>CM046337.1:19212830-19711487 GCA_025403435.1 Artocarpus heterophyllus
ATAATTATTTAATTACAAAATTCTTACAAATTAAATAATAATTCCTAGACGGAGATGATAGTCCGCCATCTAATTACATGAAAAACCTAGATACACATTCTAACCTCTAAGGAACCATAACCGGTATTAATTAATTAATAAATAATTAAACAACAATTTAATCAACCATAATTAATTAATAAACATTCACCATATAATCCATGACAACATATATATTATATAGAAACCTAGAGTGCCATCTCTCTATAAAATTTAATTCAAGCATTGGAGAGATTAAGATCACAAAATTTATGCATATAACATGATCACAAACTTGCAAATTTATGTAAAAACCTCGGCTCTGATACCAATTGTTGGAAACAAAGTGCACAGCGGAATTTTTTAAAATTTTTTCATCAGAGTATTTTCCAAAACACAAGTTTGACATGTTATATGTATAAATTAAACAGATCTTACTAACCTCAGTATGCCGAAGAACCTCCGCGACCTGTGTAGAGAAGTAACGTTCCAGAAGAGCCTCAACCAACTGGTCTTCTTTGCTATTCTCTATCCACAACCGGAGTGAGTGTGGGCTCACACGTACAGCTCTTCCACCGGTGACTCTCCTTCCAACCAATAGAGAGAACCCAAAGCTAGTGTTCGTGATTTATGAACAAAAGCTCTCAGGGAGTTTTCAGATGCTCACTAGAAGAGTATCACTCTTAATCTCTCAAATTGATCTGAGTAAATCATTAGACTCACTCCCTTTTTATACCTATTGGTCCTTGGGGTCAGTCCATATCAGATTAGGTCTCAAAAATCGAAATAGAATCAAGTTCGGATCAATATCTGATAAGATACGCGTGAAAAACGCGTAATCTTAGCTGTCGCGGTCGGCATGCCGAACTGTGAGATAGGCAGGCCGAACTGGGCAGTTCGGCAGGCCGAACTTTCTGATCGGCAGGCCGAACTGCCGAGAAAAAATCTCCGCGAATCTTTTATTTTCCACCCGAGATTCTAAAGGATAAAGTCTCAGTTTTGATTCAAATAGCCCTATAGAAAAGATATCTGATCAAAACAAACTTTATCAAGATAATCTCTAAGAAAATAAATCAATTCACAATAATTCTACAAGTTTATCTTGTTCTAATTGTCCAAAATTAAAACAACCGATAAACAGACAAGAATTATCCGAACGCCATAATTCAACAAGTTCATCTTGAACTAATTTCTTACATAATTAATTCAACCGATAAACAGACATGAATTATTTGATTCTTATTAATTTTAAACCAATCTGATAAATCCGACATAAGTCACCAATTATTGGAAAAGCACGCCGTGTCGTTACAGGATTTTGTGAGCTAGCAAAGGGGACCAAAATGGACCTATAAAGTTCAAGCTCATGATAACTATGAAACCCAATATCCCAGATATACATTTCACAATTATCAACTCCAACGCTACTCCACTAAAAGCTTGGAGCTGCACTCTCGAACTTTATAGAATTACGAAGCTCGTGTAGCCAAGTCTCCATGACATATCATAGTGTATCGCATCCCCATATGATCATCCATAATCGGCTTAAGGACAAGTTCTGTCTTACCTTCCCGATTATTTTTATCTTACGTTCCATTGTCTCACCATTAGAAAACTTACCATCTAAAGATAGTATACCATTCGGTTACACCTATGTATCCAAATGGTTGAGCGCTCCAGTTTTCCAATTACAGGACAACGCATATAAGAGGATATCATTACTCCTAAAGAGGAGCTATGGATTCCATATCTATGAATAACAAGTCTACGCTACCAAGAGTCATGCCTCCAACGTACCGGCATGCATGCCACTATAGAGATGTGGGAGTCACCCATTGGTACATCAAAAGACACAAGTCGAGACAACGGGCCCATTATTCATCTCAGGATTAAGATACAATACAAATGATTGTCTAAAGTGAATCGATTTGACAAGACAGAATTATTAATCCAAATCAATTCACTTTATGTCCCGATCCAACACATCGTCACCTATGACAATGCGCCAATGTTTCTATTCACGGAGTCCAACTCCGATGGCCAAGACAAACCATCTCCCAAAAGGGATATAGACAACATAACAATCTTTACATGAATAAAGCGCCCAACTTTATTCTCTCGATTGCGGATCATATATTTTAGACCATCACCTTAAGAGTCGTGTCTACCGCATAATCATCCCATCATATGCCCAACTCTTAAGGTTTAGACTGACAGTCTCAGACTACTGTTTGCTTATCATACATTCAACAAATATGAACGTAAAGAGGACAATATTTGGTATATATAAATGAATAAATTCTTTATTGATAAAAAATGTCTCCAAAAACGTATTACATTTTTACTCCTTAGAGCATACATGTCTAACAGCCATACCGATACTCGCCTGATCACTGTTGTTGTACGCGAACTCCGCCAAATGCAAACATTGCTTCCAATTCCCGCCGAAGTCCAATGCACAAGCACGCAACATATCCTCGAGAACCTGAATAACCCGCTCAGACTGCCCATCAGTCTGAGGATGAAACGTCATACTGAAGTTCAAATCCATACCCAAAGCCTCCTGAAAACTCCTCCAGTACTTAGCATTAAACCTGGTGTCTCGATCAGAGGTGATGGACAAAGGAACTCCATGCAACCTCACAATGTTCTGCATATACAACTCCCCGAGAACCCTTCTCGAACACGTCGACCTAAATGGAATAAAATGCGCCGATTTCGTCAACCTGTCGACCACAACCCAAACTGCATCGTGTCGCTGCTTCGTCCTCGGCAAACCTGTGAGAAAATCCATCGTCACATGCTCCCATTTCCACCCTAGAATAGGAAGCGGTTGAAGCTGACCTGCAGGCTTCTGATGTTCAGCTTTCACCTGAAGACACGTCGAACACTTGGCCACGTACTCGCGAACATCTTTCTTCATGCCTCTCCACCAATATTGCCTCTTCAAATCACGATACATCTTGGTGCTCCCCGGATGAATAGCGAACTGAGACCTATGAGCTTCGTCTAGAATGGCTTTCGTCACCTCGGCGATAACTGGAACTGCAAGACGCTCCCGGAAGTACAACGATCCATCTGCATGCACGCTCCATTCTTCAAACTGCTCCCCGTTCTGAATCCGCGACCAAATCCCTTGCAAATGCCGATCCTGCCATCGACTTTGCTTCACCATCCGAACAAGAGCTGGAGTCACTTCCACATGATATAACGAAACTCGATCACCGTCTTCATGATATAGTAGCCGATACTCACTCACTGTCGCATCCCTGCTCCAGTCCTCAAAAATCAAACAAGCGAGAACCCCTGAAGACTTTCTACTAAGCGCGTCTGCGACCACATTAGCCTTCCCGGGATGATACTGCAATGCGAAATCATAATCCTCCATGTACTCCACCCATCTGCGCTGCCTCAAGTTGAGATCCCTCTGAGTGAACAGATACCTCAAACTCTTGTGATCGGAGAAGACCTGAAACGACGCTCCATACAAGTAACACCTCCAAATCTTCAGCGCGTAAATTACCGCCGTAAGCTCTAAATCGTGAGTAGGATAATTTTGCTCGTGAGGTCGTAGCTGTCTCGATCCGTACGCAACCACACGTCCAAGCTGCATCAACACGCATCCAAGTCCGCGTCCTAAAGCATCCGCATAAACGTCATACGGCTCGTCACTGCTAGGAATAACTAATACTAGAGCTAAAGTCAACCGGTTCTTCAATTCCTGAAAAGCAGACTCACAATCTTCATCCCACTCAAACCTGACATTTTTCTTGATCAATCTCGTCAACGGAGCTGCAATCTTCAAAAAATCCTTCACAAATTTCCTGTAATATCCAGCAAGACCTAAGAAGCTGCGAATCTCCGCTACATTCCTTGGTCGTTCCCACTCCAATATAGCTTCAATCTTGGATGGATCCACTGAAATACCATGCTCCGAGATGACATGACCCAGAAATTTGACTTCAGTCAACCAGAATTCACATTTTTCCCTCTTAGCATACAACTGGTGCTCCCGCAGAGTCTGAAGCACGATCCGAAGATGTTGCTCATGCTCCTCTCATGTCTTAGAATACACAAGAATGTCATTGATGAACACGATCACGAACTGATCCAGATACGGCCTAAATACCCTGTTCATCAGATCCATAAAAGCTGCCGGAGCATTTGTCAACCCAAAAGACATGACCAGAAACTCGAGGTGCCCATACCGAGTCCTAAAAGCTGTCTTGGGAATATCCTCTTCCTTGATCCTGAGCTGATGATAACCTGAACGCAAATCAATCTTTGAGAAGTATCGCGAACCTCCCAACTGATCAAATAGCTCATCAATCCTAGGCAAAGGATACTTGTTCTTCACCGTAACACGATTCAGCTGCCGATAATCCACATATAACCTAAGAGTCCCATCGTGCTTCTTAGCAAACAAAACAGGTGCTCCCCACGGAAATGTGCTGTTCTGAATATACCCTTTATCAGCAAGCTCCTGAAGTTGCTTCCTCAATTCTTTCATTTCTGCCGGCGCCATCCGATAAGGTGCCATAGAAATCGGTGATGTCCCTGGAAACAACTCGATACCAAACTCAATCTCCCGATGCGGTGGTAATCCTGGCAACTCGTCGGGGAAAACATCCTCGAACTCATCAACCATCGGAATCGCTACACTGCTACTCGAAACATAGGGCTCGCAATCTAGATTGGCAAGAAAAGCAAAATAATCTAGATTCCTCCGCCCTCCTAAACACGACTTCATAAGACGCTCACTCATTGACCAATCACCACCACCCTGGTAAGTGATTACTGTCCCCCTATCAGACACTAGGGTCACTTTTCTAAGTTGACAGTCCACGACTGCACTATACCTGGACAACTAGTCCATCCTAAGATTACATCATAGGAGCTCATGGGGAGTATAATCAAATCACTTTTCAAAATCTCATCCCCAATCTTTATTTTACATGATTTACACATACAATTCACACACACCCGCCCCAAGGGAGAAGTTATTACTAGGGGTTCATTAAACTCTTCTACCTCTAATCCCAAGGCATGTACAAAAGAACTCGAAATGAGAGAATGAGAGGCACCGGTATCAAATAAAACACGAGCTAAGGATCTGGAAACCAAAATCATACCGTCAACAACTGCGTTGCCAGTCTGAGAATCCGACCCTCCAGATGCCATTGCACGAACCTGCACTGGTGCTTTCCCTTTTCCTCTACCGACATTACTGGGTCCTGCATTACTCGGCCGATGCTGCTGAGATGGAGATGATTGCACGCTACCTGTACTCGGAGCTCGATACTGAGGAACACTAGGCTGAAAATACTGTGGCTGCTGCCCCCGTGCCGGATATGAGAATTGCTGAGGAGAGAACTGCGGATACTACAACTGCGGGTACTGCGGAGGCGGAGGTAGGGTCTGAGGCTGAGATGAACGACTGGCATCCTCCCCGGTCTACTATCCAAGACAAGCACTCCTGATCGGGCAATTCCTCTTGATGTGTCCGGGTTGCTAACAGAAATGACAATGAAAGCTGTAGGGATTGCTGCACCCGCTGCCAGACGAACTGCTACTGCCACTGGTCGCACCGCCTTGCTTGCCTTTCCCCGGAGTCGGACGACTACTGGTGCTCTTCCTGCCACTCCTCTACGGTCCTCACAATACTGCACGTAATCATTCTCCACGGAGATCGCTGACGACACAAGCTCTCCGAAACTCCTAAGCCGTAGAGCAACCAACTGCCGTCGAATAGGAGCCTTGAGCCCTTCCTGGAACTTGATACATTTCTCGCGCTCCGATGCCACCGCTGATGGAGCAAATCTAGCCAACTCATTAAACTTTGCCTCATACTCCCGAACTGAAAGATCACCCTGCTGCAATCTATAAAACTCAGCTGCCTTCTGGTCTCTATATCCCTGTGGAAAATACCGATCATAGAACAGCTCCTCGAACTTGTCCCAACTGATATCACCACCGCGCTCCAGACGCTTAGTCTGTTTCCACCAGGTGTTAGCGCCACCCTCGAGCTTATACGCCGCAAACTCCACACGATACTCCTCAGGCACACCAAGAGTATCCAGATGCTTCAAGATCGAATCCAACCAATACTCTGCTAGTTGCGAATCCCATTGCCGTCAAAAGTCAGAATAGACGCCCGCCGAAATTCCTTAAAGAACGCATGCCGACTACCAACACTTGAGTCTTCTGGTCTAGCCCTGGCTGCCATCTGCCGGAAAGCCGCAAACATAGACCTCATCAGGCTCTCATCATTTCCGAACTCGGCGTCAGCAGTCGAACGACGTCTAGGTGCCATTCTCTCACTTCTGAAAATAAATTTTGGACTGTCAGAGATATTTCATTGTCAAACCTATGTGTGCACAATTCCCAAGGTTCATAACCTTGAGCTCTGATACCATTCTGTCACGCCCCGGAGTACGAGAGGTGACGTGGCGGAATATTTAGATTAATTAAAAGAGGATTTAATTGAAATTAAGAGTTTAAAAAAAATCCAATTAAGTAAGAAATAAAGAGATTTTTCACCACATTTGATAAACGAATTTATAAATATTAAGCAAATAATAATAATTAATTAAAAAAACGCGAGTATGGGTTCCACAACCCACAACTTGTGCACACACATGGTACTGACAATATCATAAATACAATTACAGTCCAAGTACAAATAAAGTTAAGTCTTACATGCCTTGATTAATAATACAGAATATAAATAAATTCTCCTATTGCTCCTGAGTTCGGTCCGAAGAATCTTCTCCAAACCTAAATGGGAAACCACCTAGAAGGGGGAAATTTTAAAACAATAAAACGTGAGCGAAAGGCTCAGTAGGACTATGTTTTATAAAATAGTTTGATGCAAAGAAACATAACATTATTAAAAGTCATTAAAAGGGAAACTTGAATAAATAAATAAATAAATAAATAAATTGAGTAGAACCGTTCCGACACAGAACAGTCTACTCGTCAAATCAAACACCATTTTACTTTTAACTAGGCAAACCATGATATCACCACCGTAGTGGCCCAGCTGGGTTTCGGGACCTACCCCCAAGGTCGATCGCTACACGACCCGATCTCTGATATGGCATCATGCCCATGTGTTTATTATCATTATCATTCAAAAACCCAATTACCGAGTGTTGTCAATTACATTTATTATGAAATTCATTTCATATCACGGTATATTAAAATATAACCGATAAAACCATTTTCAAACAACCGTTGAAAACATTTTGATAGAAATCATTTTCAAAGCCAAATCATCTCAAAACCAGGCTACCAAAGAAATAGGATAGAAGTCCTACCTCAATACTCGTGCCGGTGCCCCACACCGAAATCCCGGCCCGCTATACGTTAGCTCCGCGGAACCACGAACGATCCTAGATACAAACTAAGTCGATCAATATCTAGTTCGAGACATTCTATGTTACTAAATCATTTCATGATGTCCTAGTGTGCCATTTGTACCTTTAAAATCATCCTATAAGGTTGGGATTTAAATCTGGGTTCAAAACAGTGAAAATGGGTAAAAATCACAAAATTTTCCATGCCTCGGTCGGCCTGCCGGACGCCCTGCTTCGGCCTGCCGAACTGCACAGTTTGGCCTGCCGAACATTTCCCCAGATTCGGCCTGCCGGTCGGAAGAACACCGGCCTGCCGATCATCACTCCGGCTTGCCGAACTGGGAAAATCCATAAATCCCAGCCACGGGTTTCTCGATCCCCAAAATCCAAATCTTGGTTTCAACCTGTTTTTCTCAAATCCCAGGCATGAAAAATGATCATAGTTGATAGAAAAACATTCTAAAACATGTTTGGATTCATTTAAACAAGATTTGAACTCGAAATCCTCAAAAATCTGAAAATGAGAAAATGAGAGGAAAAATGAAAAATCTTGAATTCAATCTGTTTTTCTTCAATCTAAGCTTAGATTCTAGTTGTTCTAAGTTCATCTAACTCAAATCCAAGGTTTTCTAAGCTTAAACAAGCTTAGATTTCAAAAACACACAAAATTGAAAATTTTGTAAAAAGTTTAGAAATTTCGAATCTAACCTCGAATCGAAGCTTCAATCCACGTTCTCGGTTGCCGAATCATGTCCCCGAGCTTCCTCCTTGCTAACCCGAAGCTTGGATTCGAAATTGGGTTTAAAAATTTTGAAAGGGAATTTGAGAGAGAGGGAAATGGCTCACGGTGAAGGAGAAAAGAAAGAGAGAGAGAGAGAACCGGAGAGTGAGGAGAGAGAGAGGAAGGAAAGAAATAAATAGAGAAAATCGGTGGGCGGTTTTACTGTGCGAAAACCATGTGCCGCCCACGGTTTTGCAAAATGGAGTATTTTTAACATTTTACAAATTGTTGTGTTTTAAAACTCAAAACATCATTTTAAAACAATAAGAAATCATTTGAACACATCAATTTAACAAAACAACCAAAAATTTAAAATCCAACCAAATAATCTAATTAATATTAAAACGTTAATTATGACACACTAATTAATCATTTATAGTACATTAATATTAAATAAATTTCGAAGCGTTACAAGAAGCGACTTAAATCTTTGCCCAAGGACCTCTAAACCAAAGTCACCTATAAGTTTAGTTTAAAAGGGCGCGGAAGCTACCATATTTCCTGTCTTCTTCTAAGAAGATTCCGAGTTTGGATTATATATGATGGTCATGGCTATCTTTATGCATTAGAAGTTTGAAGATTTACAATCAATAAAATAATCCCCACAAAATGTAGACAAAAGACAATCAAAAACTTCATTCAAACACACGAATATAAAGCAGAAAGGAAATAAAAAAATAGGGAAACGAAGAACAGGAGTAATTCGTAAGCTGTTCTGGTTGCGCTGCAAGTATGTGCCATGAAGAAATACTTCAGAATGAGAAAGAGCAAAAAATAGATAAATAAATAAATAAAATAAAATAAAAATAAAAGCTGAAAAAGAAAAGCACAACCAGTGTATGCGAGGAAGTCGTATACACACTCAGAGTGTGAAAGAGTACTGCCAGAGAGTTTTCGTAAAAATAAATAAATAAATAATTGTTGCAGAGATACATAAAAAGGGAAGATTTCACTAACAGCCAATTCAGCTTGGTGGTGAGTAACAATCCGAAGCAATTCCCGGAGAAATCATGGCAAAAATTATCACTGGTTGTGGAACCGGCAAAAAGGCGTGGCTCAATCAATTGATGTGCTGCACTGAAAAGAAAAGTTGATCAAAACAGTCCCTATGATAAACTCATGACCAAAATTGGCCATGAAACGAGTCTTACGATCCGAACAACTAGTCCCTATTTCACACTCTAATCTATGGATGCAAATAAGCCGTTTTGAAGGGGCGGTTCTAACCATTAGTTACAACTATAACAACATAAACTCTTGTATGCTACAATAAGAAGCTATAGTATAAAGTTCTCATATATTACAGTTTTCAAACCAAAATTGTTGATTCTAACTGTTCTTCCGAACGTCCGATGACATATATGAAGAGGAGGCGGGCGCCCTCTAAGTTTACCACTCTACTAATGGACTATGGGGGGCAGGCAAACGGGAACGACCAAGAACCCGAACCGCTTAACTGATTGCCCCCTTCGTACTCAATTCATTAGGGTCGGGGATGGATGGAACCAATCAGAAGTACAAATCGTGCAAGCGAAGCAGGGAAACGGACCGCAGCTTGGAAGAATAGAAGTAATAATAATAACAGATTATAAGAATATAAGTAATAATAGTTTTGGCAGTACCTCCAAATCTCAATCGTAATTTTTGATTGCAATATAACTCAAGCTACTTCACTTCATTGACGGTAGAGATTAAACACAAAATAACAATGTCAATTTTGACGTTACACGCAACATCCAATTATCTCCTAAACTGAAGAGAATAACCCAAAGAAACAGAACAAAAATTAATTAAAGGGTAAACAACAAAAAAAAAAAAGGAAAAAAATAAACGTGCGCCTTGTGACGCCCTGTAGACCAAGAAATCGGCATGTGGGAACTTACTCGCCTATGATCCGAAGACGTTGTCTTACGGACCGCACGGATTCCTACCAGAAATTATCAGGCTAAGAGAAGAATAAATAAATAAAAAAGGAAAAAAGGAGGAGAGAAGCTTACGTACACTGCATACAAGCCACTGAGGATGCTTTGATCTTTCTGTTTTATACTGATCATAATCAGCCAAAATGTTTCATGATCCAATATAATATGTGACGCTAAAGAGCACTTTGCTTAAAGAAGGAAAAAAAGAAAGTTGAGGTGGAGGCAGGGAAGGCATTCCGAACCCTGTTCCGTCTGATTCTCATCCCTTTTTTTTTTTTTTTTTTTTTTTTTTGAAAGCCCCTGATGTGGTTTTTAGGTGTGGTACTTTGTGGTTTTTTCATTTTGGATTTTGCAATTTTTTTTTGTGATTTTTTAATTTAAGTGCTGTATTTTTTTTTTTTTTTGAAAGGGAACATTGAGAATTTCATTAAATACTCAAAACATCATTACGTGAAATACTTTAAATAAACAAAGGCATACAATCATACTAAAAAATATCAATTGAATTTAAAAAAGCATGACAAGCTAAAGCATGAGCTACACCATTCCCTTCACGGAGTGTAACAAACTAAGCCACAATGAGCTTCCGATAAGATGCTTTGAATATCTACTAGAATATTGGCTTCAATTGAACAATCCAGAGGATTATGGATCGCTTGGACTGCATTTGTCGCCTCTAATTCAATAACGCAGGAAGTACAACCCATTGTCAAAGCCAACTTTGCACCTTCCCTAATAGCAATACACTCCGCAACCTGTGGAGAAAACTGTCCTTGAACTCGCATCGAACATGCCACCAACACGAAACTATCCTTATCTCTTGCTACAATGCCAATGCCAATGTGTTGAGCAAAATTGAGGTCTGCTGCATCAACATTTAACTTAATAATTGGCCCAAGAGGAGCTCTCCATGGTTTCCTTTGAATAGCCTCTCTATGAGTACGTATATTGTCAATCGCCCATGCAGAGGAGCAGTCACCAAAGATGCAGCCAGCTTTCCCAATTACTTCAATTGCTAAGCGAGATTGCCCTTCAAACACCTTGATATTCCGATTATGCCATATGCACCAACAAATGGCACAAAACAAAGCTTTGTCGATCTCCTGACCAAAGCGGAACACATGAGAGTACAGCACATAGAAAGGACCACCTCTGAATCTTCTAAGCACGTCCCACAGCGAGCTGCATTGCCAAATTTCTTGCGTTGCAGAACATGCCCAAAAACACATGTGTGACGCTCACGGATTCCTCCTGACAAGACGGGCGTGTAGTGGGGCAAACAATTCCACTACTCACAAGTTTAGATTTCACAGCCAAAGCCTCATAGACAATACACCACAAAAGGTCCGATCACCGAAAAAGTCCTACAATTAAATAATGTAATTTACATGCTAAATTCAAGGATTTTCTTGGAAAATATTATATGTGAATTTTGTGATGTAAGGATTTATATAATTCATATAAAAATTCCAAAATTTAATGAAAATATTTAAGTTAAATTTATTAATTCTGTGATTAATTGTTTAGTTGATAATTTCCACAACAATTTAAAATGGAAGAAATTATAATTCGGAGATAATTTGAGAATTTAAAACATTCTAAGAATTTTCAACTACAATACAATATTAAAAGTGTATCAAGAAACACTTTAATGCAAAATAAATCCTTAATTGCCTATTAGTTAAAAAAATTGAAGTTACATGAGTGGCATTTTTGGTGAACAATGCTATCCAAGTTTAAAAAATTTACATTGTCAAAGATGGGTCAATATCGAGAAAGAGTGCTGAAAAATATTAATTTTATGTTTACATAGTCTAGGAATGATCTTAAAATAAAATCAATTTATTTTATTACGCGAATTAAAATTTTCAGGTAATAACTTATACCGATATTACTCTTGGACTGTGTTGAGCGACCAATAGTGAAAATTCCTGACAGCTAGTTAGTCTTCCTCAAGTGGATGAAATTTCAATTGTTTTCCCTAAATCAAAAGATCTTGTGGGTAAAGTAGCATAGCAAAGGGACAAAAATAAGACATGAATAGTAAAAGGTATGGGCATGGTATGGTGCAAGTTAAGGTGCTCATTTA
Source organism: Artocarpus heterophyllus (assembly GCA_025403435.1). Lineage (NCBI taxonomy): Eukaryota > Viridiplantae > Streptophyta > Magnoliopsida > Rosales > Moraceae > Artocarpus > Artocarpus heterophyllus. The sequence continues at coordinate 19,224,999 of CM046337.1, forward strand.
ATGCAAATTTCTTCCCCATTACTTAACCCATTGGAAGGGAGTGACCAAAGTCTTGTCTCACTTGTGTATTCTTGAAACACTTTAATAATCGCTTAGGAATTAAGGGGAAAATTAATCAAGTTTAGGTTTAAGTCTATAAATAGACCCATCCCCTTCAAAGCTTCATTTTTCTCTTTTTATCCTAAAAATCCCCCAAGGCGAGACTAGCTTCTTCTCTATTTCTCTCAAGAAATTTCTCTCCCACCCATTAGTAAATTACTAGCCAAAGAAATAAATAAACTAAATGGGAGGCTTTAATTGGAGTGCTCAAGAGGAAGATTCTTCAAGGGTATATTCTCTAAAACTCTCCTCTTTAAATTTAAGAAAACAAGTTTATGGTTCTATTTTAAGTAATGCTGACATGTAATAATTTTTATCTATATTTATGTTATAGTTGTAGTGAGTTTTAATGTAGTTTAAATATTATGTATGTCAAGCATGAAAAAGTTTTGATTTTGGTTATGTTTTATTTTCTTTGATGCCAAAATGGATATTTTAGAGATTTGGTTTACTTTAGAGATTTAGGTTTTGACTTTGTGTTTAGGAGGATTTTTCATTTTTTTTCATTCTCAAAAAGGACACTTTAAAGACCGATTTTAAAGTATGGTTAAACCTGTGAATGTTTGAGTCACTGTAATATAAAATACTTTATATAAGATGTTAAAAATTAGAATCTTGACTCTAAAACGATATTTTTAGTGCTTGTTTTTGAGCTATCCATCGAAGTCGCAACGAGGTTATAAAGAAGTTACGACTTGGTTGCAACCTTGGTAGAATATACGGAAGTTTGGAACAACATTTTTATTGCTTAATAAGACTTCCGTGGCAACCACAAAACGATCGTAGCTGTTTATCAACACATTTTCATTAAGTGTTATATGTGAAGTCTAGACTTGAGTTGCAAGTGTGTCAAAGTGCGTTTTGTTTAAAAAACTGTTCCCCGATAATATACAAAAAGAAAAAACTGCAAATATTTACTCAAAAAAGACTGTTTTTTGGTATATATCTTTCACTTTTATCTTTCTGTTTTTCTTTTTTTCTTTCTCATTAGACATATACGACGTGATGATCATCAATTTGACAAAAAGAAAAAAAAAAAACCATTAGGATAACATTGTCATTTACTCTACACCCTACAGAGACAGAGACAACCAAAATTAGAGAAAAATAGTGAGACTTTAAATTACCTGGATTTTATTTCTCTTTTTGAGAATGCAAATGCAGTTAAAAGAATGGAAAAAGTAAAAGCTAAAACGAAACATTGGAGGTTAAGATTTATATCCTTGAAGACTGATCCTTAATCACCTCTAAGTTTTCTTCCTTCTCCTCTTGATTGGAGAAGGTTTAAGTAAGTGGGGGAAGTTGGAAATTTTTGAGAGAGAGAGAGAATGGGGAAGAACCGGTTTTGGCTTAAGAGAAGACGAGGAAAAAAGAGCCAAAATGAGCTCTTGGAGTCTTGGAGTTCATTTATAGACAAATAAGCTGTTTACGTTTAGTTTCTCATCATGATTTAATTTGGTTTTAAGTATGATTAAGTTAAATCTTAGTCCAATATATTCCCAACCCCTCATAAAATTTCTTAAAGTACAAACTAAAATCCTCAAATTCGGATCTTTTTTTGAGTCCCCTCCTCTCCTTTATGTAGGAGACTCTTGTTTCTAGTTCATGTCAGCTGTGGTCTTAACAACGCTCCTATTTCCCCGCCTCCGTTCTGCCTTCTTCCTCTTTTCCAAAAGTAAAGGACATCGTCTGTAAATCTTTGAGCATTGTGCAAGCCCGTGGTAATGCAAACAATTATACCACATTATTCGGATGTTGTGGGGTTGTGGCTAATCCGATCTCACTTATGGTAGGAGCTTCGCAAAATAGAGCAATTGTTAAAACCACGATATGCTCAGCTTGGCGTCCCATGTGGTGATTGACCCACATTGCTCATATGTTGCAAGCTGTGGCATGGTTCGGAATAGCTTGCCAATGCGGATCTATTTTGCTTGGGGGTGGTTTGCATGGTGCACGTCACCCTTGCTTCATAGTAGATTGCCATTGAAATCTATTTCCCCTGAGTGGGCAACTTGCTCTTGCAACGATACTTGTCTTGTAAATATCCTGGGTAACGGGATAAGGAATTGGGCAGTGATCTTCCATGTTGATAACATGGATAGTTGACTTTGACCATAAGATAATAGGTGTAACATAAACCATGCCAATATTAGCTAGCTTGAGGTATATTTTATCAACATAAAAGTACTTCCCATAAGATCTTTTACTATTGAATCATGAAATTTAGTTAGGCCTTTGTTTTGAAAGTTTAATTTGAATGAGAGAAAACATATAGAGCGAAAACACCACCTTGGAAAATGTTTGACAAGAACCTGCTTGGCAAAGCAAGTTAATAGAAGTGAACAAGGACAGCTACAATATCAGAAAGACAAGCATTGATTCCTAAGCATTAGTAGCCTTTTTTTTCACATAATTTAGTGACATTTTACAATCTTCTTATATGTTAGAAAGAAGCAAGAGGGAAGAAGATGATATTGAAACGCATGAGCAAAGATTACAACCCTAATTAACTTTTTCTTTTTTCCTTCTTTTTGTGAAAGAGAAAACAACCCACCAGCACTGAATCCAATTTTTCTTTCTATTTGATAGTGACTGTACAAGGAACATTTACCATATAATCAGATCTCTGCTCCACCTATGAAATTCATGCTGTCAAGTTCAGATGAATGAAGTTTTTATCCTTATTTCCTTTTTTCTTCCCTTTCATTTTCCATATTGTATAATTTGCGCTAACCCACACAATCAAACGAATACATCATCACGTCGCTTCTTTGGATTTGCCTCTGGGTTTCCTTTTCTCATCATAGCAACAAATTCATCATAGTTGATAAGTCCATCCTGCATATTTTCAAGCAAAAAAATTAATTTTGAAAAAAAAAGATCACGAGAATCCTATTCGAACCAACAGGATTGATTCTGATTCCCTCACAAAGTGAACCCAAAATCCCAAATCAACCTCATTGGGTTGCCTAGGGATGTCAAAACAAAACTTGGGGTGCTCTAGCAACACAAACAAATATTGAAGTACAATAGCAAGTGTTAAAGGATCTAATTTAATCTTCTTCAAAGAATTGCAAAATTTTCCCTGCTTTACTTACATCATCAGCATCAACTTCAGAGAGGATTTCCTTTATATCTCTTCCATCATGCATGCCGAATTCACGGAGAGCTTGCTCTAGTTCTTCAGTTGTTATGAACCTATTTTATGAAGTTCTCACAAGACGTAAGTAAACTTTGATTTTTTTAGCATGATAGCATTCAAGCATTGCAAAGTCATAAAGGTATGACATCTAAAATTTTGTACTAAAGAGTCAACCAAAGTGAGTTTTGTCAATCAGAGAAGGAAAGTATAACGACTGTATTCTAGTCCATACCCGCTATTATCTTTATCAAAATGTTGGAAGGCAGTGTAGAGATGTTCTTCTCTGTCCATTCGGTTCATGTGCATTGTTGCTGTGATGAACTCGTCGTAGTCTATTGTCCCATTGCCATCGGCATCGGCCTAGTTTTGTCAATCAAGTAAATAAAACATTAAAAAAAATCACTAGTTAAGGTAAAGTTTTTCCTTATTTGTATATGGCTATGAAGAAAGCTAGTTAGAGAAGCAGAGAAAATTACGGCTTCCATTAATTGTTTAACTTCAAGTTCAGAAAGCCTTGTTCCTTGCTTTGCCAGTCCTTGCTTGAGCTCTTCAAGGGTTATTGTCCCGCTGTTATCGGTGTCCATTCCTTTAAACATCTGTTTCAATCCCATGATTTCTTCTTCTGATAGACATCCCGCAATAACCTATGCAAAATATTAAGGGATTATCAAGGCATTCAGAGACCATGAATCCAAGGAAAAAAAAAATGCAAACCATAGCAAAATTTGACTGGAAAATTTTATGGTTACCCGTAGAGCAACTTTCTTGAACTGATTCATAGCTTTGAACTGTTTAAGCCTATTCAGAACAGCGTTGTCAAGAGGAGTATCTGGTGCTTCACCTTCCTCCTTGATCCATGGATGATCTGATACAAAGCAGAGTTATGCCATGTTAGAATCTATCAAGTATAAAATTATATACAAAATTGTGAATTTTTTTCCAGTAAATTTAAAATTAAGAGAAGGCTACTTTTATGTTACAAACATGCTTAAGGGGCTCCGTGAGTTTCAATGATGCATCTAATGGGTCTGGACCCCACTTAAGGGTGGGGGGGCCAGTCCTGCAAACCCTCCTAGCTCTACTCTTGTTGTGATTTTCATCATGCGATTTAACCACGAATGTTAGAATTGAAAATACACACATACACACACACTTACTTAGAACTTGGAAAGCTGTCAATCTCTGTTTGGGATCCGAACACAACATCTTCCTGACAAGATCCTTTGCTCCGGGAGAAATTGAGGGCCATGGATCACTTGTGAAATCAACGTGGCCGCGTAAGATTGCATTGAATATCCCATGCTCCGATTCTGCCATATCACAATGTTGGTCTTTTTAAAGTATCAACTAATCAACTAATAAATAAAATTCCTTTCGCTCATGAGTCATGATTATTAATTAAGGTTCTCTATTTCTTTTCCATGGTTTTTGAGTTAGGCAGAAGCAGTGGGAATAACAAATAATAATAATAATTAAAAAAGAAAATGTTATTATTCACCTGCCCAAAAAGGAGGGACACCAGATAGAAGAATATATAACATAACCCCAATACTCCATATATCCACTTCTGGTCCATATCTTCTCTTCAACACTTCTGGGGCAATGTAATATGCGCTACCAACAATGTCCTTGAATACTTCCCCTGCCGTCACAACAACAAATTCATTTTTTCTATTATTGTTATTTCCACATAAAAAAAATATCATTCTAATATAAAGAATATATTGCATCAAATTCGTGAGCATAGAGTTCATTAAAAAAAAAAAATAGAATCTTCCTCGTGTCATAAAAGTGAAGCCATACAGACAATTGTGTTATATGATTAAATTCTTTTCTCAAATTTAGGTTCCTTGGAATCCTTTGCTTGAATTTTTCTACAAAACGCAAGTCTCAAATTTCTAAAGGGAGTTAATAAACATGAAGATGTTTCAAACCTTGCTTGTAGAAGACGGAAAGACCGAAATCGGTAGCCTTGAGGGGCGAATTCTCATTCTTGTTGAGCAAGAGGAAGTTCTCAGGCTTGAGATCTCTATGAATGACTCCCATGGAATGGCAAGTGTGCACAATCTGCACAATAGTCCTCAGCAACGACGCGGCAGCGCGCTCGGTGTAATGCCCCTTGGCGATAATCCGGTCGAAAAGCTCTCCTCCGGCGCAAAGCTCCATAACCAAATGAACCGAATGCTTGTCCTCATAAGCCCCTTTGAGCTCCACAATATTAGGCTGTCCCGTCAAGTGGTGCATTATCTGAACCTCCCTCCTAACATCCTCAATGTCCTCCTTATTTACAAGCTTCCTCTTGGCAATTGTCTTGCAAGCGAATTGCTCCCCGGTCCCCTTGTGAGTGCACAAATGTGTCACCCCAAACTGCCCTCTCCCTAGCTCCTTACCGATGTTATACGTCGACCGGACGTCCTCCATCGGCCGGCCTAACACCGTCCCTATCGGGGCAGGCTTTGACGGCTTTGAGGAAGCTGCTGTGGCTGCCGCCGAGGGTGAGGGCGTGGCGGGCTTAGCCGGGGCTTTTGCCTTGGCCTTGGCGTGTCCATTGGGGATATTGCATGAATTGTTCTCTTGTAATGAGTGTTGGTCTTCCTTAGTGTTGTCTGGGCTGTCGTTGGTCCTTATGTGAGAGCAACAATTGCCCATTTTCGGAAGGAAAAAGAAAAAAAAGAAAAACTGGGTATTGTAGCACTGGCAAATTGGGTTCTGGGTTTTGAAGAAAGTTGCAACAAAGAGAAGCAAACAAACAAGAACAGAGATAGAGAGAGAAAGAGAGAAGGAAGAAACAGAAGAGAAAAACAGAGATGGCGAAAGATAGACTACAGGTGGGATTGACGAGGGTGTCAAAGCCGGCCAACTGCCTGAGGCCCTCCTTAAATCGAGGCTTCTTATTATTAGACTCGTTAACTAATTACTTTTACATCTCAAGATTGTTTTGTTACAAAATTTTTTGCTAATTACTTTTATACCTTAAAATATTGAACAGAAAAAAAAAAATCCTATTTCTAAGGCTTTTGTCTACATATAAGGTATTAAAAGATGTTGATTTTTAACCCAAAAAGAAAAAAGGATGTCGATTTTTCTATATTAATTTTTAACACTCTTTTCTTCTAACAACTGACTATTTGTGTTTTTTAAACGTCTCTTATACATATTTGATATTAATTTCAAATATTTTATCATTCTCTTTTGAATGATAATTGTTCGATTGAGAAGATTAAAAAAAGTAATTTTGCTATAATTTTGCTCCAACTATTGAACGTATGTAATAAATTTTTATATAGTACATGGATTTAAACATGTTCTTTTTAATGTCAGAGTTTGACAAGCTAGATATATGCTGTAGTGAGTTGTGCAAACTGCAAGGTCAAATATAATCCCCCTAAATCTGGTTTTCTGAAAGCAGTGGTCTACGGAGAAGCTCTATAATCTTTCTTTTATATATATATATATATATATATATATATATATATATATATATCTATCTTTATGGAGAATTTTATAATAGTCTATGAAAAATATCTCTATAACAAACCGCTGTTATAAGTTAATGACATCATACAAGAGTCATTCATTTAAAAAAATAATAATAATAACAAATAATTGACAGTTTGGTACTTAAGGTGTTTCGCGAGTGGTAGAAATCATTGGTAAGAATTATTTTTATTATAGTATTGAGAGTTTTACATTATAAATTTTTCTTTTCTTTTTATTGTAATATGTGAAAGTTTTACACTGTTTATAATTAAGTTTGTGATTTACACCACCTTAGTTTTACACTGTTCTTTTGACGTGTTTTTTTGGCGAGCATGGTTTATATTTTTTTTCTCTCAAGTAGTCAAAAGTATAATATGGATTTGGAAACTGAATAGGAGACCAGTTACATGCAGAGATGACGTCATTGCGGTTGGTGGAATGGCAATAAATATTAGATAAAATATGTTTACATATTAGGATAGCTAAGAAAATAAAGGAAATAAATAGTCTTTTTTTTGGGCATTTTTTTTCCTTTTTAATAGAAACGCGTTAGAAAAAAAAATATATATAAAAATCGTTGTTTTCCATTTACCCTTTCCCCCAAGGAAGATTTTGATGAAAGGGGCAAAAAAAAAATTGAATTGGGTAAAAGTTTTCTTTTTTTTGAAACAAAAAAAACATATTTTTTTGTGCAGATAAACTGTCTCAGTTTTTTTCAACAAAATAAGAAAAATAACTGTAACAGAATAAGAAACCTCAACATGATAAAAAAAAAACTGGAACCATTTTAATGTCTAAAAAATCTTGTTTTAGGTGCTAGAAATTGTTCAAAAAAAATGATCTATTTGTCAAAAAAGATTTTGGCCGAGCCCCTTTGTCAAAATGCCAAATAAAAGTACAAACAAAGAGGACACACGCGCGTGATCACATGCAAAAATAGATAGTCAATAACGCCATCCAAACGCAATAATTGAAAAACAAAAGTCTTCTAGGTTCTGGTCCACACGTCTTAGGGCCTTATTTATGAAAAATCAAACATAATTGTTCATAATAATCCATCTATAATCTATTATTATTAAAAGTTTCAAAAGACATAGAAAATATCGAAACTATCACAGCATGAGCAGGAAGTACGACAGACGTAACGAGGTTTTAACATTTTTGGACCAAGTCATTAAGAGTCTGTTTGGTTTGAGTATTTAAATAGAGTATTTGAATAGAGTATTTGAATGAAGATTTAAATTTTTGTGAGAGAAAATACTGTAACAAAATGATTCAAACCGTGATTCAAACAACGAAATAAATTGGCTCTAAATACCAAAACAGAAAGTAAGATATTTTATAAGGGTCCTTCTCTGTGGTATTCTCATCAACGGGGCACGTTTAAAACTTTCAAAATCATATTTATTTGTAGATTTAAGATTGAAAAACAAATGCCTGCTAATAACTTATTTTTCAATACCTCCAGAAAAGACTTTCAGATATTGCATTTAATTCCTAAAACATGGAATTTAGCCAGAAAGCTAAACTCATCGCCGCCAGGAGCTGTTGAGCTGGATTTGGTGAGCACTGAGTCGTGAGTCTCTAAGGGCTAATGGGGAACAACATTCTAGTTTGTCATGCAATTATTATTTATTATAATTTCATAACATGTATTGCTTTGTTTTTTTTTTTTTCTTTTGTTTGCGTGAGATTTTGAGGGAGAAAAAACAAAGTAACATTACAAGTTTAAGAATGATTCAAGTTCTTGTTATGGCAACTCAATTGTCATTTTACGACTAGCTAAATAAAATATTCTGCAAATTTTTTGATAAAATTAAGAAATAAATTACTAGTTGAATAATAACAAGAGTTTCATATGGTAGGAACTATTTTTTTTTCTTCTGTTTGTAAGAATTATTATTTTAGCTATTAGATTAATTTTGTACGATTTAATTTATAAGTTTTCATCTTTAAAATTTACAATGACTGACGTAAAATTATTTTCAATCATATATCTAACCATTAAAAATTAATCTAAAAATTAATACAACAGTTCTTCTTGGTAGGAAAAAAGGTACATTTCCTACCGTAAGAATTTCCTAATAACTGTTAGAAAAATGGCAATTGGATGAATGAGAAATTGATGCTCATTGGTGGAGATTAATGGAGGTCATAAACCTCATATTGTAACACCCAAAGGCATGGATTAATAGGTGATTATGAGCTTCATAATCATGAAAAATAGAGGGTTACACCCAATGGTTTAATGGGAGATTATGAGCACCATTATCATAATTATGAGCTTCATAATCATGAAAATGGAGAGTTACAACCAATGGTTTAATGGGAGATTATGAGCACCATTATCATGGAAAATGGAAGGTTGCAACCAATGTTATTATGCACATAAATTCTGAATAATGCCTCATTATAATATGGATTGTAACTTCTATTCTCTTAAGCCTATATAATGAACTCTCCTCCACATGTTTGAAACACACAATTGCATAGAATTTGCACTCACCAAGTCATAGAGTTTTTCCTTAGTTTTTCAAGTTCTACCAAGTTTTGTTGTAGTCGTTTTTGGTGATAGAAGAAAAACACTGTTTCAAGTTCGCCGGAAACGGTATCCCATTGTGCTTAAGATTCCGTTGCTAGTCGTTGTATCCTGGGAGACAGACGTCCGTCGTATCCTCGTGCACAACCGGAGGGGACGAATCTGTTTTAAGGAAAGCGTGACCTACACGTTCCTCGACCATTTCTGTTCAATTTCCATATTGCATTGCTTCCATTGAAGGTTTTGTTGTCTTTGTTTTCTTTAATTTCAATTTCTAATTGTTTTTTTCAATTGTAACCTGTTCATTTTATCCATGCAATATATTGTTTGCAATTCTTGGTAATAGTACATACAATATTGTCCTAACAATCTTAAAACAGATTCGCTTTTGAAGATGGACAGGTTACTAGAACGGAGAAATAAATCTTATTATTTCCTTCTGAAATTTTCGTTTTACTATAGATTTTTGTTTGCTTGTATATTTGATTATGACCATTTGTTAAGTTTCAACTTCTATAAATTTGGTTGGCTTCTGATATTGGTTTTTGTTATTGTTATAAACGTTTGATTGTTTTGAATATTTGAATTGATCATTCAGGTTGCTTTTTATTGATCTGTTCGTGAACTTTTGTTCTTGTTTTATGCGTGTGTATATGTGTATATATATATATATATTAATTAGTTAACGTTTTGTGCATAATCTGTAAAAGTTTTGTTTCGTTCCTGTATGTTTACATTTTAAATATAAAAAGGAACTGTTCGTGTAATAGTTATAACAAAAGAATTGCTATACATATATTTTACGTTTCCATGGTGATTATAGACATTGAGTTTTGAGTATGGAAAAGTCTTTTATACTATTTCGTTCAAGTATTAATTTGGTTCGATTTCTTTATTTCATTTAATTGTAATTTTGATTATGTGCCTTCAATCAAAATGTTATATAACTTTAACATTAGTGATATAATTGCTTTTCGCATTAGTATACATTTTGGCATTTAACTATTACGGTTCTATTTGCCTGTGATCATTTAGTGTCAAGTTTGTAAACTTTTGGTATTATTGCTTCTATTTGTGCTGCCTGCTTGGCTGTTTTTTTTTTTATAAACACATGGTGTTATAAGTATGTACTGTTTTATATATTGATTTGAATAACATTTGTTTCCTATTGGAATCAGTTACTTCCTCATAATTGTTGGAGGTTTGCATTTTTATTATAAGTTACTGCTAAGTTTTTTTTTTTGTTTCGTCTTTTATTATATATATTAGGTTCATATATATAAAAGATTAAAACAGTTTTGGTTTTATTTATTGTTTCTTTCAAATTGTCTAAAACGTTTATGTTTTAAATCAATGTTTATGTTTTACAAAACATTTACAGTATTTGTTCTGTTAAGTTGTGATGATTATTATATATGTATAGTTATATTACGGTTTCTATAAACAGTTTTATATAATTTGTTTTGTTTTGATTTGTTGTTAATAACTGATTGTTTAACATTTTATTGTTATCAATCTGTTTCTTTAATTTCAAAGGAAACTAATTTTGGTGTCATTTTTCAGTTGATTGAAGTTCATTGAAGAAATGGGTGATAACATGAATGTTGTTCCAACTGAGAATGCTCCAACTGGGAGCACTTCTGAGACACCGATGCCATCTCCTAGGGTCCATGCTTCAACCTCGACACAACCTTTGTTGGTTACGGTTCCTGTGAACCACAATGAAAAACCTGAAAAATTTAATGGACTGAACTTTAAAACTTGGCAACAAAAAAATGTTGTTCTATTTGACAACACTGAATCTTGCGAGATTCTTGAAAGAGGATCCTCCTACTGTTAGAGAGGATGAAACAGATACTCAGACCTTGCTTGCTGTTGAAGCATGGAAGCATTCTGACTTCTTGTGCAAGAATTATATTCTGAATGGCTTGACTGATGCACTTTATAATGTGTACAGTCCGAAAAAAACGGCCAAAGAAGTATGGGAGTCTTTGGACCATAAATACAAAATAGAAGATGCTGGTGCTAAAAAGTTCATAGTTGGACGGTTTATGAACTACAAAATGGTGGATTCTAAGACTGTAATTAGTCAAGTACAAGAACTGCAATTACTCATTCATGAAATTCATGCTGAAGGAATGGTAATTAGTGAGTCTTTTCAGGTAGCTGCAATCATAGAGATGCTACCCCCTGCGTGGAATGACTTCAAGAACTATCTAAAGCACAAGCGCAAAGAGATGAGCGTTGAAGATCTTATTGTTCGACTTTGCATTGAGGAAGACAATAGAAGATCTGAGAAAAAGCTTTTTAACAAGTCTGTTGCCAAAGCAAATGTGGTGGAGCATGATAAAAGCTCCAAGAACAAGAAAACCAAGTCGGGGTCCAAGCTGGGGCCTAAGGGTGGAATTTCAAAGAAGCAAAAATTCCAAGGAAAATGTTTCAACTGTGACAAGGTGGGTCACAAGTCGGCAGATTGTAGGCTGCCAAAGAGAAACAAGAAGAAAGAGGCTAATGTGGTAGACACCATCACACAAGAAGTGTCAGACATCAGTCTCTCTTGCGTGGTCTCTGAAGTCAACATGGTGGACTCCAACCCAAAGGAGTGGTGGCTAGACACTGGGGCCACACGCCATGTCTGCTGTGATAGAGCTGCTTTTGTTGAACTCGTACTGTCAGATTCTGGAGAGAAGCTGTATATGGGCAACTCTGCCACATCTGAGATTAAGGGCCAAGGAATGGTGGTTCTGAAAATGACATCAGGCAAGGAAGTTAAGCTTCAAAATGTGCTGTATGTGCCTGATATCCGAAAGAATCTCATTTCTGGAACTCTACTGAGTTCACATGGCTTCAAGATGGTTTTTGAAGCTGATAAAATAGTTTTGTCTAAACATGGAATGTATGTGGGAAAGGGATATGTGAAAAATGGAATGTGGAAAATGAATGTAATGGCTATTAAGCCCAATTCCATCAATAAAATTAACAAGTCTTCCACTTATATGCTTGAGTCTTCTAATTTATGGCATGGTAGATTAGGTCATGTTAATTATAATACTTTGCGTAGATTAATTAACTTAAATCACATACCCACGTTCAATATTGATCCCAAACACAAATGTGAAATATGTGTAGAGGCAAAACTAACGAGATCTTCATACCAAATAATTGATAGAAATACTGAGCCACTTGATTTGATACATAGCGATGTTTGTGACTTAAAATTTATTCAAACTAGAGGTGGGAATAAATATTTTGTTACATTCATAGATGATAGCACAAAATATTGCTATGTATATTTGCTTAAAAGCAAAGATGAAGTTATAGAGAAGTTTGCTCTCTATAAGCAAGAAGTTGAAAACCAACTTAATAAGAAAATTAAGATGGTAAGAAGTGACCGTGGTGGTGAATATGTAGAACCATTTAGTGAATTTTATGCACAACATGGTATTATCCACGAGGTTACGCCACCCTATTCACCTCAGTCAAATGGTGTGGCTGAACGCAAAAATCGTACCTTAAAGGATATGATGAATGCGATGCTGATAAGTTCTGGATTGCCACAGAACATGTGGGGAGAAGCCATTTTATCGACTAATTACCTTTTAAATAAGGTACCCCGGAAGAAAGAAGACAAGACCCCTTATGAATTGTGGAAAGCTAGAAAGCCTTCTTACAAATACTTGAGAGTATGGGGGTGTCTTGCAAAGGTAATGGTACCTATACCAAAGAAGATGAGAATAGGTCCAAAAACAGTTGATTGCATCTTCATTGGTTATGCCCACAACAGTAGTGCTTATCGGTTCCTCGTGTATGAATCTAAAAACCCTAAGATTCACAAGAACACGATAATGGAATCTAGGAATGCATCATTTTTTGAACATGTATTTCCTTGCAAATCCAAAGAGGATGGTCCAAGTTCATCTAAACGAACGTTTAAGACTATTGAAGAGAATAGTCAGGATCATCAAGAAGTTGAAACCGAATATGAAGAGGAAGAGCCTAGACGAAGCAAAAGAGCAAGGATAGAAAAATCATTTGGACCTGACTTTCTGACCTACATGCTAGAGGCTGAACCTCAAACTTTCAAAGAAGCTGTAAGCTCATCTGAGGGTCCTTTATGGAAAGAAGCCATAAAGAGTGAAATTGATTCCATCATGCAGAATCATACTTGGGAATTAGTGGACCTTCCTCCAGGAAGTAAACCGCTAGGTTCTAAGTGGATTTTCAAACGCAAAATGAAAGCTGATGGAACAATTGACAAGTATAAGGCTAGACTTGTTATAAAAGGTTATAGACAAAAAGAAGGCCTTGATTACTTTGATACTTATTCTCCTGTAACGACAATAACCTCCATAAGAATGATTATAGCGATTGCCGCTTTGCGGAATCTTGAAGTACATGAAATGGATGTAAAGACTGCTTTTCTAATGGAGACCTTGAAGAGGAAATTTATATGGAACAACCAGAAGGTTGTATTGCTCCAGGACAAGAAAAGAAAGTCTGCAAATTGGTGAAGTCTTTGTATGTGCTTAAACAAGCACCAAAGCAATGGCATGAGAAATTTGACAATGTTATGATGTCAAATGGCTTCAAAATTAATGAGTGTGACAAGTGTGTTTATGTCAAAAGAACAGACGATGGATATGTTATTCTTTGTCTGTATGTAGATGACATGCTAATCGTTGGTAGCAATGATCGGATGATCAAATCTACTAAAGATATGTTGAACTCTAGGTTTGACATGAAAGACATGGGACCTGCCGATGTGATTTTAGGAATCAAAATCAAAAGGTCGCCTGATGGACTCATCTTGAGCCAGTCACACTATGTGGATAAGATACTTGACAAATTTAGTAAAAATGACACTGGTGTGGCCAAAACATCAATTGATACTAGTCAACATCTGTCCAAAAATAGAGGAGAAAGTATATCCCAGGTGGAATATGCTAGAGTGATAGGCAGTTTAATGTACTTAATGAATTGTACAAGACCAGATATTGCCTATGCTGTAAGTAGTCTAAGTAAATTCACGAGTAATCCAGGAGATGATCACTGGAAAGCGATTGTTAGAGTACTCAGATACTTACGGTATACTCGTAATTATGGGCTACATTATACAAGAGATCCTGCTGTTCTTGAAGGGTATTCTGACGCGAGTTGGATATCTGATATACAGGATTCTAAAGCTACAAGTGGATATGTATTCACTTTGGGAGGTGCAGTAGTTTCATGGAAGTCTTCAAAGCAGACGGTAATAACCAAATCTACTATGGAATCTGAATTTGTAGCTTTGGATAAAAGCGGTGAAGAAGCTGAATGGCTAAGGAATTTCTTGGAGGATATCCCTGAATGGCCTAAACCTATGCCTGCAATATGCATACATTGTGATAATCAATCTGCTATTGGCAGGGCACAGAATGTGATGTACAATGGTAAGTCGAGGCATATACGTCGTCGACATAATACCTTTAGACAACTAATCTCAACTGGAGTCATGACAATAGACTATGTAAGGTCTAAAGAAAATATTGCGGATCCCTTAACCAAAGGACTGAATAGAGATCAAGTTGAGAAAACTTCAAGAGGAATGGGACTTAAGCCCATAAAAGAATAGGTCGAAACAGTGGAAACCCAACCTTGTTGACTGGAGATCCTAAGATCTAGGTTCAATGGGATAACTAAATTGAATAGACTGAGTAAGATCACTGTGGGGGTTACCCCAACCCATTCCTATAATAAAAACAGTGATACCCGTAGGGAAAGGTTAAGCAGTTTGCTTTTAATGATTCTTATGCGTCGAATACGTTGAGAATTCGAGCGGAGTAATACGGGTTACTCTTAAGTAAGAAATCACCTATGTGAGAGAGAAGTGGGGCCGCTTCAAAGGAGAATTGCTAGGGCTCAATTCTTTAGAAACTCTTGCAGAACCAGGGAGATGTTCATGGCCAAAATGAACATAACCATGAGAATTGAAACTGTGTCAGGAAAATATCTGTGTGAGGTATGTTATCGTTTACACAAATGGCAGAATAGTTCAAGAACATTGCGTCTACTAGTCAGCCAGTAAAGTAAACATACTTTCACAAGGGAAGGTTCAAGGGTTAACGCCTACCTATCCTATGCAGATATTAACCGTAGAACTCTATCATCGTGTAGTGTCTTTGTTTTTCCTCTGTAGTTTGTCAATTTCATTCATGTGGGGGATTGTTAGAAAAATGGCAATTGGATGAATGATAAATTGATGCTCATTGGTGGAGATTAATGGAGGTCATAAACCTCATATTGTAACACCCAAAGGCATGGATTAATAGGTGATTATGAGCTTCATAATCATGAAAAATAGAGGGTTACACCCAATGGTTTAATGGGAGATTATGAGCACCATTATCATAATTATGAGCTTCATAATCATGAAAATGGAGGGTTACAACCAATGGTTTAATGGGAGATTATGAGCACCATTATCATGGAAAATGGAAGGTTACAACCAATGTTATTATGCACATAAATTCTGAATAATGCCTCATTATAATATGGATTGTAACTTCTATTCTCTTAAGCCTATATAATGAACTCTCCTCCACATGTTTGAAACACACAATTGCATAGAATTTGCACTCACCAAGTCATAGAGTTTTTCCTTAGTTTTTCAAGTTCTACCAAGTTTTGTTGTAGTCGTTTTTGGTGATAGAAGAAAAACACTGTTTCAAGTTCGCCGGAAACGGTATCCCATTGTGCTTAAGATTCCGTTGCTAGTCGTTGTATCATGGGAGACAGACGTCCATCGTATCCTCGTGCACAACCGGAGGGGACGAATCTGTTTTAAGGAAAGCGTGACCTACACGTTCCTTGACCATTTCTGTTCAATTTCTATATTGCATTGCTTCCATTAAAGGTTTTGTTGTATTTGTTTTCTTTAATTTCAATTTCTAATTTTTTTTTTCAATTGTAACCTGTTCATTTTATCCATGCAATATATTGTTTGTAATTCTTGGTAATAGTACATACAATATTGTCCTAACAATAACAATCTATTTATTATATATATATATATATATATATATTTGTTTTTGAAGATAACTCTTGACATATACAACGTAGTCTAGAAAAAATCCGTTTGGATATTTTTGACAGTGACGCGGAGCTTCCTGTAGGGACATGATGTACAAGAATTAAATAACCCAGAATTGGGTTGCGTACAAGCATTAAATAATATACGAGCCCAGAGTTGGCTTTTAGGTTGGTTGGTTGGTTTTATATTTAGCGAAGCGATGAAGTAGTTGGAATTTACAATATCTTTATTTTTGCATACCTTGGAAAGATCCAAATTATGGCAGCCTAAAAAAACAATACAAGTAAGAACAAGAGACGTGATGGGGACTAATTCGGGGTTACATGGATTGGTTGTCACTTGTGAGGAACATTGATGACGTAGGACCGTAGTTCATATGTCCACCAAATTAGCCAACCCTGTTTAGTATTCCCACCACAAACTCAGTTACGAACAATATAAAGCTCTCACATGCTACAGTAACAATAAAAAAAAAAATGCTACAGTGTAAAGCTCCCACACGCTACAATAAAAGTGGTTCTAACAAAGTCTTTCTCATTTCTTTCTTCTTCTTTTTTCCCCTTTCTTGATTACCCATTTCTTCTTCTTTCTTTTTTTTTTTTTTGAAGGATTTCCCTATTTCTTCTGGTTTCCAACTTTTCTCTCTTACAAAAGTTGCTAAATTTGTTCAGTTTTCTTTTTTCTTTTTTGGGGTTAATGTCTATGAAGTCCACGTTGTAACATGAATTTCCATATCAATAAACTTTTAGTTTACTTTTATTTCGTTTACCAAAATTGTTCCTCCGCTGCAACAATTGCACTTCTAGAAAGTCCAAACTGGACTTGTCAGGTCATATCTGCTAAGGTTCTAAATTTTTTTTCTTTTTTTTTTTTTTTTGAGCAGAGGTTTTCATTTTGAGAGTCAAAATGTTATCATGGTGAAATTCGGATAGCTGGGGTCTTTAACCCATGCGTCCATTTTTTAAAATTAAAAGTGCCTATTCGGCTTTAGTTTATCACATGCACGTTTAACTTTTAACACAGAAAAATGCTACAGCCTACAGCATTCTTCTTTAACATCTCTTCTGCGCTTGAAACTTCATTCTTAAAGCCCTACAACACCTGACGATCTTTTACAAATTCCGAAAGGTCCCCTTCTCAGTTAAAAAAAAGTCTTAATATGACAACCATTGAACGTAACATTATCTTCAATGACTATCATGTAACATTTTTTTCCCTGTGTACACGCAGTCAATTTGTACTTACTCAGCTAATTTGGTCATAATATTAAATTTTCCCCGAAAATTGGACACAAAAGCTATTGAAACTTCTCCCTCCTATGAATCATTACCTCTGCACGCACTGCTTTCCCACCACAGCCAGGCCTTTCTATGTTTTTTTTCCTTCCATGATTCCCATGTATCTTTGGATAAAAAGCTTTTCATACAGTTGTTATTTTTTGTTATCAATAACCAACCTAAACTACTTCTAAATCACAGGTCTTCTTAAGAAATCCTACACTTCCTTCCCTCTGGGAATCATAGCCTACTTTCCTTAAGGTTGAGAGGATGCATATGCTACATCACTGATTTTTCCAACAATTAGTATCAAAGCAAACACATGATTATGCTGTAGAAATAAATTATGTGTTCTAATTTTCACTCCTTATGCATTGAATTGATATTTTAAAGCAATGACATTCTAGGGTTTTTATATATGAAATTAATACTTGTAGGGTATATATATTAATTTTTGTTATCATGGAGTTTATCATGAATGATCATTTTATTTATTTATTTTAATTATTGTCGATTATGGTTCCTTAGAGTTTAGAAATATGTATTTAAGGTTTATTCATAAAATTGTTATTGTAATAGAATGCGGTCTATTATTATCGTTTAGAATTTATTGTTTTCTTAAAATAAATGTAATCCAGAGTCGGTCTAGAGTTTTCTATGTAATTTGATTCTATAAAGACGGTTGAAGAACATGGAGCATTCTATTGGAACTTTTACAATTTATTTTCTGAAATTTTTTTGCATTAAAATTTTTGCATTTTTTGTATATATTGTGGACTATTTTTGGAAACAGTTGGGTAGCATACGTGCTAACATCTGCCTTAGTAAAACTGCAAGACAAGTGCTGGGCACTGTGTGCAATTCTGGTCTCGACCAGCGAGGAGAGAGCAGCGCCCGTTTGGACGCTACATGCAGTTTTCATGGGCCAGCAGCTTGCAGGACTGTATACGCTAGTTGGGAAACTGGGCCAGCTTCCTGTGCCATCTCGCGCCTTCAATGGCGCCAGTAAAGTGTTCATTGCTTATGTGCAACCGTGGGTTTATATATATAATATATATTAATAATATAATATATATGATATATTATTGAATATATATAATATAATATAGTAATATATTTAATATATTATGATATATTATATTATTAATAGTAATGTTAAAAGATATTATTATGTAAATAATTTTTATTAATCTTTCTTGGAGAAAGATTATGGAAAAATTATTTAGAATCTAGAAATATTTATTTTTGGTCTATTATGATCAAAAAGAAGATAAGGGATAAAAAAATCTTAAGTTTGAATTATGGATTCAAATAGCTACAATTGAATTTTGCAATTCAATTTAAGAAGCTAGATTTTATTTGGATAAATTAAATTTAGAATTTAGATTTAGGGTGATTACCAAATCCCTAATATTGAGGGAAAAGAATAAAAAATAAATTTATTAATTTTTTATTAAATAAAATTATGGATTAAAATTATTTGGATAATTTTATTAATTTTCGGTTGAAAGAAAATCATGGATAAAATTATTTAATAATTTTATCCATTTTCTAAAAGAGAAAGTAATAGATAAATTATCTTTGCAGCCCGAGGAAATAATTTTACTTGATGTGGTCAAATTATAATTTCTGGGAATTTTATGAGGAAGGGTTATTCAAAAATTTGGAAGACATGAAGATGGATACATGGAGGAGATCTAAAAGTGAAGGCCGATATATATTTCGGCTTGTTTTTGTAATCTTTATTTTTTTTTCTTTAAGGTGGAGCCATAATGTTACGACAATTTATTCATATTGCTTGTTGTTGTGCTTAATGCCATGCTTGTTTGCTTTATGATATGATTTGTCATATGTTTGGTAACATATCATGTAGAATACAAGAGTGCCATTCATAAAATTGATCATGTATGTTTTTACATAAAATCTTGTTGTTTTAAAATACTAAGTGGGGGAAGGTTCTTAATTGGGACCCATAGTCATTATTGGTGGTCCATATGTGAAACCAAATGATGCCCACGCCAAGAAAAGTTGTTCACCACGGTGATATACTAGATTGGGCTTCTGACAGGAAAATATCTGTGGATATGATTCATGGTTGTACGCTTTAAGGCAGCAATTTATGGATCATAGATCATAAGATATAAACAATGGTCATACACTTAAGATGAATTTAATTATTAAATTTCCCAAAGAGCTCTGTTAATAAAATTGTGACAAAAACAAATGGTAATATGTACTAGTATACTAATTGAATGGGATCCGTGTTCTAGGCTAGTTTATGTTTGACTACCCCAAGGTAACTAACATGAACGGAGCTAAAAATTATCGTAGTACTGTATGTATTTTCAAGATTTTGCATATAGACATACTTGCATTATTGTATGTTTATATTATTAAATGTTGTTATGTTTACTTATTATTAATACATTATATATATTTATTATACAAAAATGTCACTTGGCTCATTACATATGATACTTAATTAAGATCCTGACCGGTAGAACTTTAAAAATTAAAAAGGAACCTAACATTCAAGAAACATAAAAAAATACTACACAAACCTTATCAATTGGAACCTAAAGGCATTGATCCTAATGAGGTATACTAGGCCAAGAATCATAAGCAAGATTCTAGTGAGATGAATTAAAGTTGGAACTTAAAACATTATAGCATGTGAGAGCTTTGCAATACAATTTAAAACTTGGGAGAGCCAAGTTGAAACTTAAAAACTATCAAACCAGCTAATAGTTAGCAGTTAGTTGAGTTTGACAGACTTTACTTAGTTTAGTTTGTTAGACACAGTCGTTAGAAGAGTATGTCTTATGTGTAACGACATATGATAATATTGACAAGTCAAGCCAATAAACCCTGTACACGTACTTAATTATTGACATATAAATACATTTCGAGTTGAGCTGACTCATTTTTGAGAGCTCATTTCATGAATTTGTTTGTCTTTCTAGATCACAGCCTCTCCCACTAAATTTCTCTTTCAAAATCTTGATTTAGTCTCAGAGCCTTTCTCTTTCTTTGTTCTCAAGAGTTCTTAAATCTTCTTGTGGTTTCTTGAGAGCTTCTTGAGAGTTTCTTCAATGGCAACTGAAGCTTATAGCAATTGAGCTGCGTCATCTTCTTCGGTCAAACAAATGGTGAGCACACTGTAGAGAAATGCTGAGAAAGATCTACTCAGTTTTCAAAAAATGAACCTGTGTTCTCCATTTTCTACAACGCCGAACATGGCGCTTTCAATCAAATTGGATTGTGCTAACTACTTGCTCCGGAAATCGCAAGTAATTCCTGCAGCTCGTGGCCTTGGAATTGGCAGTTATGTCTTGGGAACAAAGCTTTGTCCGCCACAGTTCTTAGAGAAGCGTGATGAGGCTAGAAACATTGAGCGGATTGTGAATCTGAAGTTCGATCAATGGACTTTTTAGGGACTAACACTTAATTAGTTAGTTAGTTTATTCAAAACATAATTATTTTTTCATGTAACCAATTAGTAACCGACTGTCAACTAACCAGTTCTTTACTCCACTCTGTATGTAAAACAGAACTATGTACTTACACATTCATTCAGATCAATGAGAAAGATTGCTTTATTCATTCTTCTCCAAACACGTCTCTTGTAATAACTCGTGAAGGCCAATTGCTTCTCAATTGGTTATTGTCTTCTGGCACACAGACGATTCGAGGTCAGGTTGCTTGCGTCTCGTTCCGAGGCAAAACTCTTGCAAATGAAGATGCAACTTCAATCACAGAAGAAAAGATCTCTTTCTATGAGTGATTATTTCGCCAAAATTGAGACTTTAGCCGATCAATGCGTTGAAGCTGGCTATTACATCGATGATGAAAATTTGATGCTTTTATATTCTTACTAAATTAGGATTGAAATACAATCCAATCATCTGTAGTGTTACCACGAGAGGATCTAAAGATTAACTCACTCTCAAGGAAGTCCAAGCTCTTCTTTTGAATCATGAAAGCAGCATTGAGCAATTTCAATTTGCTTTTGAGTAATAGACTCCATCTACTCTTTTTTTTTTTTTTTTTTTCACAAAAATGGCACCGGCAATAGAGGAGGTCGCGACCAAAATGGAAGCCTTAAGTTTCGAGATGGTGTTGACCGAGGCCATAAAAGAACCACTGGTTCAGGTCGTGGCAATAATGGCAGTAAACCTGTTTCCTAGATTCGTGGCAAACAGGGCCATATTACTTTCAATTGCTTGTAGCCTCTTGATGAGTCCTTTCAAACTCCTGCTAATCTTGGTGGCGGAGCTAACCATGCTACTGCAGCCTTCTTTGCTGGACCAGAGACTGTTTTGGATCAAGCTGGTATGCAGTCAGCAGAGCTACCAACCATGTCACTGCTGAATTGGAGAATCTCAATCTGAAAGCTGATTACGGTGGCAAAGAATGCCTGATGGTTAATATGGTAATTGTTTGAATGTTACTCATGTTGGTTCTGCAACGTTGCCTTTTTCACACTTTTCATGCTCTACATCTTAATGATGTTCTTAGAGTGCCTCAAATAGCTAAAAATCTTGTCAATGTTTCCAAATTTTCTGCTGATAATAATGTTTTCATCAAATTTCATTCTAATCTCTATTTCGTTAAGACAAAACCTCAGGAGCAATCCTGCTTGAAGGGAAGCTTAAGGATAGGCTGTACCTATTCAAAGAACTTGCAATCAAAGCTGCTCATTCTTCTGTGCATAATTCTTCTATTTTTGCATTTTTCCTTCGTGTTTTCCTTGTTTTACTTGTGTTTGTGGTAAAAAATCTGGCTCTTTACATAACTTCATTAAGTCTAAAGATAAAATTATTTTTAGTCGGTCCATTGATGTACATAATTCAACTATTTTCTCTTCTAGTGCTGCAAGCACAGAGTTCAATGTTTGGCATAGAAGGTTAGGTCATCCTCTAGCCAAAATCATGCGCCATGTCTTGTTTCAATGTACAAAGCGTTGTGATATAAATAAAAGCTTTGATTTTCAATTTGCCAGCAAATATGGCAAGAGTCATGTCTTACCTTTTTCCATGTCTAAAATTAAAACTACTCCTCCATTAGAATGTTGAAAAAAATGGTTAATAACTATTTTAAAGAGCCATTTTGAGGCATAATTTTGAGTGGGACATACTTTGTGAAAGTGATAGGTCTTGATAGATTTACGTTCTTCGTCACAAGGAGATCGAAATCATATATTTATATGCTCAAAATGGTAATCGAGTAAAGGAGAAATTGATGTTCAAAGTGTGCCCATTGACATTTTGATTTTATTGGAAATAAGCCTAAATGTGGAGTCCCACATTGGTTAGGCATTAAAGCTTGATATGGTTTATAAGTGGTCGCACTTTTAAGCTTGTGTAAGATGTTATATGTAAGATGATCTTTCACGTGAGGTTTGATGGCAACATTAAGAGGGTTAGGGGCCCAATGTGTGCACCCATTATGTGGGCAACCCGAATGTTGGGTTTGTGAGCTTACCTTGCACGGGTCACGTTTTACAAATTTTTTATTTGCTTCTAATAAATTAGTACATGAATTCTTCAGTTAGTGGGGGTTTGATGGCACCATGAATTAGTGCATAAACGTTTTGTAACCATCAAAATTAAAATGGTATTAACTAACTCATAAAATCCAAAATTAAACCACTTATAACAACCACCATGACTTGCCTATATACAAGGCCATTTCTATACATCTTCGAACACACGAAAAACACACAAAATACAAGGTTTTTTCTTATGACTTGCCTATATACAAGGCCATTCTCTACATCTTCAAACACACGAAAAACACACAAAATACCAATAAATTAGTACATGAATTCTTTAGTTAGTGGGGGTTTGATGGCACCATGAATTAGTGCATAAACGTTTTGTATGTTGGAAACAAAGTGCGCAGCGGAATTTTTAAAAATTTTTCATCAGAGTATTTTTCAAAATACAAGTTTGACATGTTATATGTATAAATTAAACAGATCTTACTAACCTCAGTGTGCTGAAGAACCTCCGCAACCTGTGTAGAGAAGTAACGTTCCAGAAGAGCCTCAACCAACTGGTCTTCTTTGCTATTCTCTATCCACAACTGGAGTGAGTGTGGGCTCACATGTACAGCTCTTCCACCGGTGACTCTCCTTCCAACCAACAGAGAGAACCCAAAGTTAGTGTTCGTGATTTGTGAACAAAAGCTCTCAGGGAGTTTTCAGATGCTCACTAGAAGAGTATCACTCTTAATCTCTCAAATTGATCTGAGTAAATCATTAGACTCACTCTCTTTTTATACCTATTGGTCCTAGGGTCAGTCCATATCAGATTAGGTCTCAAAAAATCGAAACAAAATCAAGTTCGGATCAATATCTGATAAGATCCGCGTGAAAACGCGTAATCTTAACTGTCGTCGGTCGGCAGGCCGAACTTTCTGATAGGCAGGCCAAACAGGCCAGTTCGGCAGGCCGAACACGTCATCCGGCAGGCCGAACTGTCGAGAAAAAATCTCCGCGAATCTTTTACTTTCCACCCGAGATTCTAAAGGATAAAGTCTCAGTTTTGATTCAAATAGCCCAATAGAAAAGATATCTGATCAAAACAAACTTTATCAAGATAATCTCTAAGAAAATAAATTAATTCACAATAATTCTACAAGTTTATCTTGTTCTAATTGTCCAAAATTAAAACAACCGATAAACAGACAAGAATTACCCGAACGCAATAATTCAACAGGTTCATCTTGAACTAATTTCTTACATAATTAATTCAACCGATAAACAGACATGAATTATTTGATTCTTATAAATTTAAACCAATCTGATAAATCCGACATAAGTCACCAATTATTGGAAAAGCACGCCGTGTCGTTACAGGATTTTGTGAGCTAGCAAAGGGGACCAAAATGGACCTATAAAGTTCAAGCTCATGATAATTACGAAACCCAATATCCCAGATATACATTTCACAATTATCAACTCCAACGCTACTCCACTAAAAGCTTAGAGCTGCACTCTCGAACTTTATAGAATTACGAAGCTCGTGTAGCTAAGTCTCCATGATATATCATAGTGTATCGCATCCCTATATGATCATCCATAATCGGCTTAAGGACAAGTTCTGTCTTACCTTCCCGATTATTTTTATCTTACGTTCCATTGTCTCACCATTAGAAAACTTACCATCCAAAGATAGTATACCATTCGTTACACCTATGTATCCAAATGGTTGAGCGCTCCAGTTTTTCAATTACAGGACAACGCATATAAGAGGATATCATTACTCCTAAAGAGGAGCTATGGATTCCATATCTATGAATAACAAGTCTACGCTATCAAGAGTCATGCCTCCAACGTACCGGCATGCATGCCACTATAGAAATATAGGAGTCACCCATTGGTACATCAAAAGACACAAGTCAAGACAACGGACCCATTATTCATCTCAGGATTAAGATACAATACAAATGATTGTCTAAAGTGAATCGATTTGCCAAGACAGAATTATTAATCCAAATCAATTCACTTTATGTCCCGATCCAACACATCGTCACCTTTCACAACGTGCCAATGTTTCTATTCATGGAGTCCAACTCCGATGGTCAAGACAAACCATCTCCCAAAAGGGATATAGACAACATAATAATCTTTACATGAATAAAGCGCCCAACTTTATTCCCTCGATTGCGGATCATATGTTTTTGACCATCACCCTAAGAATTTTTTCTTCCGCATAATCATCCCATCATATGCCCAATTCTTAAGGTTTAGACTGACAGTCTCAGACTACTGTTTGCTTATCATACATTCAACAAATATGAACGTAAAGAGGACAATATTTGGTATATATAAATGAATAAATTCTTTATTAATAAAAATGTCTCCAAAAACGTATTACATTTTTACTCCTTAGAGCATACATGTCTAACATTGTAACCATCAAAATTAAAGTGGTATTAACTAACTCATAAAATCCAAAATTAAACCACTTATAACACCCTCCATGACTTGCCTATATACAAGGCCATTCTCTACATCTTCGAACACACGAAAAACACACAAAATACAACTTTTTTTCTTTTAGTTTTCAAGTTCTAGCAAGCAAGCAATGTCATAGATTTTTTGTGATAGAGGAAGACATGGTTTCAAGTTCGCCAGAGGTGATGCTTGATCATGCTTAGACTATCACCGTTTGACATTGTATCCTGGAAAACAGATGTTTATCGAATCCTCATGCACAACTAAAGAGGGGTCTAATTTGATTTAAGGATAGCATAATCCTCACGTGCCTCGATTGCCATTTTCATTCCAATCAAGATTCGGTTTGAAGGTTGAACCTTGGTTGTAATATTTTGTTTCTAATTTCCTAGTAATATTCTTTCTTTTATATTGTACTTGTTTGTTGTTTATTTCCTATATCTCTAACAATCTTAAAATAAATTATAGCTTCCACTTGACTACGAACAGGTTCATTGGATTGCAAATCACGACCCCAGTGGGTAAGATGTTTTACTTAAGAAGTTGCCATTTGGGTAAGATATTGTACTTAAGATGATCTCTCATGTGTAGCAGGTGTGCAAATCATGACTCTAGTGAGTTAACGGCCCAATGTGTTCACGCACAATGTGGGTGACCCAAATGGCGGGTTTGTTGAGCTTGCCTTACGCGGGCTACATTTTGCAAATTTTTATTTGCTTCCAATAATAAATCCAAATTTAACTGTTGAATTCTTTAGTTAGTGGAGGTTTAATGGCGTCATAAATTAGTACATGAATTCTTCAGTTAGTGGAGGTTTGATGGCACCATGAATTAGTGCATAAATGTTTTGTAACCATCAAAATTAAAATGATATTAACCTGCTCAAATTAAATCACTTGTAACACCCACCATGACTTGCCTATATACAAGGCTATTCTCTACATCTTCGAACACACGAAAAACACACAAAATACAAGGTTTTTTCTTTTAGTTTTCGAGTTCTAGCAAGCAGTGTCGTAGATTTTTGGTGATACAAGAAGACGTGGTTTCAAGTTCGTTGGAGGTGGTGCTCAATCATGCTTAGACTATCGCTATTTGTCATTGTATCATGAGAAATAGACGTTCATCGAATCTTCGTGTACAACCAGAGGGGGCGAATTTGTTTTAAGGAAAGCATAATCCTCATGTGCCTCGACAGCCATTTTTGTTCCAATTGAGATTCAGTTTGAAGGTTGGACGTCGATTGTAATATTTTGTTTCTAATTTCATAGTAATATTCTTTCCTTTATATTGTACTTGTTTGTTGTTTATCTCCTATATCTCTACCAATCTTAAAATAGATTATAACTTCCATTTGACAATGAATAGGTTCAATGGATTACAAATCCATTTGGGTAAGATGTTGTACTTAGGATGATCTCTTACTGCAGAAGGTGTGCAAATCATGACTCAATTGGGTTGGGGCCCAATGTGTGCACGCACAACATGGGCGACCCAAATGTTGGGTTTGTTGAGCTTGCCTTACGCAGGCTATGTTTTGCAAATTTTTTGTTTGCTTCCAATAATAAATCCAAATTTAGCTATTGAATTCTTTAGTTAGTGAAGGTTTAATGGCACCATGAATTAGTACATGAATTCTTCAGTTAGTGGAGGTTTGATGGCACCATGAATTAGTGCATAAACGTTTTGTAAACATCAGAATTAAAATGGTATTAACCTGTTAATAAAATCCAAAATTAAATTACTTATAACACCCATCGTGACTTGCCTATATACAAGGCTATTCTCTGCATCTTCGAACACACGAAAAACACACAAAATACAAGGTTTTTCTTTTAGTTTTGGAGTTCTAGCAAGCAATGTAGTAGATTTTAGGTGATAGAGGAAGACGTGGTTTCAAGGTCGTCACAGGCGGTGCTCGATCATGCTTAGACTATCGCTGTTTGTTATTGTATCCTAGGAGACAGATGTTCATCGAATCCTCTTGCACAACTAGAGAAGGCAATCTGTTTTAAGGAAGGGATAATCTTTACGTGCCTCGACTGCCATTTTCATTCCAATTGAGATTCGGTTTGCAGGTTAACCTTGGTTGTAATATTTTGTTTCTAATTTCTTAGTAATATTCTTTACTTTATATTGTACTTGTTTGTTGTTTATCTCCTATACCTCTAACAATCTTAAAATAGATTATAGCTTCCATTTGACTGCGAATAGGTTCATTGGATTCTAAAGACAAGTTTTGACTTCTGCTTTGATGTTCTTCGAATTTACTGTTTATCTATATATATAAATGTTTATGATCATTAAGTTTTCTCAAATTTATATTTATATATGAATGTTATATATGACAACTAATTAACGTTTACAAACGTTTAAAATATATATATAGTTTATATAAACAGTTTTGTTTACTGTTTTCTTTAAAAAAAATGTTTATATACATAAACCAAACAATTTATGCTTATAGAGTTATAAGTTATATAACTATACTCTGTTTACGTTTTTGTATGCATATATATAACAGTTTTTTTTGTGTTTTGTTATATATAACAGGTTTTATATTTAATTGTTAACATTTTAATATATTTACAATTATATATTAATTTTTAACCTCTCAGTTATGTATTATATTAAACTGCTTTAATATATTTACAGTTTGGTCATTTATTAAAAAATTGTTTTAATATACACAGTTTACATTTTTGGTTTTCATATCAAACGTTTTTTTACATATATTAAATAAATGTTTGTTCTCTGTTTTGCCTCTGTTTTATTTTTTTGTTTTAATCTAATTCTTCTCAAGAAAATTAATGCTTGGTTCCATTTTTCAAAAATGGGTGCTAATATAAACGTTATTCTAACTGAGAATGTTCTAATTGGAAGCACTTCTAAGACATCAATACCGTCTTCTTGGGTTCATGCCTTGACCTCGACGTAACCTTTGTCGGTTTCGGTTCCTATAAACTGCAATGAGAAACTTGAGAAATTCAATAGGTTGAATTTCAAAACTTGACAATAAAAGATGTTCTATTTGACAATACTGAATCTTACGAGATTCTTGAAAGAGGATCTCCTACTATTAGAGAGGATGAAACAGATGCTCAAACTTTGCTTGTACTGAAGCGTGGAAGCATTCTGAGTTCTTATGCAAGAGTTATGTTCTGAATGGCTTGACTGATGCACTTTATAATGCGTATAATGCGAATAAAAAAGGACCAAGGAAGTGTAAGAGTCTTTAGACCATAAGTACAAGACAGAAAATGCTGGTACTAAAAAGTTCATAGTAGAACAGTTCATGAACGATAGAGTAGTGGATTACAAGACTGTGATTAGTCAAGTTCAAGAACTTCAATTACTTCTTCATGAAATTCATGTAGAAGGAATAGTAATTAGTGAGTGTTTTTAGGTAGTTGCAATTATAGAGATGCTACACCTCTGTGGAATGACTTTAAAAACTATCTGAAGTACAAGAGTAAGGAGATGAGCATTGAAGACATTATTGTTCGATTTCGTATTAAGGAAGACAATAGAAGATCTGAGAAAAAGCTCTCTAACAAGTCTATTGCTAGGGCAAATGTGGTAGAGCATAATAAAAGTTCCAAGAATAAGAAAAACAAGCCAGGGTTCAAGCTGAGACCTAAAGATGGAATTTTGAAGAAGCAGAAATTCCAAGGGAAGTGTTTCAACTGTGACAAGGTGGGTCATAAATTAGCAGATTGTAGGCTGTCGAAGAGGAACATGAAGAAAGAGGCTAATGTGGTGGACACTATCACATAAGAGGTGTCAAACATCAATCTTTCTTCTCTGAAGTCAACATGGTAGACTCCAACGCCAATAAGTGGTGGCTAGACACTGGGGCCACATGCTATGTTTGTTGTGATAGAGTTGCCTTTATTGAACTTGTACTATTAGACTTCAGAGAGAAGCTATATATGAGCAACTCTGCTACATCTGAAATTAAGGGCCAAGGGATAGTATTCTTAAAGATGAGTTCAAGCGAGGAAGTTAAGCTGCAAAATGTGCTGTATGTGCCTAATATCTAGAAAAATGTCATTTCTAGAACTTTGCTGAGTTCACATGACTTCAAGATGGTTTTTGAGGCTGATAAAATAGTTTTGTCCAAATATAGGATGCATGTGGGAAAGTGATATGTGAAAGTTGGGATGTGGAAAATAAATGTAAGGGCTGTTAAGCCCAATTCCATTAATAAAAATAAAAAAAATTTTTGGCTTATATGCTTGCGTCTTCTAATTTATGGCATGGTAAACTAGGTCATGTTAATTATGATACTTTGTCTAGATTAATTAACTTAGAGCACATACCTACGATTAATATTGATCCCAAATATAAGTGTAAAACATGTGTAGAAGCAAAACCAACGAGATCTTGGTCCAAACGATTAAGATGAATATTGAGCCACTTGATTTGATACATAGCGATGTTTGTGACTTAAAATTTATTGAAACTAGAGGTAGGAACAAATATTTTGTCACTTTCATAGATGATAGCACAAAATATTACTATGTATATTTACTTAAAAGTAAATATGAAGCTATAGAGCAATTTATCTCTATAAGTAAGAAGTTAAAAACCAACTTAATAAGAAAATTAAGATGGTAAGAAGTGACCGTGATGGTGAATATATAGAACCATTTATATAATTTTGTACACAATATAGTATTATTTACAAGGTTACGCCACCCTATTCATCTCAGTCAAATGGTGTGACAGAACGCAAAAATCGTACCTTAAAACATATGATGAATGCGATATTGATAAGTTCTAGATTGCCACAGAACATGTAGGAGGAAGCTTTTTTGTCGGCTAATTACTTTTTAGATAAGGTACACCAAAAGAAAGAAGACGAGACCTCTTATGCATTGTGGAAAGGAAGAAAGCTTTCTTACAAATACTTGAGAGTGTGGGAGTGTCTTGCAAAGGAATGCTACCTATACCAAAAAAGATGAGAATAGGTCTTAAAACAGTTGATTACATCTTCATTGGTTATGCCCAAAATAGTAGTGCATATCAGTTCCTTGTATATGAATCTAAAAAGCCTAAGATTCACAAGAACATGGTAATGGAATCTAGAAATGCATCATTTTTTGAATATGTATTTCCTTGTAAATCCAAAGGGGGTGATCTAAGTTCGTCTAAACGAACGTTTGAACTATTGAAGAGAATAGATAGAGTCAAGATGAAGATGGTAAAACTGAAAAAATAGAGGAAGAGCCTAGACGAAGCAAAATGGCAAGGATAGAAAGTCATTTAGACTAGATTTTTTGACTTATATGCCAAAGGCTGAACCTTAAACTTTTATAGAAGTTGTAAGCTCCTCTAAGGGTCCTTTATAGAAAGAAGCCATAAAGAGTGAAATTGATTCTAGTATGTAGAATCATACTTAGGAATTAGTGGACCTTCCTCTAGGAAGTAAACTACTAGATTCTAAGTGAAATTTCAAAAGGAAAGTGAAAGCAAATATAACAATTGGCAAGTATAAGGCTAGACTTGTTATTAAAATTTATGGACAAAAAGAAGGCCACAATTACTTTGATACTTATTCTCCTGTGACGAGAATAACCTCCATTAGAATGATTTTGGCGATTACCACTTTTCAGAATCTTGAAGTACATCAAATGGATATAAAGACTACTTTTCTAAATGGAGATCTTGAAGAGGAAATATATATGGAACAACCTGAGGGTTGTATTGCTCCAAGACAAGAAAAAAAGTCTACAGATTGGTGAAGTCTATGTATGAACTTAAACAAGCACCAAAGCAATGAGGTGAGAAATTTGACATGGTCATGATGTCAAATAGTTTCAAAATTAATGAGTGTGACAAATGTGTTTATGTCAAAAGTATAGATGACGGATATGTTATTCTTTGTCTATATGTAGATAACATGTTGATCATTGGTAGCAATAATCAATGATCAAATCTACCAAAGACATGTTGGACTCTAGGTCTGACATGAAAGGCATAGGACCTGCTGATGTGATTTTGGGAATTAAAATCAAATGATTGCCTGATGGACTCATCTTGAGTCAGTCACACTATGTGGACAAGATACTTAACAAATTTAGTAAAAAT
Organism: Artocarpus heterophyllus; assembly: GCA_025403435.1. Taxonomy (NCBI): domain Eukaryota; kingdom Viridiplantae; phylum Streptophyta; class Magnoliopsida; order Rosales; family Moraceae; genus Artocarpus; species Artocarpus heterophyllus. The sequence goes on from CM046337.1 coordinate 19,256,661, forward strand.
GATATTGGCATGGCCAAAACACAAATGGATATTAGTCAATATCTATTGAAAAATAGAGGAGAAAATATATCTCAGGCGGAATATGCTGGGGTGATAAGCAACTTAATATACTTAATGAGTTATACAAGATCAAATATTGTCTATGTTGTGAAAAGTCTGAATAGATTCACAAGTCATCCAAGAGATGACTACTAGAAAGCTATTGCTAGAGTACTTAGGTACTTACGATATACTCATGATTATAGATACACTATACAAGAAATCTTGCTGTTCTTGAAGGGTATTCTGATGTAAGTTGGATATATGATATATAGGATTTTAAAGCTACAAGTGAATATGTATTCACTCTGGGAGGCGCAACAGTTGTATGGAAATCCTCAAAGTAGACAGTAATAACCAGATCCACTATGAAATCTAAATTTGTAGCCTTCGATAAAAGCAGTGAAGAAACTGAATCGCTAAGGCATTTCTTGGAGGATATTCCTGAATGGCTTAAACTTGTGCCTGCAATATGCATACATTGCGATAATTAATCTGCTATTGGTAGGGCACATAATATGATGTATAATGGTAAGTCAAGACATATACGTTGTTGACATAATACCATTAGACAACTGATCTTGACTGGAGTCATGACAATAGACTATGTAAGGTCTAAAGAGAATATTACGGATCTATTAACCAAAGGGTTGAATAGAGATTAAGCTGAAAAAAATCAAGAAGAATGGGACTTAAGCTCATGAAAGAATAGCTTGAAACAGTCGAAACCTAACCTTGTTGACTAGAGATCTCAAGATCTAGGTTCAATAGAATAACTAAACTGAATAGATCGAGTAAGATCACTCTGGGTGTTACCCCAACCCATTCTTATGATTAAAATAGTTATACCCATAGGAAAAGATTAAGTAATTTGCATTTAATGATTCTTATGTGTCGGATACATTGGGAATTTGAGCAGAGTAATGCGGGTTACTCTTAAGTAAGAAATCACCTATATAAGAGAGAAGTAGGGCCTCTTCAAAGGAGACTTGTTAGGGCTCAATTTTTTAGAAACTCTTGCAGAACCAAGGAGATGTTTATGGCCAAAATGAATATAACCATGAGACTGAAACTGTGTCAGGAAAATATATGTGTGAGATATGTTATTGTTTACACAAACAACATAATAGGTCAAGAACATCACATCTACTAGTCAGTCATTAAAGTAAACATACTTTCATAAGGAAAGATTCAAGAGTTAACGCATAACTATCCTATGCAGGTATTAACTGTTGAACTCTATCACTATGTAGTGCCTTTGTTTTCTGTTGTCGTTAATCAATTTCATTCATATGGGGGATTGTTGGAAAAGATGGTTAATAAACATTTTGAGGAGCCATTTTGAGGCATAATTTTAAGTGAGACCTACTTTGTGAAAGCAATAGTCTTGGTGGATTTGCGTTCTTTGTCATGAGGAGATCAAAAACATATATTTATATGCTCAAAATAGCAATCGCGTGAATGAGAAATTGATGCTCAAAGTATACCTGTTGACATTTAGATTTTGTTTGAAAGAAACCTAAATGTGGAGTCTCACATTGGTTAGGCATTAAAGCAATATATGGTTTATAAGTGGTTGCACTTTTGTTTTTGGGTAAGATGTTGTGCCTAAGATGCTCTCTCATGCACAAGGGGTGTAAATCATGACTCTAGTGGGTTAAGGGCCTAATGTGTACACCCACGACGTGGGCGACACTAACCTTGGTTATAAACAATTGAAGTTAGAAGCTCTTAATGACTTTAAACAATTTAGACTTTCTATTGAAAAACTTCTTGGTTATGCATTGATTAGGCATTAAAGCAAGATATGGTTTATAAGTGGTTGCACTTTTGTTTTTGAGTAAGACGTTGTGCCTAAGATGCTCTCTCATGCACAAGGGGTGTAAATCATGACTCTGGTGGGTTAAGGGCCTAATGTGTACACCCACGACATGGGCGACGCTAACCTTGGTTGTAAACAATTTGAACAATTGAAGTCAGAAGCTCTTAATGACTTTAAACAATTTAAACTTTCTATTGAAAAACTTCTTGGTTATAAGATAACTTATATCCAAACAGATTGGGATGGAGAATACCGACCTTTTACCTCATTTTTTGCTCAAAATGGTATCCTTTTTCATCATCTGTGTCCTCATGTTCATCAACAAAATGTTCGTGCTGAAAGAAAACATCATCATATTATTGAATTGGGTTTACTTTACTAGCTCAGGCTTCTTTGCCGCTTCATTTTTAGTGGGAAGCCATCTCTACTACCACATTCCTAATTAATCATCTTCCAACTCTGGTCCTACGTCTTTAGTCACCTTTTCAAAAGCTTTTTGACAGTGCTGCTGATTACTCTTTCCTTAAGACTTTTGGTTGTTTTTGTTTTCCCCACCTTCGTCCTTATAACGCAAATAAACTCCAGTCCTAATCTGTCAATTGTCTCCCTTTAGGGTACAATTGTGATCATAAAGGTTATCTTTGTTTACATCCTACTAGTCGTGTCTATGTTTCATGCAACGTCGTCTTCAATGAACATGAATTTCCTCATTCTGAGCTCTTTCAGGTGTCTAGTGCTAGTCCTACAACCTTTCAATCCTGTTCTACTCTAGTGTTTTCTAGTACTTTCAGGCCTTATGGTGCGGCTGCAAAAATGGACTTGATCAGATTTGGATCCACCCAATGCCCTACTGATGCAGGTCTAGCTTCTATAAGGTCTATTTCTGCACCTTCTCCCTCTTTTTCTTCTTCTAGTTCATCTCTTCCAGCGTTTGTTCCCAATTCTGAGCATGCTACACCCTTAGTACAACCTGTTCCTGTCTCATTTTTTCACTCCTCTAGCTCCACATTCCACTTATCATATGGTTACGTATAGCAAACGTGGCATTTTTAAACCTAAACTTTTTCCAATCTTAAAACATCCTTTACCTGTTCCTCCCAGTCAGGTAGAGCATACTTATGTAACTCACACTTGCTGATCCACGCTTGCAGGCTGCAATGAAAGCTGAATATGATGCATTAATTCACAATAAAACTTGGGATTTAGTTCCTAAATTACCCCACTATAATGTTGTTGGAAATAAGTGGGTGTTTAAGCTGAAATTATACTCCATTTGTTCTCTCAACAAACGTATGGCATGTTTAGTTGCCAAGGGGTTTCGTCAGACCCCCAGTGTTGACTTTTCTGAGACATATAGTCTAGTCATCTAACCGTCCACCATCCATGTTGTTTTATCCCTTGCTGTTACGAAAGTTTGGGACAAAAGGCAACTTGATGTAAATAATGCCTTTCTCAATGACTTTCTTCAAGAAGATGTCTATATGCAGCAGCCCCAAGGCTTCATTAGCCATTCTCATCCTAACTATGTATGCAAGCTTAATAAAGCTTTGTATGGCCTCAAATAAGCTCCTCGATCTTGGTTTGAGTGTTTCCGTTTTGCTCTTCTTTCATAGGGCTTTGTGTGTTCAAAGTCGGATGTCTCTTTGTTTATCTACAACAAAGGATCCATTGTGTTGATTCTTTTGGTTATGTCGATGACATTTTAATTACTGGGAATGATTCCACAGCTGCAACTAAACTTGTGGCTGATCTGAATAATGCTTTTGCTCTTAAGGATTTGGGTTCTCATTGTTATTTCCTTGGCATAAAAGCTTACCCAGACAGCACCGGTCTTTTTTTTGTCTCGGTCTAACTACATTACAGATCTTCTCAAACCCACTAACATGAAGGACGCTAAGCCTCTGTCTAATCCTTCCAGGGTGAGCAAACCTTTGTCCAAGTCATCTGGGTCTCCTATGCTCAACCCTTCTCTTTACCGAAGCACCATTAGCGCTTTGCAATACATCACAGTCACCAGGGCAGATATCTCTTCATGGTTAATAGGCTTAGTTAGTTTCTTCAAACTTCTGGTGATGAGCATTGACAGGCCTGAAACGGGTGCTTCATTATCTCAAAGGTTCTATGACTCAGGGCTTATACTTCACTCCTAACTGCTCTTGAACTGCTGGCTTTGTTGATGCTAATTGGGCTAGCTGTCCGAATGACCGTTGTTCAACTAGCGGTAATTGCGTGTTTCTTGGTGGGAATTTTGTCTTGAAGTTCTAAAAAGCAAGCTGTGGTGGCACGTTCAAGTACCGAGTCACTAGAGAGCCTTGGCATTAGTTGCTGTTGAACTTATCTGGTTAAATGCTTTACTCCTTGAGCTTGGCGTCTCTTCCAAATCCTGTCCTAATTATCTAGTGTGATAATCAAGAGGCAGCATCCTTGGCGGCGAGTTCTGGGTTTCATGCTCACACAAAACACATCAAGACTGATGTTCATTTTCTCTGAGAAAAGGTGTTGCAAAAGGAACTTGAAATTTGCTATGTGCCCTCCGTTGAGCAAGTTGTTGATGTTTACCAAGGCTTCTTCAACAGACAAGTTCAATTGCCTAAAGAGCAAACTAGAGGTGGAAAATTCCCCCTTTCATTAGAGGAGGTATATCAAGGCAGCTGATGGTTAGCAGTTAGTTGAGCACAGTTGTTAGCAGAGTATTTGTCATGTGTAATGACGTATAGCAGTATTGACAAGTCATGCCAATGAACCCTGTATACGTGTACTTATAGGGTGTTTGGAAGGGCGGTGGGAATCAGTGGTGGGAACCACTTTTGCTGTAGCATGTGAGAGTTTTATATTGTAGCATATTTTTTTATTGTTACTGTAGCATGTGAGAGCTTTATACTGTTTATAACTGAGATTGTGGTAGGAACTGAGTGGTTCCCACCACTGTCAAACACCCTCTTAATTATTGAAATATAAATACAATTTAGTTGAGTTGACTCATTATTGAGAGCTCATTTCATCGATCTGTCTCTCTCAATATCACAGCTTCTCTCACTAAATTTTTCACCCAAAATCGTAATTAATATAGTAGTATGTGAAAATTTTATATGTTAATATATTTTTTTTTATATTGTAGTATTGTAACTTGATTTCAAACACTCTCCACTTGTCCTCTTGTCGCAAATATATAAACCACACGTGGTTTTCTTCGTTTGCTAAAGAGCTTGTGACACGTGTTATTTCAGAAAATAAATGGAATTATGCCGTAGCCAATACTGTGGCAGCAAAATTTCATGTCAAACGCTAACAATGGACATCCATTTTTTGAACTAGACGACAGTTTTTTACATAGTTTGTAACTTTGTAGTGAACTCTTATCTCTCTCTCTCTCTCTATTGGACTCTCTCCCTCGCTCTCTGAGCTTCAAAAACAGATCAGGGACGAAATGTTAAGGGCTTCGCATCTTCCACCGTTGGCAACTACAGCTCTTTCTGTACTTAGATTCTCTCTGATTCATTCTCCACCTTCAAACTCAAACCTTCATAAATTCTCCACATTTTCTTCGCCATCTCTTACTTTTCTACCCAAAACCCTTAAACCCTCTCTTCCTTGTCCCTCTCCTTTCGGCTTCAGGCGCCTAATTCCCATGGCATCTCCCAAAGCATCAGGTGTGCCCAGAATTCATTTCTAGCCCTTCATACTTTGCTGCTTTCTTATAATTTCTTACTACTCAATTTCATGAATTTCTACAAGAATTGGAGATAAAATCGCTCAAGCTTAGAATTATATGCCATAATAGACAGCCGATTTCATGATTAGGACAAACTTTCATCCTGATTCAACTATTACTAATAGAGCGGATTTTTGTGTGGTACTAATCAAAAGAATGAAGCTTTTGAAAAATGAATTAATTTTGCCTTGTTATTGCTGTCAATTTCTTCTCAATAATTGGTTCAGATGTTTTTAGAGTAGCTTTAAGAGCTAGACATTGTGATTGAGATGATATTCAGGGATAACTTATTGCTTTTTTGGTTTCTCTTTAATTTGATGGCTTGCAAGTTACAAGTTGGCGAAGGTATGACTGAAAGGTCACATGTTTTTGTTTGAGTAATCAGTTTCCAATGTTATTATTACGGCTACAAAATTCATGTGTTAGTTTCCCTTTTAAATTTTATTACATTACGCTGGTCTTTTGTATTTGTTGTTCTAAAATTATATTTTATCAGCTTCGTTTAGCGCTGAAAGTGGCTCTGGTGCTGGAAGGGAAATACTGGTGCAGCATCTACTTGTTAAAGAAGACGACGTTAAGCTTCTTTTGGATCTTCAGCAGAGGATTTCTGGAGGTTACTTTTCTTAGATTTTGAAATAGTGAAATCTAAACAGATCAAACATCAAATAATGAAAAATAGAATGGATAAAAAGATTCTTGGACCTGATTTAAATGTGTTGTGATTCCTAAGCGTACAATGTGCTTGTGACGGATATACTGTTTCTAATGTTATTCGTTACATTTAGGCGAGGACCTGAGTGATCTTGCCGTGGAATACTCACTTTGTCCATCCAAAGAAGAAGGCGGAATGCTTGGGTGGGTGAGGAAGGGGCAAATGGTATGCTGATATGAACCATGATCTAAACATTAGGGTCATGTTCTTTTTGAATAGGATATTGCTTTCTTGCCTACTTTTTTAAATTTGAGCGTATTTTGCAAGTTCTATAGATTGAAAGGTAGCCATTGCCGTATGATATGTGATTCTAATTAAACTCGAGTCAAAAATTTTCTGCTTTGAAATCCTTCTACTTAAACTAATAATTTTGGGCTGCATACAAGGACTACATGTAAGATGAAACCGTTACATTAGAGTTTTGCGATGAGTAAATAATCTAACAGGCAAGGTTAGATTCTTCAATTTTAGCTTAGGTTATTTGTCTCTAGAATTAATGTCTTTGATGAAATGTCTCAGGTACCTGAGTTCGAGGAGGCTGCATTTAATGCACCTTTAAACAAGGTTGTAAGATGTAAAACAAAATTTGGCTGGCATTTGTTGCAAGTCCTTTCAGAGAGGTATTTTCACCCATGCCTAAGTGAATATAGGAATGATGAGCATAACTTCAGATTGGTTGCATACTGATCTCTTTTTTTACACATTGACCTGTAAGGGAAGAATCATTACTTCAAGATATTCAACCTGAAGAACTCTATACAAGAATACAAGATCCCAGTTTCGTAGATGAGGCTCAGTTGATTGACGTTCGAGAACCTGATGAAGTGTATGCTCTCACACATCTCTTTTCTGTTCTTAGCGGGCTGGGATTCTTTTTGTTAGTTTTTGTGCTCAAGGTTATAAAAACCTATTGTTGAAAATTTTTCCGAGAAGTAAGAGAAAGAACAATTTGTTTGACCCAGTATTCAACCCAACCTATCATTTTTCTGGTGGTGCATTCTTTCCTAGTTTTTCCTTTCTTTAGCTTATTGGGTTGCTAGATGTTTCAATTCCTTAACTGTTTTGCTCACTTCTGTTTGACAGGGCTCAAGCATTTTTGCCAGGTTTCGAGGTTTTTCCCCTTCGACAATTTGGAACCTGGGGACCTGAAATAACTACGAAACTTGACCCTCAGAAGGATACGTATGTTATGGTAACTTCAACAAGTCCAGCTTTTGTGTGTAATATTTTTAAATGAAAGTAGCATATGACAGTGCTGTTCTTTATTTGTTTGTTTCTTATTGAAAGTTTGTTGTTTTAGTGTACAGTAGTACGAGTGCTTAAAGTTTGTTGTTATGCTCTAAGAATCTCACCTATTCGTGAGTGACGACTTGGAAGTGGGGAATATAAAAACGATTGTCACTCTTCAGCCCCCTTTTCATTTTCCTTCTTAACCCAGTAGCACGAGGTATAATTTATCCAATGTTAGATTAGGGGATTAGTTTTTTCTTCAGTTATTTGGAAATGTAACACATATTAATGTGTCTACATACTATAGTTATTGCAGAATTTGAAATGTCCTAATATCCCCTAGTTATTGTAGAATCATTATTCTCAGGTTTGGAATTGCCTATCATCGTTAAGTATGATTTCTGGCTTACCTCGTTGTTCTATTGCGCCCCCCCCCACACACCATAGGCCATGATAGGATTTACAAACCGAATGATGAAACGTCGGAATAATCAATCCTCCCTGCTCTTATGTACTTGCCGCGTTTCCTTGAATCACACAGACAATTTTCACTTGCATCAGTCTTTTTCGTAGTGTTTTCGGGTAAAAGGGTGATTGCTTACACTTATTAGCATGTATATGCAAAATCGTTGCGTGCTTCATCATTATGTTTATAATTTTGGTTCAAAATGGCAGTGTCACCATGGTATGCGGTCATTACAGGTTGCCAAGTGGTTGCAGACACAGGTAGAACTCCTTTTATTACTCATTTATTATAACTGATGCTATGTAGGAGAAAAGTATACATCTATCTTTGTCATCAAGCACTTAGAAAAATAAATAAAAATTCACAGTTGTGCTAAAGGTGATAATTTGCTGAAAAAAAAAAAAAGGGATAAAAATCATCACTAACTGAAAATCATAGCTGTGTTTGGTAATCTTTTAATACTTTGAGAGTGTAAGGGTTAGGGAAATGTGGGACTGAGATGTCTTTTACTGTGTAGCCCACAGATATATACATACACACACACATATATTGGTGTGTGTGTGGGGGGCTGGAAAAGCAGATCAAATGGTTCAATTATTTTCAACCTACGAAAATGTTCAATAATGATTGCAAGATTATAGGTTACATAATTTTAACATTGAACATGGAAAAAGGTTATTGCTATTTCCCTCTCTTTGTTCCATTCCGTCTGTTATTTTTCTTTTGAGCTGTGCCATATAGCCTGATTGGGCTAAATGAAGTATTCAATTTTTTAAGTTTTATTGGTGTTCAGCGCATTTTATAACAACTAAAAATTGAAGGCGATTAGTAAATGAAACTAGCTTAGTTTTTTTACTTTTTTTTTTTTTTGGGTGACGAGAAATATTTCCGACCTTTCTTTGTATATTCTTTTAATTTTTTTCCTTTTAATTTTTTAAGGTTTTCTTCATTAAATCTATCTATTTTCAATTTCAGGGCTTTAGGAAAGTATTCAACGTAGCCGGTGGAATCCATGCATATGCTCTGAAGGCTGATCAGACAATTCCAACGTACTGATCTCTCCCACTAGCAGAGTTTGCCTATAATGCTTCTGATACTCTCTCCACATTTTGATGTGTCTCGTTGTCTCTCCCTTCGTACATTATCCTAGCAAAAGCAAGTAAATTTTCAACCTGAGTATCTGCGCCCGAATAATTACAGTTACAGGTCGATTTGAGCGATGACAGTGTAAAAATAATGTTGGGGTTAAAACTATCGTATTGATCAATGGAAATTTCTTTTTTGTGTCTTCCTAAGTTACTTTTTTACCTCTCGTCTAGAGAAAGTCATCTGTCTCATCTTCGAGAGCCATGTAGTGTTGCAAGAACTGACCGGCCCATTCTCCTTAGGCCTACACGGGCTGCGGGCCGGTCCATGACTTTCGTGGGCTGGGCCGAGCCGGCCTATTTAAAAAATAATTTGGCCCTGGCTCGGCCTGCGGGTTAATTTTATATGGGCCGTGCCGTCGGCCGTGTCGAGCCATGCCGTGGGCCTTAAATAGGCCGGCCCATCTTGGCCCATCATGGGTTTAAATGAGCCAGCCCATCCAAGCATGTAATTTTTGATTTTTTAATTTTTGAATTTTTAAACAAGTTAATAAATGTAAAAGTTTGAATAGTTATGGGAAATATAAAAATGGATATTTTATTTATGATTGCCTCATTAAAAAAATTTTCAAGGAAAACCCAGTGGGACAAAATCTTGGTAAGGAAAAAAGAGTATAATCAGGATAATTATACATTAGATGTTTACAAAATTACTAAAAACAAAAAAAAAACATAAAAAATATTGTTGATAATTAATTACATTACTCGCAGTGGGAGTATCAAAAATGTCCAAATTTTCAAAGTCATCAACCCAATCATCTTGAACTTCTTGGCTTCTTTTGCGAGCATCATCTCAATCTTTGACGCACATTACTGCTTTCAGAATATCGTCACTTATACGTGCACGCCGTTCATCAAGTACTCTACCACTGCAACTAAATACTTGTTCACTTGCAACTGTGGATACTAGTATGGTTAGTATATCACAAGCCATTTTAGAGAGCACATGAAAAGTTCTTGACTGTGATCTCTAAAATGACAAAATATCAAACTTATTGAAATCATGACCACCACCTTGCTCATTGAAAATAAATGCCGCAAAATTTGTTTTCAGATAGTTTTCTAATTCACTACATGTTGAAGATGTAGACGATACACCGAAACCAAATCTGGTGTAGCTAATCATACTTGCCCATGAAGAACCATGTGGTACAGAAATAGTATTTGTTAAAGGTGCAGGAGATATTGTTTGGCCTCCTCCATATTTTTCATTATATGCAGTAAATATGTTGTTAACTTTTGCTTGCACATTTTGAATGGTTATGATGTCAGAATGCACCCTTAATTTTTCTCCTATACCCTTAAGTAAATATTCAATACCAGCTAATTCAACTCTCGGATCCAATACAGCGGCTATGCAATACAAAGGTGGAACACGCTCCTAATATTTTTTGAATTTTTGTTCCATGAACTCAACAGATTCGCTAAACAAGTCAAAATCTCTATGCATATCGAAGGTTGTAGCAATGTCATACAACTTATGTAATGCATGAGGAGAGGTGGGATAGTACACATATGAGAGTTGGAGAGTGGCTTCATAAAAAACCTTTAAGAAATTGTAAAAGCATGAAGCAATTTACCAATCAAATTCTTGAAGCGGCTCAGTTGGATTCTTCAAGTTGTAATACGCGGTTATGACATCTTTGTATGATAGGCATGCATTCAACATCAAATATGTTGAATTCCACCGGTGTCCTATGTCAGTTGGAAGTTTTCTGGGTTTCATGCTTGCTCTCTTGCAAAGCTTAGCAAACTCTTCAATTCGAGAGCCAGAACTTGCTATGTAACCCAAGACCGTTCGAATATTTTCCAAATAACCTTGAAAAAATTTCATGCCATCTTGAACACACAAGTTAATAATATGATAAGCACATCTTTGGTGAAAAAGTGTTTCGCCATGTTGTGGTCTCAATGTTGTTTTGAAAAGGTTAATAGTAGTAGTATTAGCAGATGCATTATCAAATGTGATGCTCAAAACCTTTTCTTTAATGCCATAAAAATCAAAAACTTCTATGATGACATCATGAATGGCCTTGGCATCATGCGGATAAGGCATTGGTTGAAAAGCAATTAATCTTTTTTGAAAAGACCAATCTTTATCCACATAATGTGCAATTACACAAATATAACTAGTTTTGGTACGACCTTCCCACAAATCAGATGTGCATGCAACAGATGCAGTGAATGAATTAAATTCAGTTACTAACTTTTCTGTCATTGAATGAAAAGCTTTCATGGTGTCAGCTCTTGTGGTAGTTCTTGAAACACGCCTATATTGTGGATTATAAGCATTTTGAATGTACTCCTCAAAGGCTGGATCATCAACAAGACTAATTAGTTGTTGAGCACTAGCCAAATATCTAGCATGACATTCTCTAGCTCTTTGTTGGTCATATGACCAATTGGTAACACTATCATCAGGGCTAAATTGAAGTGTTTGTTGACTACAATCAACACCACCTACACCATGCTTAGCTTCACATTTTTTGCGATGCCTCTCTAAGTGACTAGTGCCAGAAGAGGATTTACCTGTGTAGTCTTGTTTGCATACTTTGCAAATTGCGCACTCTTCTGTTACACCATGCTCGTTGTACGTGTTACGAGATTAAAGTAATTCCAAACTGGTGAAGTTCGTTGAATTTTTCTTTTGCCCTTACGAGTGACTTCAGATGAGCCATCAACTTGAGATAGCAAGTCAACTCCAATTTCTTCCAGTGGATCATTAAATTGTTCTTCTTCGTTGATCACCAAATGTGAAATGTTGGCTCTCCCTCTATGTGATGATGCCATAGCTTCAATAAAAAATAACAATAAATTAACGTAACATAAAAATTAAATAAAATAATTACACAATAAAATTAACTTATAACAATACAAAATTAATGAACAACAAATGAAATAAATTATACCTTTAAGTTTTTTTTTCTTTCTGAAGAACTCTAAGTAATCTAAAAAATAAGACAATACATAAGATCTTAGAAGTTTGTTGAATGAGTGTCTCTGTGAATGTTCTACATTTATTTATAGGTAAAAAAGTTTATTTTTTAAATCTTTTTTTTTCTTTCAAGTGTAACTTGATTTGACAATTCGCTGAAGACTTAACTTCTTAGCTTTGCACATTACAGGCCTTCGTTCTGAGCCTCTATGTTAGGCCTGCCCCTTTATAATTGCATAGGGGAATCTAATGCCATGTTCACTCACGGGTGAATATGGCATGCATAAATTATATAATATTTAATTCTTATATGTATTAAATAATATATATATACATTAAATGTATAGTATTTTGATGTGATAATACATAACCTACAGATTCAATATCTGATTCTCAACTTTACTTCTCAAAAGCAAAGCATGCCTACAAGGAAAAAATAAAAAAATAAAAAGAAATGAAAAGAAAAGAAAAAAAACTTGGCAAACGTATTGTGATGTGATTGCATTGGGAAAATCTCATGCGATATTCATTCTTATATGTATTAAATAATATATATATTAAATGTATAGTCTTTTGATGTGATAATACATGACTTACAATGAGCCTTACATGACTTACTGGGGAAGGCCATACTCAGCCATGTTCATGTTAGACATGTATGCCCTAAGGAGTAAAAATGTAAAACGTTTTGGAGACATTTTTATCAATAAAGAATTTATTCTTTTATATATACCAAATCTTGTCCTCTTTACGGTCATATTTGTTGAATGTATGATAAGCAAACAGTAGTCTGAGACTGTCAGTCTAAACCTTAAGAATTGGGCATATGATGGACTGATTATGCGGAAGACACGATTCTTAAGGTGACAGTCTAAAACATATGATCCGCAATCGAGGGAATAAAGTTGAGCGCTTTATTCATGTAAAGATTGTTATGTTGTCTATATCTCTTTTGGGAGATGGTTTGTCTTGACCATCGGAGTTGGACTCCGTGAATAGAAACATTGGCACGTTGTCATAGGTGACGATGTGTTGGATCGGGACATAAAGTGAATTGATTTGGATTAATAATTCTGTCTCGACAAATCGATTCACTTTAGAAAGTCATTTGTATTGTATCTTAATCCTGAGATGAATAATGGGCCCGTTGTCTCGACTTATGTCTTTTAATGTGTCAAAGGGTGACACCCACATCTCAATAGTGGTAAGCATACCAGTACGTTGGAGGCATGACTCTTGATAGCCTAGACTTGTTATTCATAGATATGGAATCCATAGCTCCTCTTTAGGAGTAATGATATCCTCTTATATGCGTTGTCCTGTAATTGAAAAACTGGAGCGCTCAACCATTTGGATACATAGGTGTAACCGAATGGTATACTATCTTTGTATGGTAAGTTTTCTAATGGTGAGACAATGGAACGTAAGATAAAAATAATCGGGAAGGTAAGACAGAACTTGTCCTTAAGCCGATTATGGATGATCATATGGGGATGCAATATACTATGATATGTTATGGAGACTTAGCTACACGAGCTTCGTAATTCTATAAAGTTCGAGAGTGCAGCTCCAAGCTTTTAGTGGAGTAGTGTTGGAGTTGATAATTGTGAAATGTATATCTGGGATATTGGGTTTCATAATTATCATGAGCTTGAACTTTATAGGTCCGTTTTGGTCCCCTTTGCTAGCTCACAAAATCCTGTAACGACACGGCGTGCTTTTCCAATAATTGGTGACTTATGTCGGATTTATCAGATTGGTTTAAAATTTGTAAGAATCAAATAATTCATGTCTGTTTATCAGTTGAATTAATTTTGCAAGAAATTAGTTCGAGATAAACTTGTTGAATTATTGCGATCAGATAATTCTTGTCTGTTTATCGGTTGTTTTAATTTTGGACAAATTAGAACAAGATAAACTTGTAGAATTATTGTGAATTGATTTATTTTCTTAAAGATTATCTTGATAAAGTTTGTTTTGATCAGATAACTTCTCTATTGGGTTATGTGAATCAAAACTGAGACTTTATCCTTTAGAATCTCGGGTGGAAAATAAAAGATTCGTGGAGATTTTTCTCGGGAGTTCGGCTTGCCGAATGACGTGTTCGGCCTGCCAATGGGGCCTGTTCGGCTTGTCGATCAAGCTGTTGGCCTGCCGATCAACGAGATATAAGATTACGTGTTTTCACGTGGATCTTATCAGATATTGATCTGAACTTGATTCTGTTTCAAGTTTTTGAGACCTAATCTGATGTGGACTGACCCCAGGACCAATAACTATAAAAAGGGAGTGAGTCTCATGATTTACTTAGATTAGTCGAGAGATTAAGTGTGATACTCTTCTAGTGAGCATCTGAAAACTTCCTGAGAGCTTTTGTTCACAAATCACGAACACTAGCTTTGGGTTCTCTCTATTGGTTGGAAGGAGAGTCACCGGTGGAAGAGCTGTACGTGTGAGCCCACACTCACTCCGGTTGTGGATAGAGAATAGCAAAGAAGACCAATTGGTTGAGGCTCTTCTGGAACGTTACTTCTCTACACAGGTTGCGGAGGTTCTTCGGCACACAGAGGTTAGTAAGATCTGTCTAATTTATACATATAACATGTCAAACTTGTGTTTTGGAAATTACTCTGGTGGAAAATTTTTAAAATTTTGATGCGCACTTTGTTTCCAACAGTTCACCCGTGACTAAACATGAAAAAATATATCTAAATATATATATATATATATGTTGAGGGAAATCTTCATGATGAGAAAATCATCTGAAGTTCATACCCTCTTAAAACTGAGCACCCGAACAGGTTGGCTGAAATGACCAATCCGACCAGGACAGGATCTGTCCGACCAGGGACCTGTCCGACCAGGGACCCGTCCGACCAGGATCTGTCCGACCAGGGACCTGTCCGACCAGGGACCTGTCCGACCAGAGACCTGTCCGACCGGGACCTGTCCAACTAGGGACCCGTCCGACCAGGGTCTGTCCGACTTTCCCAAAGACCACCACGTGGCACCATCTCAACTCTCCGTTGGGCAATCCTCCTTCTCCGGAGATCGTGACACCTGTCGCTGGACACCTGGGTTACGGGCCAAACCGGTCCATACCCGGATCCAAGCTAAACTCTATAAATAGGAGCATCAACTCCACCACAAAGGTACGGGCATTCTTCCCTCGCCTACTCTGCCTTTCCTTAGCTCTTCCCGGTCAGAACACTGACTTGAGAGTCGGAGCGCCCTTGGCAGACACCAAACCGGTGTCCCCATACTTCGAGGCCTTCTCTCCTCTTGCAGATCCGACCAGACTAGGCCGAGCCAGGCAAAACAGGGAACCCGACCACCATGTGTCCCCGCACGCGGTGTTGTGCCAAAATCAGGCATCAACATTTTGGCACTAGAAGGAGGGCCCCGCGCCTTTCCAGCAGCCTCAGCTCTTCCCCCCAGACATTCCCTGGATGACTGACCGAGACCCAAGGTCCAGGACAAAGAGTCCGACCAGGTCCGAGAAGGTTACGCCGACCAGAGAGGCCAGGTCCAGGCTACGGCCGACCAGGTCCAGGACAAAGAGTCCAACCAGGCTACAACCGAGACCCAAGGTCCAGGACGAAGAGTCCGACCAGGTCCGAGAAGGTTAAGCCGACCACAGAGGCCAGATCCGAGCTACGGCCGACCAGGTCCAGAACGAAAAGTCCAACCAGGCTACGACCGAGACCCAAGGTCCAGGACGAAGAGTCCGATCAGATCCGAGAAGGTTACGCCGACCAGAGAGGCCAGGTCCGAGCTACGGCCGACCAGGTCCAGGACGAAGAGTCCAACCAGGCTACGACCGAGACCTAAGGTCCAAGACGAAGAGTCCGACCAGGTCTGAGAAGGTTACGCCGACCAGAGAGGCCAGGTCCAGGCTAAGGCCGACTAGGTCTAGGACGAAGAGTCCAACCAGGCTATGACCGAGACCCAAGGTCCAGGACGAAGAGTCCGACCAGGTCCGAGAAGGTTACGCCGACCATAGAGGCCAGGTCCGAGCTACGACCGACCAGGTCCAGGACGAAGAGTCCAACTAGGCTACGACCGAGACCTAAGGTCCAAGACGAAGAGTCCGACCAGGTCCGAGAAGGTTACACCGACCAGAGAGGCCAGGTCCAGGCTAAGGCTGACTAGGTCCAGGACGAAGAGTCCCGGCAGGATATGCTCACAAAAAATATTTCCCAACTACATCAAGACTTCGATGCTGATGACCTCCACCACCAAAGTCTTAGGGGGCTACTGTTGAGGGAAATCTTCATGATGAGAAAATCATCTGAAGTTCATACCCTCTTAAAACCGAGCACCCGAACAGGTTGGCTGAAATGACCAATCCGACCAGGACAGGATCTGTCCGACCAGGGACCCGTCCGACCAGGGACCCGTCCGACCAGGACCTGTCCGACCAGGGACCTGTCCGACCAGGGACCTGTCCGACCAGGGACCTGTCCGACCGGGACCTGTCCAACCAGGGACTCGTCCGACCAGGGTCTGTCCGACTTTCCCAAAGACCACCACGTGGCACCATCTCAACTCTCCGTTGGGCAATCCTCCTTCTTCGGAGATCGTGACACCTGTCGCTGGACACCTGGGTTACGGGCCAAATCAGTCCATACCCGGATCCAAGCTAAACTCTATAAATAGGAGCATCAACTCCACCACAAAGGTACAGGCATTCTTCCCTCGCCTACTCTGCCTTTCCTTAGCTCTTCTTGGTCAGAACACTGACTTGAGCGTCGGAGCGCCCTTGGCAGACACCAAACCGATGTCCCCATACTCCGAGGCCTTCTCTCCTCTTGCAGATCTAACCAGACTAGGCCGAGCCGGGCAAAACAGGAAACCCGACCACCGTGCGTCCCCGCACGCGATGTTGTGCCGAAATCAGGCATCAACAATATATATATATGAAATTGGGCCACAATGGGCCTAGATGGGCCCAGGCCCAGCCCAACCCAGCCTGACCCATGATTTTCCATGGACCCTGCCGGGCCGGCCCATGGGCCAACATATATTGGCCCAGCCCAGCCCAGCCCATAAGTATTTATGGGCCGTTTACGGCCCGGCCCATCACTATAGCAGGACAGGTTCGGGTCGGCCCATGGTTGCATCTCTAGAGCCATGCCTATCTTTTATCTAACAAAAACACGGTGTCACTGCAAATGTGTTCACATTAGAGATGTTCAGAATTTATCTTGTTAAAATAGTTTTTATTAATCACCTAGGAAATTAACTCATGATGCTATAAACAATAAATTAAATCTAATTTAACGTACTAGTTAGAGACCGAAAACAACACTTTTGACTGAATAGTTCTTTAAGAACAAATGTCTACTGTCAGATTTTTAATTTTATTCTCTTTCTTTAGATTGTTGTGTGTGTGAGCATAACTCAACAAATTTCCATCACAGCTATACCTCTTCTAACTGGACTATGTGCTAGAGAAATTATGAACACTAAAAGATAGTGATCAAAGCGGTACTCTTTAATTTGCACTATTGTAGTATAATTTTTAGCAGTAGGAGGAGTCAGAAGTCTATCAAGATTAGAAGAGAATTTTTTTCTCTCCAATCCCTCTATAGTTGGTGCCAATAGCAAGAGATTTTATCTCTAAAAAAAAATTCAACCAATCACAGTGTAGGGATAATTATCTAATTTAAATAATTATGAATAATTATTAGTTATGCATAATTCTAATCCAAATAGAATTTAAATTAATTATTCAAATACGAAAATAAATAATTAATTATCTAAAATCTTAATTACCAATTTGAATAATTATTTTTCCAAATTAATTAAATAATTCATTCTTTCAGACTTTAGTAGAAATAGGCGCCAATCATAATAAGCCTACGCCTATTGCCAGTCCAATTCTAGACTCTGGCCTACGCACCGCATCAGGCCTAGTGGTATGACTCGCATATACTTCTGTTTTACCTATGGTAATTTATATTTGCTTGATCTTTTATAAAAGAATTAGTGAGCTAACATTGGGACCCAATGGACATATAGAATCAAGCTCCAATAATAACAGATAAATAAATCTCAAATTAATTATCCATTTAATTATTAATTTTAGTGTCTCTCCACTATAAAGCCAAAGCTGCACTCTTTATAATATAACGTATTATGAGACTCTTGTGAATAAGTCTTGTCCATGACCTTTCATATTATGTGTGTCCCTATAGGTTATCTATAATTTGATGAAGCATTTAGTTTTGCTTTACCTTATGATTATTTTTTTCTAAAAGTTTCATTATGTCACCATTGGAAAATTTATTCCTTTTATAACACATACAAAAAGAATATCATCCAGTTACCCTATGTGTCTAGATGACCAAAGCCTCGTTATATTTTCCAATACTCGAATAATGCATTTGAAAGGATAACATTGACTTTTATTATAGAGCTATAGATTCCGTGTCTATGGATTATGCTTTCATCGAATGTAGGTTGTATCTCCAACATACCAACAATGAGGCCTTAGTTTATTGGAACTCCTGTTTTTGGCATATCAAAAGATGCAAGCTACAAACATAGAGTCATGAATCTCTTTCAAGATTAAGATGACACATAAATGATTATCAAAGAGAATTGATTTAAATTAAATAGAATTATTATTAAATCAATTCAACTTTAAATCTAGTCTAATGTATGACCACCATTTGGTCTACCACACAAATGTGTATACCATGAAGTCAATCTACTCCGATGACCAAGATAAGTTGTCTCTCCAATTAGACATAGATCCCCATTGATACGAACCCCGCCAAGAACTGATGCGACCCTAACCAAAATTGGTTTCCAAGATCAAATTCCTAACTGGTTTTGGATGGAACCGCGACCCGATGCCTAACAAGAAGCACGAACCTTGGTATGCGAGGACGCCACAATCAGCTATGGATGGACTGATTGATAAGTCTTGGTATGTGAGGACGCCACAATCAGCTATGGATGGACTGATTGATAAGTCTATGAACGCCACAGAAATTTCCGATAAGTTCAAAAAGTTCGTTTAGGAACCAAAGAGAATTAAGCCTCAAATTGTGTGTTAATACTTGTATTCCATTGAATGAAATTCGTTACAATATATAGGGGTTCCTATGCGAATTTTTAGCTCCTAATTCCCATGGAATTTAGGGAAACTCATTTACTAAATGTCAAATCTAAACTAAATAAGGAAAGTTCCCTTAATGGCTTAAAAGCCTTACAATAATAGAAATAACACAAACGCAAAAAGGAAACTAGACATTAAAAGGTAAATAAGCTGATTCTTCTCACCATGTGTCGCCTCAAAACGGGAAAGTAACTGAAATGGAAATTGCTCAATCCCTTCTAGAGCTTGAATCACGCATTTGTTGGTCTGGTTGTCGCATGCAATTCCCTCAATGGGCCTCCATGCAATAGCTTGAGCCCAAGTTGCTTGAATCAGCCCAATAAGCGTTTCTTTAAACTTCTTCGCACGAGCTCTCGTAACCGGACCAATGGGAACTTGAATTGGATCTGAATATGTCTCCCAAGTGCTCTTGCTTGTGCTAATGATGTCCTCATCATTCCCCTCCTCTTGAGAGGGATTTGTCCTCAAATCGTCGCCTGCATCAAAAGGACTTAGATCAGAAACATTAAAGGAGGCACTTACACCATACTCACCTGGCAAGTCTAGCTTGTATGCATTATCATTGATCCTTTCAAGGATTTGAAAAGGACTGTCCCCTCTAGGCAACAGTTTGGATTTCCTTTGTTTCGAAAACCGTTCCCTGCGTAAGTACAACCACACCCAATCGCCGGGTTCGAAGACGAGCTTGTGACGCCCTTTGTTGGCTTGTTCAGCATATTGTTTAGTCCTTCACTCGATGTTGAGTCTTGCCTTCTCGTGTATCTGCTTAACAAGATCAGCTTTTCTTTTTCCATCTAAATTCACATGCTCAGACAAAGGTAATGGCATTAAATCCAAAGGAGTTAAAGGATTAAAACCATAAACAATTTCAAACGGTGAAAATTGAGTAGCAGAATGAACAGATCGATTATAAGCAAACTCAACATGTGGTAAACACTCCTCCCATGTTTTGATGTTTTTTTTAATGACAGCCCTCAACAAAGTAGACAAGGTTCTATTCACAACTTGTGTTTGACCATCGGTTTGAGGGTGAAAAGTAGTTGAAAACAATAGCTTAGTCCCTAACTTAGCCCACAAAGTCTTCCAAAAGTAGCTTAAGAACTTGGTGTCCCTATCAGAAACAATTGTCCTAGGCATACCATGAAGTCTCACAATTTCCCTAAAGAACAAATCAGCAACATTGGAAGCATCATCTGTCTTGTGGCATGGAATAAAATGAGCCATCTTTGAAAACCTATCCACGACCACAAATATTGAGTCTCTTCCCCGTTTAGACCTAGGCAAACCTAACACAAAATCCATCGAAATATCAATCCAAGGTTCACTAGGTATTGGTAAAGGGGTGTACAAACCATGGGGCTGCACTCTTGATTTAGCCTGCCTACAAGTTACACATCTACCACAAAGCCTCTCAACATCTCATTTCATATGTGGCCAATAGAAGTGTTCCTGCAACATAGCCAAAGTCTTCAATACTCCAAAATGTCCCATCAATCCTCCCCCATAGGATTCTCTCATTAGCAAATCTCTTAATGAACAATTAGGCACACATAATTTATTCTCCTGAAACAAGTATCCCTCATGCCTAAAGTACTTACCACTAGCAAATCTCTCACAAGCTTGGTACTCAGTACTAAAGTCATGGTCATCAGCATATAACTCTTTAATGTGTTCAAAACCCAGTAGTTTAGCATTAAGAGTTGAGATTAAGACATACCTGCGAGAAAGTGCATCAGCAACGACGTTTTCCTTACCTTGCTTGTAGCGAATGACATACGAAAACGTCTCTATGAATTCTACCCAACGAGCATGCCTCTTGTTCAGCTTGTGCTGGCCCTTCAAGTGTTTCAGGGACTCATGATCGGTGTGAATCACAAACTCCTTAGGCCATAGGTAGTGCTACCACGTCTCTAATGCCTGAACCAATGCATACATCTCTTTATCATAAGTTGGGTAATTAAGAGTTGCCTCATTCAGCTTCTCACTGAAATATGCTACTGGTCTCCCTTCATGCATTAAAACAGCACCAATTCCAACACCTGAAGCATCACATTCAATCTCAAAAGTTTTGGAAAAATTAGGTAAAGATAACAATGGAGCATTTGTCAACTTCTCCTTGAGTAGCTAAAATGCCTTTTCTTGCTCTTCTCCCCATCTAAACCCAACGTTCTTCTTGATCACTTCAGTCAGTGGTGCGGCTATAGTACTGAAATCTTTCACAAACCGTCAGTAGAAACTAGCAAGTCTATGAAAACTTCGTACGTTTCCCACACTAGTTGGACTCGGCCACTCCTGGATGGCTCGCACCTTTTCTTCATCAACCTCTATACCTTGAGCACTAACAACAAAACCAAGAAACACAAGCTTATCTGTGCAAAAGGTACACTTCTTGAGGTTAGCATACAACTTTTCCTTCCGTAAAACATCTAAAACAAGTTTCAAATGTTCAATATGTTCATCCAAATTGCTGCTATAGATAAGGATATCATCAAAATAAACAACGACAAATTTTCCAATAAAAGCTCGCAAAACATGGTTCATTAAACGCATAAATGTGCTGGGCGCATTGGTTAAACCGAAAGGCATTACCAACCACTCATACAAGCCTTGTTTTGTTTTGAAAGCCGTCTTCCACTTGTCTCCCTCTTTCATGCGAATTTGATGATATCCACTCTTTAAATCAATTTTAGAAAACATACAAGCACCATGCAATTCATATAACATGTCATCCAAGCGAGGAATGGGATGTCGATATTTTACCGTGATGTTGTTGATGGCTCGACAATCAACGCACATCCTCCAAGTCCCATCTTTCTTAGGCACAAGTAAAATTGGTACGGCGCACGGGCTCATGCTTTCTTTCACGTGTCCCTTCTCTATCAACTCACTTACCTGCCGTTGGAGTTCCTTTGTCTCCTCGGGATTACTCCTATAGGCTGGTCGGTTTAGGATTATAGCTCCAGGTATGAAGTCGATTTGATGTTCAATCCCGCGGATTGGAGGTAAACCTTGCGGTGTTTCCTCGGGAAAGATATCCTCATATTCCTGCAAAAGAGAAACAACAAAACTATGCAAGGTGGAATCAAGATCGTTAGTGTTTAATAACGCCTCCTTGTACATGAGTAAAATCATCGGCTGATTAGAAAACAAAGCTCTTCTCGCATCACTCTCTCTTGCATAAAAGTTTGTTTTTCTCTCTATTTTTACCTCATTGGCCAAATCTTCTTTTGTACTGGCTCTCTCAATGTTCTCTCCATTTCTCTCCTTTTTCTCGGCCATCTCTTCTTTTTTTCTCTCACTGGCCGAACTCTCTCTCTGCACTCCCACTCTTGATTTTTCTTCGCTCTTCATTTTTTTATCACTTTCTCTCTGTAAGCTCACTTGGTCTTTATAGACCTGTTTTGGTGTTAACGGAACAAGAGTGATCGTTTTTTGTTTATGAACAAATGAGTACTTGTTGGTGAAACCATCATGCTTAACTCGCCGATCAAATTGCCATGGTCTACCTAATAACAAGTGCCCAGCTTGCATCGGAACCACATCGCACAAAACTTCATCTTCATATCTTCCAATGCGAAAAGAAACTAACACCTGTTTATGCACCTTTACCTCACCAGTATCATTTAACCATTGCAATTTATATGGTCGAGGATGCTTAATTGTTGGCAGCCCTAACTTCTCTACCATGGTTGTGCTAGCAACATTAGTACAACTCCCACCATCAATAATCACACTACATACCTTGTTTTGGACATGGCACCTAGTGTGGAAGATGTTTTCCCGTTGCACCTCTTCATCTTCTTCTTTGGCTTGCACGCTTAAAGCTCTCCTTGTGACCAACAATTCTCCTTGTACAACGCACTCCTCATCGTCGACATCCTCTAATGAAGGCATAGAATCATTGTCCGAATCCTCCTCGGTTTCAATGTCTCCATTGTCCCGCATCACCATAACTCGTTTGTTCAGACATTGGCTTGCTATATGACCCCTGCCTTGACATTTAAAACATTTAATATCACGAGTCTGAGTAGTGGAAGAATCAGATTTACCTTGATTCCCATGGCTGGCCACCTCTTGTTTTTGCTCGATCTTTGGCTTGGGGTTGGATTGCTTCTCATCCCTCTTCCATTGGTTCATTTTCCAAGCGGATGTACTCAGGTTTTGGCTAGGACGTGTGTTACTGCCCCTCCTCATAAGTTGATTCTCAATTTTAATAGCCATGTGCACCATGTCCTCCAACTCCACATAATGTTGTAACTCAACGGCATTGTGAATATCTCGGTTCAAGCCCGCCAAAAACCTTGCCATTGTAGCCTCCCGATCCTCCTCTATATTAGCCCGAATCATCATAACCTCCATCTCCTTATAGTACTCCTCTACACTCTGGTTGCCCTGCTTAAGGTTTTGTAGTTTGTTGTACAACTCCCGGTAGTAGTAAGTTGGTACAAATCGCTTCCTTATTACGGTCTTCATCTCTTCCCATGACTCAATAGGTCGCTCTCTATTTCATCTCCTGTTTATAAAAAGCTGATCCCACCAAGTAATAGCATAATCAGAAAATTCAATTACAGCCAATTTTACCTTCTTCACCTCAGAATAGTAGTGGCAGTCAAAGATGAACTCCATTTTCTTCTCCCATTCTAGGTACGCTTCTGGATTGGATTTGCCTTGAAATGATGGTATCTTCATTTTTATGCCTCTCAAACTATCATCTTCCCTGTTCCTAACTCCTCTATCCCGTCCAAATCTTCGGTGACTACCCGCTGAATCTTCTCCTTCGTCAAACTCTTCCCCATCAATCCTATAGTAGTCATCAACCTCTCCTCTAATCGGAACCCTTTCTCGCCTACACGCATGAGGAACATGTTGTGGCTGTTCCACACGTGCGTTTTCTATCCGGTCTATCCTCTCATGTAGCTGTCCTAACTCTCCTCTCAACAATCGCCTCATCTCCCCCATCATCGCTTCCATAAGAAGTTTTGGGTCTGCTGCACCCGAGGTACCCTCAATAGTGTACTTGTTGTTGTTTGACATTTTCCAAGGACCTTACCACACTCCCTTACGTGTTTCACTCGTGAAATGGTTCACTCAATTTCACTCGTGTTTACACTCAATACTTTCGGCTTTTGTCCACTCAAATGCTCTCGCCTCTATGCCTTTTTCCACTCGTTAATTCTCACTCAGTTCCTATAAAACTAGTCAAATCAATATCAAAATTTCCTTGACAATTCACAAATAGATTACCAAAGAGACAAGACTATAACAGGAACAAAGAATTTAGGCTTTCAGAATCACACCCAAAAGGAACAAAGTTTGACGAAAAATTTTTGGTCTATGCAAGGAATTCAATTTTGGATTCCTTAAATGATGAATAACAAGAATCTAGAAAAAAAAAAAAATTAAGGAAGGTTTCTAGACTTTTTTTTTTTTTTTTTTTTTTTTTTTCGGATCCTCTTGTTTTTTTCTTCTTTTCTTTTCTTTTTTTTTTCTTTCTTTTCGTTTCTTTTCTTTCTTTCTTTTCTTTTTTGGATCTTTTTTTTTTCTAACCGACTTTGATAATGGAAATCAAAAACTCACGAATAACTGAAACAAACATAAACCAAGAGAATGGATAAGCAAAACCTGATTAGAACCTCGCTTTGATTACCAAATGATACGAACCCCGCCAAGAACTGACGCGACCCTAACCAAAATTGGTTTCCAAGATCAAATTCCTAACCGGTTTAGGATGGAACCGCGACCCGATGCCTAACAAAAAGCACGAACCTTGGTATGCGAGGATGCCACAATCAGCTATGGATGGACTGATTGATAAGTCTTGGTATGTGAGGACGCCACAATCAGCTATGGATGGACTGATTGATAAGTCTATGAACGCCACAGAAATTTCCGATAAGTTCGAAAAGTTCGTTTAGGAACCAAAGAGAATTAAACCTCAAATTGTGTGTTAATACTTGTATTCCATTGAATGAAATTCGTTACAATATATAGGGGTTTCTATGCGAATTTTTAGCTCCTAATTCCCATGGAATTTCGGGAAACTCATTTACCAAATGTCAAATCTAAACTAAATAAGGAAAGTTCCCTTAATGGCTTAAAAGCCTTACAATAATAGAAATAACGCAAACGCAAAAAGGAAACTAGACATTAAAAGGTAAATAAGCTGATTCTTCTCACCATGTGTCGCCTCAAAACGGGAAAGTAACTGAAATGGAAATTGCTCAATCCCTTCTAGAGCTTGAATCACGCATTTGTTGGTCTGGTTGTCGCATGCAATTCCCTCAATGGGCCTCCATGCAATAGCTTGAGCCCCAGTTGCTTGAATCAGCCCAATAAGCGTTTCTTTAAACTTCTTCGCACGAGCTCTCGTAACCGGACCAATGGGAACTTGAATTGGATCTGAATATGTCTCCCAAGTGCTCTTGCTTGTGCTAACGATGTCCTCATTACCCATATAGCCTTAGCATATATAAAGTGCCCAGCTATATATATAGACTACAGACTACATAATTTAAACTATTAATCTTCGAATCGGATCTTTCCATATATAAACTCCATATATGTGCAATTCAAAGATTTGATTCTAATATTTACGGATCACATGTTTGCCAATATACAATCATTATTATGAAAGTAATATGAGAACCATTATTAATACATGAAATATTCACATTATTATTTATTTAACAAAATGGTCATAAATACAACTAAAATATTTATTCCTAAAGGCACCAATCCTAACAACCTCATGCTGAGAAAATCAATCCTTCCAATAGATCACACAAGGAAGTCCCCTGCACAGTGAAACATCATGTGTCAATAAACCAGCCATCCAAAGTCCACACCATATATTTTGCAGCTTGGCTTTTAAAATCACCATTCCTTAGATAGTAAGTGCATGATAGAAGAAGGCCACCTTCAAGAGAAGCTCTTCTGCCAACTCGTAGCCATCTGGTATTTCCAAATAAACTTGCATCGCAGTTCGAAATAGATGGAAAATGAAGACAATGCAAATTCAAGCATAACGCCACCGACATTTTTCAAAGAATCAAAATATCTTTATGAGGTTACAAGTTTACCAACGAATAACCCAAGAGTAAGCATTTATTTCATCTTTGCAATGCCAAAATTAAAGTTTTTTTTTTTTTTAGTTACTGGTACTTTTTGCATTAATTTATGCTTTCTTTGTCATTGCACTTTCTTCCACAACAATAACACTTGTCCTAGACCTAAAAAAGAAGAAAAATTACAAACATCACACTTTTGCGAAGGACACGACCAAAATGACAAAGCAAAATGAGACCAACGTTTTGGAATTAATTCTAATAATACGTGTGTTAATATATTAAATAAATATGTATTAATACTATCAAATAAAATTAACTTAATCAAAGTGATCTAATAAAGTATAAAGTTTTAGGTTTTAAAGCATCTTATAAAGTATGGGTATAAAATTATATGTAGAGATCTAAAGTTTAATTTTTATTTTTATGATAGGCCAAAATAGAAATAAGACAATGTTAAAATATTATAAACAGTTTTAGTCCTTGAGTCAGAGAGAGTACGTGACTTTTTTGGCATTCTATCACTGAAAAAGGCAGAGAGAAAACTTCCTCTTATAGAAATCATACTTTCTTGATTAAGATCAAAAATTAAGAATTCAACTGTTCTAATAGATTCAGGTATGCTTTCGCTATAATTCTTGATGAATTAACATGAGTTTTGAGATTTAATGATGGTTTTTATATATAAATTTTCTTTAAATAAGTGACATTAGAGCTGTCTTATGTTGAATAACTGAGAAACATACAATTGGATTTGGAATATATGTATTTGGTTATGTAAATATACGGCATGCTGTTGAAAAGATTTGTTTTCAGTTTGTTGAATTGGTTATATATGTGTATTTATGAAATTTTTTGTTGACTGAATTATGGGTTCGTTGTATGGATTAAGTTCTTACATACATACATATATATATATATATGGAGTCAGTTTTCTTCAGAACCGGCACAGTTGCCTAAAGAAAGAAGAGAAACCTTTTCTCTCATTGATGATCCTGGATTCTTTCTTTTTATATATATATATATATATATATATTAATATAATAAATGTATATGAGCTTTGAATGAAGGCATTCAATGAATCTGATCTTTACGAAGTCATGGATTCATAATGAACACGCAGTGATGTGACATGGCACATCTGCCGAGAATGGAAGAAAATTTTCTTTTGATATTTTCAGTTTCATGTTATACGGCAATGTGCTGCCGACCAAAAAACAAAAAAAATCTCCTCAGTCAATCTTGAAACCGTTTAAAGAAATAAGGTTGTGACTGTGCTCAAAAAGTCATGTGACAGGCGGCCATCAATGGCTGCCAGACCGGCAAGAACCCCAGGGGTAGCCCGGTAACCCAAGAATTAAAAAAAAAAACAAAAAGAATTTGGGTCTGGGCTAATTTTTTGGATTGGTTTTAATAATAAGTCAAATAATAGGTTAATGGATTGAGTTTTGATAATAAATTTAGGTAAAGAATTAGGCAACGGTAACCCAATCTGTATTGTACTTGATCCGGCTGAGTTTGATCATTGACCGTTGATTTTAACTTTGACCAAAAGAAATATTTTTTTATTTTAATTTTGGTTATTTTTTGATGTAATTTTAAATTTAAATATTGGTATTATATATATATATATTGAGATGAATTAATTGAAGCAACATGTCACCAAAGTACCATCTTTTGTGAAAATTAATTTATTTTAAAATATAAATAGTTGTGTCCATGCAACGTATTTGTGAATATTAACCGGCTCAAAAAAAGGTTAATATTTTACAGAATTACATGTACACCTGTGGTAAAAAACATGTGATGATTATCTAGTTTTACATATTAATAATAAATTGACCTAAAGGAAGATTTATTGTTTGACATGTACTTATTGTCAATGTTTGATTACTACACCAAGAGTATCATTTGTTAATATTTATGTCCAAAGACTAAATATTAATGTTGTGCTAGGTATCTTGTGATGGGCCCTACCATTATTTGAATTTTTTAAGTATGATATGAAACTTATGTGAGCTTCTTGCTTTTGCTATTTTATTGTTTTGTTCTCTGCTCAGTTGCAAGTTCTGCTTCTAATATTTCTGCTAGCATCAATTAAATTCCCATGCTTAATGGCACAAACTTCAAGGCATGGCAAGAGAACATTATGATTGTTCTCAGAGTCATAGATTTAGACCTCGCGTTGAGGGTTGAACAACCTATTGACCTTACAGATAACAGTTCCTCTGATGATAAGAGGGACATGGAAAGGTGGGATCGTTCGAATCGCATGAGTCTAATGATCATGAAGCATGCTATTCCGGAAACTTTTTGGGGCACTATGTCCGAAAAAGGTTACTACAGCCAAAGGTTTTCTTGAAGAAATTGAGAAGAGGTTTGCCAAGAACGAAAAGGCTGAAACAAGTACGCTTTTGGCAAACCTTATTTCAATGAGGTATAAAGGAAAAGAAAACATAAGGGAGTACATCATAGAGATATCCTATCTTGCTTCGAAATTAAAGGCACTTAAGCTAGAGCTATCAGGGGACTTACTTGTGCATTTATTTTTGATATCCCTTGCTGCACAATTCAGTCAATTTAAGGTGAGCTACAATTGTCAAAAGGACAAATGATCCCTTAACGAGCTCATCTCTTATTGTGTGCAAGAAGAGGAAAGATTGAAGCAAGAGAAGGCAAAAAGTGCCCATTTGGCTACAACCTCACAAGACAAGAAAAAGAAAAGGAAGAAAGGTAAGGAAGCTGTAGGTGCGGCACCAAAGAAGAAACAACAGAAGGGATAAGGTGATGAATTTGTATGTGTCTTCTGTGGAGGTAAGGGACATAAGAAGAAGCAATGTACCAATTATCACGCATGGTGTGCAAAGAAAGGTACGCTTCTCAATCTAGTTTGTTCTAAGGTTAATTTAACTGCATTACCAAGACACACTTGGTGGATAGATTCCGGTGCTACTACTCACATAAGTGTGTCCATGTAGGGTTGCCTGAGCTACCGAAAGCCAAGTGATGGTGAAAGATACATCTATGTGGGCGATGGCAACTCAGTGGAAGTTGAGGCAATAGGAACATTTAGGTTATTATTAAGGACTGAATTTTATTTGGATTTGAATGAGACTTATGTTGTACCGTCGTTTAGACGGAATTTGGTTTCTGTTTCTATATTGGACAAATTTGGTTATTCTTGTTCATTTGGAAATAGTAAATTTAGTCTTTTTCAAAATTCAAAAGTTATTGGTTCTGGTTCTTTTTCTGTTTATGATAACCTTTATTTACTTGATACGGTTGCCTCATTTAATGAAACCTTGCATATAAGTACACGTGGAATAAAACGAAAATTAACCAACTAGAATTCCGCTTCATTATGGCACAAGAGATTAGGTCATATCTCCAAGCAGAGAATTGAGAGACTTGTGTTTGACGGGATTCTTGATCCCCTTGATTTTACAGATTTTAAAATTTGTGTTAATTGCATAAAAGGGAAATAGACAAACATAAAGAGATTAGGTGCTAACAGGACTTCAGACGTCTTAGAACTAATTCATACAGATATTTGTGGGCCATTCCCTATGGCTTCTTGGAATGGTCAACAATATTTTATTATGTTCATAGACAATTTCTCATGATATGGCTACTTATATCTCATTCATGAGAAGTCCCAGTCACTGGATGTGTTCAAGAATTATAAGGCTGAAGTTGAGAATCAACTCAGCAAAAGGATAAAAAGCGTCAGATCTGACCGTGGTAGAGAGTACTATGGCAGATATGATGGATCGAGTGAACAACGTCCAGGACCTTTTGCTAAGTTCCTAGAAGAGTCTAGTATCCTCCCACAATACACCATCTCAGGATCACCTAGCATGAATGGTGTTGCTAAGAGGCGAAACAGAACACTTAAGAACATGGTGAGGAGTATGATTAGTCACTCTACCTTGCCAGAATCTCTCTGGGGAGAAGCCTTAAAGGCTGCAGCTTACATATTCAACAGAGTTCTAACTAAAGCAACTGTCAAAACCCCTTATGAGCTTTGGATAGGCAAAAAGCCTAGTTTGAAGCACTTGTACATTTTGGGCTATCCGACTGAGGCAATGCCTTATAAGCCAAATGAAAAGAAACTGGACTCTAGAACTGTCAACTGCTATTTTATTGGATACTCTGAGAGCTCAAGGGGTTACAAATTTTGTGATCTCATGACTAAGTCGATTTTCGAGACGAAAACTGCTCAGTTCTTTGAGGATGTGGAGTTTGCGGGGGGAGACAGAGTGAAGGGCTTTGTCTTTGAAGAGAAAGATATTGATATATCCATAGCTATTATTGACATTGATCAGGTTCCTATTCCTAACATTGTTCAAGAAGCAGATCCAAATCAAGACAATGTCGGAGAACCTCCTGTTCCAGAAATTGTTCCAGAAGAACAAACTCTACCACCTCAAGAACCTATGCCATTAAGAAGATCCACTAGAGAAAAGAAAAGTGCGATTCCTGATGATTACATCATATTTCTCCAAGAACATGAGGTTGACATTGGAGTGGTGGAAGATGATCCAACCAACTTCCATCAAGCCGTGGAAAGTTCTAAATCTCAAGATGGATTGATGCCATGAATGAGGAGATAAAGTCCATGAAAGACAGTGACATTTGGGATCTTGTCCCATTGCCTGAAGGTGAGAAAGCCATTGGTTGCCAATGGATATTTAAGACCAAGAGAGATTCGAAGGGCGATGTGGAGAGATATAAGGCTCGTCTTGTTGCAAAGGGCTTTACTCAAAAGGAAGGCATTGACTATAAAGAGACTTTCTCTCCAGTTTCTTCGAAAGACTCTTTCACGACTATAATGGCATTAGTGGCACATTTTGATCTTGAACTTCACCATATGGATGTTAAGATTGCGTTTCTTAATGGCGACATTGATGAGATGATTTATATGGTATAACCGGAGAACTTTGTGTCAGGAGATACAAAGAAGATAGTTTACAAATTAAAGAAATCCATCTATGGGCTTAAGCAAGCGTCTCGTCAGTGGTATTACAAATTTCATCAGGTTATCATCTCATTTGGTTTTGAGATGAATATGGCTGATGACTGTATATACCATAAGTTTAGTGAGAGTAAGTATATTTTTCTGGTTTTGTATGTCGATGATTTATTACTTTCCAGCAATGATATAGGCTTATTACACGAAACCAAGAGATTTCTATCAAAGAAATTTGAGATGAAGGATCTTGGTGATGCCTCTTTTGTGTTGGGTATACAGATACACCAGGATCGCTCTCGGGGTATACTTAGATTATCACAAAAGAACTATATCGAGAAGGTACTTAAGAGATTTGGCATGCAAGATTGCAAACCAGGTGACACCCCTATTGCTAAAGGAGACAAGTTCAGTCTCAATCAATGCCCCAAAAATGACTTTGAAGTTAAAGAGATGTAGAAGATTCCTTATGCGTCAGCCATAGGGAGTCTGATATATACTTAGGTTTGTACGCGTCCGAATATTGCGTACATTGTTGGGATGCTAGGCAAGTACTTAAGTAATCCAGGGATGAATCATTGGAAAGTAGCCAAATGAGTCATGCGGTATTTACAGAGAACGAAGGATTACATGCTCATATATAGAAGATTGGATCAGTTGGAGATCATTGGTTATTCAGATTCTAATTTTGCTGGATGCCAAGACAGTCAGAGATCCACATCAGGCTATATCTACTTGTTAGCTGAAGGAGTTATTTCATGGAAGAGTGCTAAGCAGACACTGATAGCTTCCTCCACCATGGCAGTAGAGTTTATAGCAGGTTATGAGGCATCCAACCATGGAATATGGCTATGGAATTTTGTCACTTTGCTGCGAATTGTGGATGGAATTGAAAGACCACTAAAGATATTTTGTAACAATAAGTCAGCAGTGCTATATTCCAATAACAACATGAGCTCAACAAAATCGAAGCATATAGACATTAAGTTCCTCGTTGTTAAAGAAAGAGTACAAAGTGGTCAGGTGTCTATAGAGCATATTGGGACAAACTCTATGGTTGCGGATCCGGTTACTAAAGGAGTACCGCCCAAGGTCTTTCATGAGCATATGGCTCAAATGGATGTTGTTGTTGGAAAAATAGTATGCGGTGAAATTTTAAAAATTTTATATCAAAATATTTTCCAAAACACAAGTTTGACATGCTATATGCATAAATTAACCAGATCTTACTAACCTTTGTGTGTCGAAAAGCTCCTGCAATCAATGAAGAGAAGTAACGTTCCAGAAGAGCCTTAACCAACTGATTTTCTTTGCTATTCTCTATCCATGATCGGAGTGAGTGTGGGCTCACATGTATAGCTCTTCCTCTAGGTGGCTCTCCTTCCAACCAATTGAGAGAACCCAAAGCTAATGTTGGTGATTTGTGAACAAGAGCTTTCAAGGAGTTTCAGATTCTCACTAGTAAAGTATCTCTCTTAATCTCTCAATTGATCTAAATAACGTATGTAACTTACTCCCTATTTATAGAGGTTGGGTCTAGGGTCAGTCCTTATCAGATTAAGTCTCAAAAATTCGAATCAGAATCAAATTCAGATCAATATCTGAAAAAATCCACGTGAAAACGTGTAATCTTTTTTCTGCACATTGGCAGGCCTTGCCTCATTGGCAGGCCAAACTTGCCTCATCGGCAGGCCGAACTTGAGGATCGGCATGCCGAACTGCCACAAAAAGATCTCAGCAAATCTTTTATTTTCCACCCGAGATTCTATAGGATAAAGTCTCAGTTTTAATTCAAATAACCCAATAGAGAAGTTATCTAATTAAAACAACTTTATCTAGATAATCTCTAGAAAAATAAATGAACTCCTAATAATTCTACAAGTTTATCTTAATTTAATTTATTCAAAATTAAATCAACTGATAAACAGACAAGAATTATCCGATCCTAATAATTCAACAAGTTTATCTGGAATTAATTTTATCACAAAATTAATTCAACTGATAAACAGACATGAATTATTTAATTCTTTCAAATTTCAACCAATTTAATAAATCTGACATAAGTCACTAATTATTGGAAAAGCACGTCGTATCGTTACAGGATGTTGTGAGCTAGCAAAGAGGACCAAATGGACCTATATAGTTCAAGCTCCTAATAATTACGAAACCCAATATCCCAGATCTACATTTCATAATTATCAACTCAAACGCTGCTCCACTAAAAGCTAGGAGTTGCATTCTCGAACTACATAGAATTACAAAGCCTGTATAGCTAAGTCTCCATGACATATCATAGTGTATTGTATCCCCATAGGATTATCCATAACCGGCTTAAGGACAAGTTCTGTCTTACCTTCCCGATTATTTTTATCTTATGTTTCATTATCTCACCATCGAAAAACTTACCATCTAAAGACAATATACCATTCGGTTACACCTATGTATCAAAATGGTTGAGCGCTCCAATTTTTCAATTACAAGATAACGCATGTAAGAGCACATCGCTATTCTTAAAGAGGAACTATGGATTCCATATCTATGAATAACAGGTCTACGCCATCAAGGGTTATGCCTCCAACGTACCGGCATGCATACCACTATTAAGATGTAGGTGTCACCCTTTAGTACATTAAAAGCACAAGTCAAGACAACGGGGTCACTATTCATCTCAAGATGAAGATACAATACAAACGATTCTCTAAAGTGAATCGATTTGCTGAGACAAATTATTAATCCAAATCCATTCACTTTATGTCCCGATTCAACACATCGTCACCTATGACAATGTGCCAATGTTTCTATTCACGGAGTCTACCTCTGATGACCAAGACAAACCATCTCCCAATAGGGATATAGACAACATAACAATCTTTACATGAATAAAGCGCTCAACTTTATTTCCTCAATTGCGGATCTTATGATTTAGACCGTCACCTTAAGAATCATGTCTTCCGCATAATCTATCTATCATATGCCCAATTCTTAAAGGTTTAGACCGACAGTCTCAGACTTTTGTTTGCTTAATATACATTCAATAAATATGAACGTAAAGAGGACAAGATTTGGTATATAAATAATAAATAAATTCTTTATTGATAAAAACGTCTCCAAAAACTTATTACATTTTTACTTCTTAGGGCATACGTGTCTAACAGTTGTATCTCTTGAGGATATGTCATTTTAGTAGGAGTTTGTATTTTAGATGCTTTTCAGTTGTAGACACATTTTATTATCATTTTATGGATAATTTATGGTTAGTTTCTATAGAAATAAAGTTTACAGTTTATTTTCACTCTGAATATATTTGATTTGATCTCACTAAAGAATAAGGTTGGACCAATAGGAAATAGGCATGTTAAGATCACATTGCATGAAATTTCCTTGCTACACATCCATACTTGATCCATGTCATTCGTTATATTAATATACGTGACTATTGATGGGTTTAGTTACGTTGAATGTAACGAAGAATTCTTTTATCCTATATTGATATGATTGATGGACCGGATTGATTGGAGATACTTTTGGCAATGATAGCACAATTTATGAGCTCATAAGGTATAATTTACATTTATAAAGTTTCATATATAGCCCAAGTGGGAGATTGTTGGAATTAATTCTAATAATATATCGGCTAATATATTAAATAAATGTATATTAATGCTATCAAATAAGATTAACCTAATTAAAGTAATCTAATAAAGTGTAAAGTTTTGGGTTTTAAAGCATTTCATAAAGTGTGGGTATAAAATTATGTGTAGAGACCTAAAGTCTAATTTTTATTTTTATGATAGGCGAAAATAGAAATAAGACAAAGTTAAAATATTATAAATGGTTGTGGTCCCTAAGTCAGACAGTACGTGAACTTTTTGGGATCCCATCACGGAAAAAGACCGAGAGAAAACTTCCTCTCATAGAAATCATACTTTCTTGACTCAAAAGATCAAGAACCAAGAATTCAACCGTTCTAATGGATTCAGATATGCTTCCGTTATAATGCTTGAAAATTAACATGAGTCTTGAGATTTGATGATGGTTTCCATCTATAAGTGTTCTTCCAACACAACGAACCGTCATGATTGCTGACTTAATTCAAGAAATAACCAATATTGTTGGCCACTCCAAAAACAATCAAACCTGAATCTAATCTTAAATTAATAAGATTATAAAGTGCTTGCAACCCAATATATGGATTAAGGAAATCAACAAAAAATCTATTTATTAAGCTTTAATTTTAATCTCAATCTAAGTGAAGCTTAGTAAATGAACATGCACAATTTATCTTAAGGGCGAAATCTGCTGAAAGAAAAGCTATGCAGTCACAAGTTTTTCTATTAGTATCTTGCCGCAAGACACTGGTTGTTGAACTTGATATCTTTCACAAATTACATGGTAATACCGATAAAATTCTAACTAAAAGAAATTAACATGTGGGGCAAGTATAATTTAATTTCTTTGATTCAAAGTGTAACAATAGTTCTTGCTAAATAAAAGAACGTAGTAAACATGACTTATTCATCCAAAGTCGTTTTTCTCACTAAAAGAAAGAGCATTTTTAATGTCGGCATTTTCAGAGACAAATTTAATTCTGTCTCTAAAACCTTGGTTTAGATACTAAATAAAGGTTGTCTCTGCAACTTTTGTCTCTTATTGTCAATATTTTCTTGGAGACAACATTTTGCTTCTAAATATTGTCTTAAGAGACAAAATATTAATGTGGTCTCTAATGATTGGAGGGAAACTTTCCCGCAAGAGATAATTGGCGAGAAGCTTTTCAATATACAAAGACAACACATTTTCCTCTCTAAACAAAATTTACAATGACGAAATAACAAATTTGTTGCTAAAATGCATTATTGTTATATTCAGAGACAAAATAATATTTGCCTCTTAAAATAGTTAAACTCGATTTAGAAACAAAATAGCGAATTAGTCTCTATTGGATTCGTAGGATTTTTGGTGGGGTGCTCTTTAATATTCAGAGACTAACTATTTCATATCTAAAAACCATTTTTAGGTATGAAATTGTTGGAAAAACAATACGAATTTTTAAAACTTTTATACCAGAGTATTTTTCAAAATACAAGTTTGACATGCTAAATGCATAAATTAATCTTACTAACCTTGTTTGCCGAAAAGCTCCGCAATTCGTGAAGAGAAGTAACGTTCTAAAAAAGCTTTAACCAACTGGTCTTCTTTATTATTCTCTATCCACAACCGGTGTGTGTTTGGGCACAGTCGTACAGCTCTTCCGCAGGTGACTCTCCTTCCAGCCATTTAAGAAAAACCCAAAGCTATAGTTCGTGATTTGTGAACAACAGCTTTTCGGGAAGTTTCAGAGTCTCACTAGTAGAGTCTCACTCTAGATTTCTCAACTGATCTAAACAATAAAGAGTCTCACTCCCCTTTTTTATAGAGGTTGAGCCTAGGAGTCAGCCCTTATCAGATAAGGCCTTTAAAATTCGAATCAAAATCAAATCAGGATCAATCTCTAATAAAATATGCATAAAAATACGTGATCCATTCATCTCTCCGTTGGCAGGCCGAACTGGCAGATCGGCCTGCCAAACTTGCTCCATCGGCAGGCTGAATTTAAAGATCGGCCTACCAAACTTACGATAAATAATTCCTGTGAATCTTTATTTTTTACCCGAGATTCTTGGGATAGGCCTCAGTTTTAATTTAAATAACCCAATAGAGAAGTTATCTGATTAAAACAGTTATACTTAGATAATCTCTAGGAAAATAAATATTCCTTATAATTCAACAAGTTTATCTTGGATTAGTTTATTCAAAATTAATCCAACAGATAAACAGACATGAATTATCTGATCTCGATAATTCAACAAGTTTATTTTGAATTAATTTTTACCAAATTAATTCAACAGATAAACAGACACGAATTATCTAATCCTATCGAATTTTCAGCCAATCTAATAATTTGACACAAGTTACCAATTATTGGAAAAGCATTTTGTATCATTATAGGATTTTTTATGAGCTAGCAAAGGGGACCTAATGGACCTATACAGTTTAAGCTCCCTACAATTATGAAACCTAATATGCAAGATATATATTTCATAATTATCAACTTTAACGCTACTCCACTAAAAGCTCAAAGCTACACTCTTGAACTATATAGAATTACGAAGCTTGTATAACTAAGTCTCCATGATATATTATAATGTATCGTATCTTTATAGGATTATCCATAATTGACTTAAGGATAAATTCTATCTTACCTTTTCAATTATTTTTCTCTTACGTTCTATTATCTTACCATCGGAAAACTTACTATCCAAAGACAATATATCATTCGGTTACACCTATGTATCTAAATGGTTGAGCGCTCTAGTTTTCCAATTATAGGATAACGCATAAAAGAGGATATCAACTACTCCTAAAGAGGAGCTACGGATTCCATATCTATGAATAATAGGTCTACGTTATCAAGAGTCATGCCTTCAACGTATCAGCATACGTACCACTATTAAAATATGGATGTCACCCTTTGGTACTGTGACGACCCGCCTTTTCGGGCAGTCACTTTACTTTCATTATCATCGTTTCGTAAAACAGTAATCTTACTTACTTAGTAAGAAAATACTGTAGTAAATTTTTTTTTCTTTCCTTAAACGTTCTTTAATACTGATGCGACCTCTGTCGCATTTCAAGTTGAGACATCGCTCAACACTTGTCTTTAAAATCATTTCAAATCGTTTCTCAAAACTTAATAAGAAACACTTATTAAATCATAGTTTAAAACTTTACTTTATAACTACATAAAACAGTTTGTAAACTGTATCTTAAAACTTTTAATACTATTCATAAAACTTATTTTCTTTAAACTTTGAAAACACAACATTAAACAATGGAAAACATTTTCTTTGCATAGCGGAAGCAAACAGTGATGGTATCCATACCCAAATCTTCGCATCTGTCCTCCGCAGCACCCAGCTCTTCTAACGGGTCCCATTGGTCACCCATAAATTACCTACAGCATGAAAAACTTTTAATGAGCTTTCGCTCAGCAAGTTCAAACATATTCTCACAAAGCATTTAAACATGCTTTAAAACTTTTCTCATGAAAACCTTTCTATTGAAACGTTCTTCATGAACGTTTTCCATAAACATTTATGAAAATATTTTTCATAAACGTTTTCCTTAAACATTTCTAAAAACGTTCTTCATAAACGTTTTTCATAGAACATTTCTGAAACGTTTTTCTTAAAACGTTATTCGTAAACCTTTTCTTAAAAACATGAAATGTTTTTCATAAACATTTAATGTAAAACCTTTCTCTTGAAACATTCCTTGAACGTTTATCTTAAAACGTCGTTCATAAACCTTTTCTTGAAAACATGAAAATGTTTTTCATAAACATTTATCGTAAACATTTTTCAGAATGTTTTCGATAAACATAACATATAAATACATCATAAAAAGGCATTCAAACAACATCAGAATGCACGACTCCATTTATGCTCAATTATTAACTTCAATTATGAGTTTTTTATGAACATTCTATAAACTTAAATATTCATTTCTTTCTCAACCTTTATTCTTGTTCCTTAACTTTCTTTATCTTGTAACCTTCATTTTCCTTACTTTACTTTAGTGTTCGTACCAACTCATTAATCATGAGATCATAAACATGATGCTTCCCTTGTGGAAGACTTGAGACCATCAAACATTGAGGTCTTGTACCTCACCTTTAGGAGGTCAAACTTTAATTTTACTTTCATTACCTCATAACAAAGAGGCTGGTACGACACTTTCTTTTTATCTTAACGTTACCTTCTTATTAACTTTAGTGAGCATTTCAAATGCAATCACATCATATGCAATACACTTGCAATTCATAGCTTGTACTATAAAACCAATTGCATAATAAATACAACTCATTGCATAACAAATGCAACATAAAATGTAAACACATTTTGCATATCATAACTTGCATTCTAACACTCATTGCATAACAAATGCAACATATTGCTTAATAAATACATCATAAAATGCAAATACATTTTGTAAGTCATAACTTGTATTCTGGAATTTATTGCACCACAATTGCAACTCATGGCATACAAATGCATCATAAAGCTTATAACTTAAACTATAAAACATTTTGCATTATCATAATGCAAAACATACTTTCAATACTTTGAAAATCATAACTTAAACTTTTAAATAACATTATGCATATCAATATGCAAATAAACCTTTAACATAACGATTGCAAATTCATTGCAAATCTTTTTCTTGAACTTTAAAACTTCTTGCATAATAAATGCAAACATACTTTAAAAACAACTTACTTAACAATTGCAAACACATTTGCAAACATATAAATCAGCATTTAAAATCATTTACTTCATGCTGTAGGTGAGGTTTGAAACTTACCCAAACTATGCTCTAGCGTTCTCTATTCCGTTCCTTTCTCGTTCCTTTTCCTTCCATTGGTCGGCCTCTGTGTCCTGATCAAACGACAGCCGACTCATTAATTAACTTTCTTTATTATCAATCCACTCGATTGATAATAAAACGTAAACATTAACCATTCATTCCTTTTTTCATAACTTGACTAGTATACTTTCGGTCTACCGTTCTCTTACTCAACCTTATAAACTGTCAGTTTACATTTCCTTCAATTAGCCTTGTAACCCACCGGGGTTACTTTTCCTTTTAACTTTGTAACCCATCGGTTACCTCTCGTTTACTTAAAACATCCCTCGTTAAATCTTGATCTCACATGACCGTTACGTTACTTAACGTATCACGGAACATTTTCCATCTAATAACATTATGCTAAATCGGAGTGTTCGACTCCGTTCTAGCCGTTTCCTTAAAAATGACGATTTTACCCTTAACGGGTTTTTCGTCACCTTATAACGTTATAAAACCTATTCTTACATAAAACAGTGTAACAATCACTGATCATGCATTTCATAAATTTCTATGAAAGCATCTAAAACAGTTTATACTGTAGGCGAGATTCCTACTTACTTGAACTCCAAGCTAAGCAGATCCAGTTGTATCTCGCTGCATCTACAGTATACGAAGCATCCTCTGCAGTGCTCCTCGAGCGACCATGAATGGCTAGGAATGCTTCCTGGAGATCATACATTCTTGAAACTGTCATTCTGGACTCCGATATTGCTGCTTGAATCGCCTCGATCCGCGTGCAGTCGGTACCGGACGATTTTCATCGGAGTGGAATTAGCTCGAACGGAGGTCACCATTGCGTTCAGAGCGTCGAAACGAGTCGGGAGGCGGTCTCGGATCTTCGATCGGAGGTCCGGATCACAAAATCCCATTTTGCCCTTTGACCGGCCGTTGACCGGCGGCGGTTGGCTCCGTTGAGGGCTGAGCTCGAGCCTATCCCCCCCAATTCGACCCTCCTGAGTCGATTGGTGGGGTCAATTTTACCCAATTCGGCTTCCATCTGCTCCAATCGAGGATGGATTTCACGGCGGAAACCGGTGGCTCCGATCTCGGTCCTCCGGCGACGGTAGCCCAAAATTGACTTGGGCGTTTTCTTCCCCGTGTCCCTCTGAGTGTTTCCCCTACGATGGGGCAGCTCAACACCGCGTGGAACGGCGGCTCCACCTCCTCACGGCGGCGCTCCACGGTGGAGCTTGGTTCTCCGCCTTCTCGCGGTATTTCCCCAAAATTGAGGTGTTGGGAAGCTTCCTCTCGGTCCTCTGAACGTGTTTGTGCCTTCAATTTGGCACAAAACGGCCTAAAATGGCCAACCCAAACTCACCCACGTCGACGGTGGCGGGCGTCTCCGTTCTCCGGCGAGGGGCGGCGGAATGGTGCAATTGACCGAGGGGTCTTGCTCGCCGTTGCCCTCTGATCATTTTGGCACCGGCGGTGTGCCACACCGCCACCAGGAACGACGGCTCCGACGGCGGCTCCACGGCGGCGACGAGGCAGCTCCGGCGAAGCCTTTCCAGCCAAAATTGAGCTGGAAAATTGGTACCATCTTGTTCCTCTCCTCACACTGAGTCCATAGACACCAAAATCACGTCGATTGGTGGTCGGACGGCCGAGAAACGACGTCGGGAAAAAATGGGTTTCGCCGCCACTTTGGGCGGCGCGTGGGCCCTCCTCCGGCGGTGTTTTGGGTGGCACGACACCTCGTTGGACTCAGCTCAACGAGAGCTTCCCACTGGTATGGGAGGTGTCGAAAAATAACGCCGGAATCTCAAACGAGATTTGAGGAGAGAGAGAGAAATTCTAGAGAGAGAAAGAGGAGAGAGAAAGTCTCGAATTTGCCTAAATTTTCTGATTTTTTCTTCTTTTTTTTTCTTTTCTTTTATAAAAAGTATAAGATAAAATTGTGGTCCACACAATTCAATTCTTATACTGCGTTACTCTAACACTGTATAATTTTCCATCTTATTATACAGTATTTTTTCTTTAATTGTACTTTGTCTTAACATAATCTTTAATTTAATGCATTTTTAATGCACTAAAAATCTCGGGTGTTACAATCTTCCCTCCTTAACAATTTTCGTCCTCGAAAATTAGCACCTTCATAGGCAGTTCATCTCCCTTGTCATCCTTTTTCGTTCTTGACATACTTCCTTGATCACTACTCTTTCATTAAAACTGAGCCTTCATCTTAGAACTTCAACAATTTTCATCATGTTCTTGACATATTCCTTTAACTTGTACACCACACTTTTGCTGCGCAACTCTGATCTTCCAACATTTGAGCGCAGTTTCCATTCATCTAAGGGTTTAGCATTCCACCATTGAATGCTATTCTTAGAAATAGGGTTCATTTTCATTCTAATCTCTTCATTTCCTTCTAAAGATCAAGGTCACCCGACCACAAAATCCATAATTTCTGTTTCTATATCCATTCTAAAATGACATTTTGCGTAATTTTCCTCATAACGTATAATTTCCAGCTTCCATCCTCCAATCTGTGAGGTTTCTGCTGCTAGATTGGGCATCGTTGTCTTGATCGTATTTCCCATCCGGACAGTTACGAGCTCATTCGCATGCCTCAGCTTAGCGAAGGAGTGCTTAAGCTCTATCAAATCACATAATTAATGATCTAACGTCAACTTGCTCTCAGGCACTCTCATTCTAAAGAGCACTGAAAATCACTTTAGACCTTCATTATTCCATTATCTTAATCCACTTTTTCTCGTTATGCGTGTAGCCAATACATAATAACTCCATCAGAGTAATATTTGCTCCTACGGAGACTTCATTGTGTGCCTAAACATCATAACGTGTCACAAGCTCATCTTCTTGATTTTGAGCTGTCGGCCATCTGTTGACCATCATTGACCACGCTTTGTCATCGTTGACTTGATATCGCTAATAGACAACGACTACTGTCGAGTTGCGAGGACATTCTAGCATATATCATCACGTTCATCCTTTGACTTTTACCTTCTCGTTGCTCATCTAGGTGTGCCGATATCAAAGGCTACGCCCAACATAAATACGTATTCAGTAAATTCTAACTTTTCTTTCTACTTAACTTAACTTACTTACTTGAGCTATGGTGTAGCGGACATATGACAGCGCGAAATGGGATGGCAGGATACTGCTCTGATACCACCTGTGACGACCCGCCTTTTCGGGCAGTCACTTTACTTTCATTATCATCGTTTCGTAAAACAGTAATCTTACTTACTTAGTAAGAAAATACTGTAGTAAATTTTTTTTTTCTTTCCTTAAACGTTCTTTAATACTGATGCGACCTCTGTCGCATTTCAAGTTGAGACATCGCTCAACACTTGTCTTTAAAATCATTTCAAATCGTTTCTCAAAACTTAATAAGAAACACTTATTAAATCATAGTTTAAAACTTTACTTTATAACTACATAAAACAGTTTGTAAACTGTATCTTAAAACTTTTAATACTATTCATAAAACTTATTTTCTTTAAACTTTGAAAACACAACATTAAACAATGGAAAACATTTTCTTTGCATAGCGGAAGCAAACAGTGATGGTATCCATACCCAAATCTTCGCATCTGTCCTCCGCAGCACCCAGCTCTTCTAACGGGTCCCATTGGTCACCCATAAATTACCTACAGCATGAAAAACTTTTAATGAGCTTTCGCTCAGCAAGTTCAAACATATTCTCACAAAGCATTTAAACATGCTTTAAAACTTTTCTCATGAAAACCTTTCTCTTGAAACGTTCTTCATGAACGTTTTCCATAAACATTTATGAAAATATTTTTCATAAACGTTTTCCTTAAACATTTCTAAAAACGTTCTTCATAAACGTTTTTCATAGAACATTTCTGAAACGTTTTTCTTAAAACGTTATTCGTAAACCTTTTCTTAAAAACATGAAATGTTTTTCATAAACATTTAATGTAAAACCTTTCTCTTGAAACATTCCTTGAACGTTTATCTTAAAACGTCGTTCATAAACCTTTTCTTGAAAACATGAAAATGTTTTTCATAAACATTTATCGTAAACATTTTTCAGAATGTTTTCGATAAACATAACATATAAATACATCATCAAAAGGCATTCAAACAACATCAGAATGCACGACTCCATTTATGCTCAATTATTAACTTCAATTATGAGCATTTTATGAACATTCTATAAACTTAAATATTCATTTCTTTCTCAACCTTTATTCTTGTTCCTTAACTTTCTTTATCTTGTAACCTTCATTTTCCTTACTTTACTTTAGTGTTCGTACCAACTCATTAATCATGAGATCATAAACATGATGCTTCCCTTGTGGAAGACTTGAGACCATCAAACATTGAGGTCTTGTACCTCACCTTTAGGAGGTCAAACTTTAATTTTACTTTCATTACCTCATAACAAAGAGGTTGGTACGACACTTTCTTTTTATCTTAACGTTACCTTCTTATTAACTTTAGTGAGCATTTCAAATGC
This sequence comes from Artocarpus heterophyllus, assembly GCA_025403435.1. Classification (NCBI taxonomy): domain Eukaryota; kingdom Viridiplantae; phylum Streptophyta; class Magnoliopsida; order Rosales; family Moraceae; genus Artocarpus; species Artocarpus heterophyllus. The sequence goes on from CM046337.1 coordinate 19,300,785, forward strand.
AATCACATCATATGCAATACACTTGCAATTCATAGCTTGTACTATAAAACCAATTGCATAATAAATACAACTCATTGCATAACAAATGCAACATAAAATGTAAACACATTTTGCATATCATAACTTGCATTCTAACACTCATTGCATAACAAATGCAACATATTGCTTAATAAATACATCATAAAATGCAAATACATTTTGTAAGTCATAACTTGTATTCTGGAATTTATTGCACCACAATTGCAACTCATGGCATACAAATGCATCATAAAGCTTATAACTTAAACTATAAAACATTTTGCATTATCATAATGCAAAACATACTTTCAATACTTTGAAAATCATAACTTAAACTTTTAAATAACATTATGCATATCAATATGCAAATAAACCTTTAACATAACGATTGCAAATTCATTGCAAATCTTTTTCTTGAACTTTAAAACTTCTTGCATAATAAATGCAAACATACTTTAAAAACAACTTACTTAACAATTGCAAACACATTTGCAAACATATAAATAAGCATTTAAAAATCATTTACTTCATGCTGTAGGTGAGGTTTGAAACTTACCCAAACTATGCTCTAGCGTTCTCTATTTCGTTCCTTTCTCGTTCCTTTTCCTTCCATTGGTCGGCCTCTATGTCCTGATCAAACGACAGCCGACTCATTAATTAACTTTCTTTATTATCAATCCACTCGATTGATAATAAAACGTAAACATTAACCATTCATTCCTTTTTTCATAACTTGACTAGTATACTTTCGGTCTACCGTTCTCTTACTCAACCTTATAAACTGTCAGTTTACATTTCCTTCAATTAGCCTTGTAACCCACCGGGGTTACTTTTCCTTTTAACTTTGTAACCCATCGGTTACCTCTCGTTTACTTAAAACATCCCTCGTTAAATCTTGATCTCACATGACCGTTACGTTACTTAACGTATCACGGAACATTTTCCATCTAATAACATTATGCTAAATCGGAGTGTTCGACTCCGTTCTAGCCGTTTCCTTAAAAATGACGATTTTACCCTTAACGGGTTTTTCGTCACCTTATAACGTTATAAAACCTATTCTTACATAAAACAGTGTAACAATCACTGATCATGCATTTCATAAATTTCTATGAAAGCATCTAAAACAGTTTATACTGTAGGCGAGATTCCTACTTACTTGAACTCCAAGCTAAGCAGATCCAGTTGTATCTCGCTGCATCTACAGTATACGAAGCATCCTCTGCAGTGCTCCTCGAGCGACCATGAATGGCTAGGAATGCTTCCTGGAGATCATACATTCTTGAAACTGTCATTCTGGACTCCGATATTGCTGCTTGAATCGCCTCGATCCGCGTGCAGTCGGTACCGGACGATTTTCATCGGAGTGGAATTAGCTCGAACGGAGGTCACCATTGCGTTCAGAGCGTCGAAACGAGTCGGGAGGCGGTCTCGGATCTTCGATCGGAGGTCCGGATCACAAAATCCCATTTTGCCCTTTGACCGGCCGTTGACCGGCGTTGACCGCCGTTGACCGGCCGTTGACCGGCGGCGGTTGGCTCCGTTGAGGGCTGAGCTCGAGCCTACCCCCCCTAATTCGACCCTCCTGAGTCGATTGGTGGGGTCAATTTCACCCAATTCGGCCTCCATCTGCTCCAATCGAGGATGGATTTCACGGCGGAAACCGGTGGCTCCGATCTCGGTCCTCCGGCAACGGTAGCCCAAAATTGACTTGGGCGTTTTCTTCCCCGTGTCCCTCTGAGTGTTTCCCCTACGATGGGGCAGCTCAACACCGCGTGGAACGGCGGCTCCACCTCCTCACGGCGACGCTCCACGGTGGAGCTTGGTTCTCCGCCTTCTCGTGGTGTTTCCCCAAAATTGAGGTGTTGGGAAGCTTCCTCTCGGTCCTCTGAACGTGTTTGTGCCTTCAATTTGGCACAAAACGGCCTAAAATGGCCAACCCAAACTCACCCACGTCGACGGTGGCGGGCGTCTCCGTTCTCCGGCGAGGGGCGGCGGAATGGTGCAATTGACCGAGGGGTCTTGCTCGCCGTCGCCCTCTGATCATTTTGGCACCGGCGGTGTGCCACACCGCCACCAGGAACGACGGCTCCGACGGCGGCTCCACGGCGGCGACGGGGCAGCTCCGGCGAAGCCTTTCCAGCCAAAATTGAGCTGTAAAATTGGTACCATCTTGTTCCTCTCCTCACACTGAGTCCATAGACACCAAAATCACGTCGATTGGTGGTCGGACGGCCGAGAAACGACGTCGGGAAAAAATGGGTTTCGCCGCCACTTTGGGCGGCGCGTGGGCCCTCCTCCGGCGGTGTTTTGGGTGGCACGACACCTCGTTGGACTCAGCTCAACGAGAGCTTCCCACTGGTATGGGAGGTGTCGAAAAATAACGCCGGAATCTCAAACGAGATTTGAGGAGAGAGAGAGAAATTCTAGAGAGAGAAAGAGGAGAGAGAAAGTCTCGAATTTGCCTAAATTTTCTGATTTTTTCTTTTTTTTTTCTTTTTCTTTTCTTTTATAAAAAGTATAAGATAAAATTGTGGTCCACACAATTCAATTCTTATACTGCGTTACTCTAACACTGTATAATTTTCCATCTTATTATACAGTATTTTTTCTTTAATTGTACTTTGTCTTAACATAATCTTTAATTTAATGCATTTTTAATGCACTAAAAATCTCGGGTGTTACAGGTACATCAAAAGACAGAAGTCAAGACAACGGACACACTGTTCATCTTAGGATTAAGATACAATACATATGATTGTCTAAAATAAATCGATTTGCTGAGACAGAATTATTAATCGAAATCAATTCACTTTATGTCTCGATCCAACATATTATCACCTATGACAATGCGTCAATGTTTCTATTTACGGAGTCCACCTTCGATGGCCAAGACAAACCATCTTTCAATAGAGGAATAGACAATATAACAATCTTTGCATGAATAAAGTGCCCAACTTTATTCCCTTGATTATGGATCTTATGATTTAGACTGTCACCTTAAGAATCGTGTCTTCCGCATAATCTATCCATCATATGCCTAATTCTTAAAGGTTTAAACCAATAGTCTTAGACTTTTGTTTGCTTAACATATATTTAACAAATATGAACATAAAGAGGACAAGATTTGGTATATAAATAATAAATAAATTCTTTATTGATAAAAATGTCTCCAAAAACATATTACATTTTTACTCCTTAGGGCATGCATGTCCAACAGAAATTTGATGTGGTTGTTAGCCCAAAATAGCTACCCAGGAGAAGGGGGTGAATTGTGTTTTTAAAAACTTTTTACAAATATTGGAAAATTCTAGAGCAAATGAGCTTAAGCAATAAACGCACAAGTTAAACTATGGAAATAAATAGATAAGAATAAAATTGCATTTAAGCGAAAGAGTAAGGAAAAGAAGTACAAACACTATTTATAGTGGTTCGGTGAATATGCCTACGTCTACTGTCACCAAGTAATTAATCTTTACTCGACCTCTTGCACTATGAGACCAACTTTTTGGCACGATCACTCCTTTTTACAACATTAGTAACTTGCTCTACCTATCGCTCACTACATCTTTTTACAAAATAACAATTTTACTAGACATTGTCTAACCAAAAAAAATTCCCCCAAATTATAAGGCTTGGAAACCTAATGATGGAAGTTAGGCTTTTTACGAAGATTGGTACACTCACAAAATAATCACTCCAAATGAAAGATAAGTACAATGTAAGATTTATGTTTAGAGGTGTGATTAATTCTCAAGAGAAAAATATGAAACAAGTTTAGCTCAAGAGAATGTGTATGAAATGAATGCTTTTCACCAAAAACAATGTAGGATGTTTACTCTCTTGTAATACTTAGTTTTTTTTTTTTTTTCTCTATGCACATTGAATAGAGGGGTATTTATAGCCTCCAAGTGCTTAATTTTAGTCTAGAAAATTGAATTTTGATCAAAATGGCCGTTGGAAGTGGAATTCTAACGGATAGAAAACTAGCTGTTATAAACAGTTTAGCAGGCCAGACAATAGATTCGGCAGGTTGGAGTTTGAAAATATAAAATTAGAACCTTAAACAGTCATCAGATCGGTAGGCCAGTTAGCAGTTTGGTAGGCCAAATGTCCAACCACCAGCAGGCCGAACCTAGGCTGTTTGAAGCTTTACAAATCAGGGCTTACAAACCAATAGATCGGCAGGCTGATGCAGAGCAATCAGTAGGCCGATCTGGGCCATGGGCAGGCCGACCATTCCTGGTAGGCAGGCTGATTTGTGATGCCTAAAATTGCCTGAGAAAATGTTCTAAAAAGATGATTTTGTAAAAATCTGTTCAAGTACCTTAAGTGTAGTTTTAACACCTTTTTACACAGTGGAATATTTGAAATACTTTGAACACGTATTTAAAAATATTTAAAAAGTTTATGAATACATTGTGTGTGTGTTTGTGAATTTGAGCTATTTTTAATCATATAACCAAATACGAATCATTCACTTACATTTGGACTAAAAATCAATAAAGTCTTGAGATCTTCAAGTCCATGCAAGTTCCTTCCTTGTTGCGATCATGGCTCTAATCTTCTGGAGTGTTTGTCACTTGATTTTGTATTAAACTTAAGCCTTTCAATACTCATGAATTTCATTATCTCAAAAATACATATTTCTATATATAAACAAAAATTGTCTCTAAATTTTTAAAATTGTTTTATGAAGACTTGGATCCAACAATGGTCTCTAAATTTTTCTCTTATAAATGCAATTATAAACAATGGCTGTTGAACTTGATATCTTTGACAAATTACATGATAATGCCAATACAATTCTACCTATAAGAAATTAACATGTGGGGCAAGTATAAATTAATTTCTTTGATTCAAAGTATAACAATAGTTCTTAGTAGATAAAAGAAGGTAGTGAACTTAACTTATTCAGCCAAAGTCGTTTCTGTCACTAGAAGAAAGAGGATCTTTAGAGACCACATTTTTTAGGACAAATTTAATTTTCTCTCTAAAACCCTGATTTAGATACTAAATAAAAGTCATCTCTAAAACTTTTGTCTCTTTGGAACTCTTTTGTCAATATTTTTTAGAGACAACATTTTGCCTCTAAATATTGCCTTAAAAGACAAAATATTAAGTACTCTCTAATGAATTTGGAGGGAAACTTTCCCATAAAAGATAATTTGGTGGGAAGCTTTTCAATATTCAGAGACAACACATTTTCCTCTCTAAAAAAATTACAAAGACAAAATAACAAATTTGTCCCTAAAATGCACTGTTGTTATATTCAAAGACAAAATAATATTTGCTTCTTAAAATAGTTAAACTTGATTTAGAAACGAAATAGTAAATTAGTCTCTATTGGATTGGTAGGATTTTTGGTGGGGTGCTTTTTAATATTAAGAGTTCAACTATTTCATCTCTAAAAACCATTTTAGGGATGAAATATGATGTGGTCTTTAAATTTTTTCTTATAATACAATTATAAAAAATAATATTAGTTTTTAAATGTTGTTGATGTTGATGAGCTTGATTTAGAGCTGAGAATTTGTTTGTTTCTATTTAATTAATCAGTATCAAAATTTTTGTTAATATGTTCTTTTTTATTTTATTTTTATTTTTTTGAGGGAGAAGTTATTCAACATTAATCCAAACACAAATTTGCATTTTTTATATATACAAAGGACAATCTCCATGAAAATATTATTTTTCTTCACTTAGAATGCCTAAAAACATTTGATTGCTCGTTAGAATGCCAACCACCCAAAATCTTATAACTCCCATGCCCGACAAAGATAGAAGCAAATGAATCTTCAAAATTGCTGAGCGAAAGTTGATATTTGTTGGGGTTGGCAAGTACATTAATGTAAGAGCGATTGTAAAATGTACACTCTCAACTGACTAATTGATTCTCGACCGTGAAAAGTAAATGAATAAAAATGATGATTGTTGAAGACGAAGCTCGAGGAAGGAGATCGTATTGGAAATCTTTAATCTGTAGCATCATAGAATAGCAATAACATAGTCCTAGGATTAAATCATGTTAGATTATTAAGATTAGAAGATAAGAAATAAATATCTGTAAGCAAGACAGCAACAATTATTTCTTTAGTGGAACAACGACGATGATTGATGAACGGATTATTGTCTTCCTCAGTCAAATCTTCTTAAGTTTTCAATGGGATCTTTCTCCTTAGATGGGATAAACAAGAAAGTTATAGAATGATTTGATGTCTTGGGGACCACATAACCTATAACGCCTTTATATACTGTTCTACTACGGTCCTATTAGACCTAATTGGATCAGTATTGAGTATCCATTTATTAAACCCATACCCAGTAGAAGTTTATGGCCTTCTCCTAATTAGACCACTTATAAAAATAGCCCATTACAATTAAATAGCCCTAATATAATTGATATATTATATGTTGCCCACATAATAGGAAACATAAATTTTATAACTTATCGACCTTCATATCCAGGTAAAATATCTCTTTGAGAGAAAGGTTGAGTTAATTAAGGACGAGGAAATTTGTGGTCTTGTCCTAGCCATTCAGAGGCAGACACTCGTCTATGTGTCAAGAAAACCACTCGTAATATGACACGTGTCCCATGACACATCGGATCGTTAAAAAAATGTGAATATGTACAAATCCCGAGGATAAAGACAAAAAGGACGAATAAAGAATGTTGGATCCAGGCCTTTTCCAAGAAGACAAAATTGGAAGGAGCCCTAAGTCCAAAAAGGAAAAAACATCCAATGATTGTTTGGACAATAATAAGATCTTTGACAGCCTCGATATAAATACAGCATAAACCCACAAAGAGGGACTGTCACATACCCTCATCCAGATGGTGATGTGGCGGGTTAATTAAGTTCATTAAATCATACTTTAAATTAAACTCGCTAATTAATTAATAGTATTATTTATAAAAACATGGTAAATTTAAAACTTTTAAGTAATTATTTCTAAACTAAAGCGGCTAAAATAATAAAAACTAATAAAAAGGAGTTGGGCCGCACTGGACCTATATTTGTGCACACACATAGTACCGACATAAATAAATTACAACCACAGTCCAATCCATAAGAAGAACAATTAAAATATTACATGCATTGATTAAATAAGCGAATAACCTCGATAAAAAGATCCTACAGTCCACGTGTACATCCAATAGCGTTCCACTCAGCGCTATGCTGCGAACCACCTAGGAGAGGGGAAGTTTTAAAACAACAAAACTATGAGCGAAATGCTCAGTAGGACTTGAGTTTGCAAACATTAACTTTAGCAAGTAAATCTTTCATAAGTCAAAGGTTATGAAACATGGTAAATAATTTCTTTGATAACGTACTTACCAATTCGGTCCAACATCCGTTCGAAATTTCTTTATTATTTATTCTGAGCAAAGCCATTAAAAATCATCACCGTAGTGGTCCATTTGGGTTTCGAGACCTGCCCCCAAGATCTCTCTTTACACGAACCGATCTTTGACTATGGCATCATGTCCTAACATACATTCCAAACGGTATTTATGACACGCCTGGCTTTATATCATTATTCAAGTCTCATATTAACGAGTGTTCTCATTTACATTCATTATTATGCTCATTATGATCATTTTATTATTCGACAGCTATTGAAAGTAACTGATAAATTCTTCTCAATCATTCCTTAAAATATTTTCAGAAAAACACTTTGCGGCCAAAACCCTTTTTAAATCATGGCTAACAAAGAAAGAGGATCTAGAGTCCTACCTTGTTATCTAGTACGGAAGCGTAAACACTGTAGTCCCGACCCACTATACGTAAGCTCCCTATAACCACAAACAACCTTAGATATAAACTAGATTCATCAATATCTAACTTAGCGTATTCTACAATACTATGCTATCTCATGGTGCCTTAGTGTGCCTTTAATATTCACAAAATCATGTTGCAAGATGAAGGTCTCTATTCATGTTTTAAATGGTGAAAATGAGTGAAAAACAACCATTTTTACATAGCCCAATCGGCCTGCTAAACTCCCTGGTAATACCGATACATGGCAATACCTAAACAATTCTACCTATAAGAAATCAACATGTGGGGCAAGTATAAATTAATTTCTTTGATTCAAAGTACAACAATAGTTCTTAGTAAATAAAAGAAGGTAGTGAACTTAACTAATTCAGCCAAAGTCGTTTCTGTCACTAAAAGAAAAAGCATTTTTAGAGACGACATTTTCAAAGACAAATTTAATTTTCTCCCTAAAACTTTGTTTTAGATACTAAATAAAAGTTGTCTCTAAAACTTGTCTCTTTTGAACTCTTTTCTCAATATGTTTTTTAGGGACAACATTTTGCCTCTAAATATTGCCTTAAGAGACAAAATATTGATGTACTCTCTAATGAATTTGGAGGAAAACTTTCCCACAAAAGATAATTTGGTGGGAAGTTTTCAGTATTCAGAGACAACACATTTTCCTCTCTAAAAAAATTACAAAGACAAAATAAAAAATTTGTCCTTAAAATGCATTATTGCTATATCCAGAGACAAAATAATATTTTGTCTCTTAAAATAGTTAAACTCGATTCAAAAACGAAATAGCAAATTAGTCTCCATTGGATTCGTAGGACTTTTGGTGGGGTGCTTTTTAATATTGACCAACTATTTTATCTCTAAAAACCATTTTTAGGGATGAACTATAATGTGGTCTCTAAATTTTCTCTTATAAACACAATTATAAAAAAAATAATAATATTAGTTTTAAATGTTGATGACGTTGATGAGCTTGATTTAGAGCCAAAAATTTTGTTTGTTTCTATTTAATTAATCAGTATCAAAAGTTTTGTTAATATGCTCTTTTATTTTATTTTTTTGAGTGAGAAGTTATTCGACGTCAATCCAAACTCAAATTTGCATTTTTTTTACATGCAAAGGACAATCTCTATGAATTTTTCTTCACTAAGAATGCCTAAAAACATTTGATGTTATTAGTCATAATGTCCATATTGCAAAAAGGAATAATAATAATAAATAAACGAAGTGTCACTTCAATGAGCTCTCCAAAAGAAGGATTATGTATTAGTTCAAAAATAAATAAATAAACAAATAAATTCCTATAACACCAATGACAAAGGAAATATCCAAAGGACAAAAAAAAAAAAAAAAAAAAAAAAGCTAGCAAACCTCACCCAATTGCTCGTTAGCATGCCAACCACCCAAAATCCTATAACTCCCATGCCCAACAAAAATAGAAGAGAATGAATCCTCAAAATTGCTAAGCGAAAGTTGATATTTGTTGGCATTGGCAAGGACATTAATGTAAGAGAGATTACAACATGTACACTCTCAACCGACCAACTGCTGCTCGACCGTGAAAAGTAAACGAATAAAAACAATGATTGCTGAGGATGAAGTCGGAGAACATAAGATCGTATTAGAAATCTTTAATATGTAGAATCCTAGAATAACAATAACATAATTCGAAGATAAAATCATGTTAAATTACTAAGATTAAAAAATAAAGAATAAATACTTATATTCATGGCAGCAGCAATTATTTCTTTAGCAGAATAATAACAATGATTGATGAACAGACTATTGTCTTCCTCAATCAAATCTTCTTAATTCTTCAATCTCTAGATGGGATAGATGAGAAAGCTGTAGAATGATTTGACGTCTTGGGACCATAACCTATAACGCTTATATATAGTGTTCCACCAGGGTCCAATCAGTTGGATTAGTATTGAATATCCATTCATTAAACCCATACCCAGTACAAGTCTATGGGCTTCTCCTAATTAGAACACTTAATAAAAAAGCCCATTATAATTAAGTACTCCTAATATATTTGATATATTATATGTTGCCCTTGTAATGGAAACATAAATTTCCCAACAGATCCATGTGTCAATAAAACCATTTGTAATATAACGCGTGTCAATAAAACCATGTGTCAAAGAGGGACCTTCTTCGGCTCATTTATCTATACTACTCACTATTTTTCTTCTCATTGCTCAAAATATCTCCAATATTGTTTGGCTAAGTTTTAAAATGTCTCTGCAGATCAATCAACGGCGAATCAAAGGCGGTGGAGCTCCGGTCATTCTAACATAGACCAACAGAGCAGGAATGGGAGGAATGATATTTGGAAATCCACACCTACAGGTCATAGATTGCTTCTTTGCTTTATCTTTTTTTTATTTGTAATTTTTTATTTGTTTTCTTATGTTTAAGTTTGTAAATCTTTTTCTTTTCTTTTTAATAAAGTTTTGTTTGCTGAAAAAAATAATATTATATACTAGTGCCTTCTCGTTCTATATCCCATTTTCTATCACGTATTTTTGACAGAGGAACGTACGAGACAATTAGCAAAAGGAGTCTTTTGTGGAAACAAGCAAAAAGTATTCACGTGCCTTCCTTTTCTTTACTTTATAACAACTATTACACGTTATGTTGTTTCTTTCAGAAAATTTTAATTTTTTTATGAAGTTTTTATTTTTAAAAAAATTTAACGCACTGTTGTGATCTTATGAATCAACCTGTAATGAAAAAGAGAATTATTAGGAGGGGAAGAAAGAAACAATTAAAAGACTGCATGAGGGGGGATAAAATTTGAAGAAAATTGACGAGGGATAGGCCTTAGTTCTATCCATATAGCTTCTAACGCCATTGAGCATTGGCTCCTGTTACAAAAAGAGAGAAGAATTAAAGAAGTTAAAAAGTCTAACACGACATCCAAATAAAGGATCCTTCTCTATTAGGTATTCTACATGATAATGTATGTTTTTAAACTGTTAGATTTTGTCAAATTCTTGTTTTTCTGTAGATCGTACAGTTAAAAAACAAATACTGATTCCAAGAGAAGTCTCCCCGAAAGAAAATAGAAAGCAATTGCAAAAGAAGGAGAATGAACAAGGCAGATGGGTTCAATATTGGCGGTTAGAAAAAGTAATTATACAAAAGAAGAAAAATAGTGAGAGCTTTCACTAATTTATAGGGTATTTAGCATGGCGGTTAGAACTGTTTTAAATTTAGCATGTGAGAGCTTTACACTGTAGCAACTTTTTTTTTTAATACTGTAACATGTGAGAGCTTTACACTGTTCATAACTAAGATAATGGTTAGGATCACTCCTTGCCAAATAGGTATTAATTTGCTTGGCTTAACAAAGCTATGCGACTACCCGGTAGTTCTTTATGTACCATAGTTGAAGTTATATTGTTAATTTAATTAAATGTCACGTCCCGAAGTATGGGTAATGACGTGGTAAATTAATTAAGTTAATTAGACCAGATTTTTGATTAAAACACCAATTAAATGTTTTGAGGGTATTTTAAAAAAACAAGATAGTTTGGAAACATTTTAAAACAACTATTGTTATTTTGAAATGGTTAATCATGAAACGAAATAATAAAGACAAATAAACATAAGCCAGGCCCCATCAAACCCACATTAGAGCGCACATATAGTATCAACAATAAAATATTACAATCATAGTCCAATACGAGAGATAAAAATTTAAATAATACATGTCTTGATTAAAATAAAGAAATAACCTAAGTATTATTCCTACGACTCACATGTCTACCCTGTTGCCTTCCAATCGATCCTAAGCTGTAATTTACCAAGAGGAAAAAGGTTTTAAAACAAATAAAGAAATGTGAGCGGAAGGTTTAGTAGGACTTAATTTAGAAAACATTAATTTAAACATGTAGTTCATTTTTTTTAACAAAAGCTGTAAGACAAGATAAATAGATAAACAAATAACTAACTGAAGCTTATTAAATTTATTCATACCGATTAATCATTTATTCATCTATAAACAATCTTATTATCATGTTTTTGACAAAGGCATACGAATCATCACTGAAGTGGCCCAGCTGGGTTTCGGGACCTGCCCTTAAGGTCGCGCTCCCCACTATCGAATCTCCATACATCGCATCATGCTCTATTTTATCATTTTGGACGGTACTAATAATGCATCCGGTATTATGTCATTATTTAGGTTTTATCTTACCAAGTATTCTCACTTACATTCATTATTTGATTCATAATGATCATCCGTTTTTCATTAGGTAATGAAATTACAAAGAGATCCATTTCAATCATTTCCTGAAACTCATTTTTAAAGATATCATTTTGTATGAAGTCATGTTGAAAGACATTATTTTGAAAGAAGTCATTTCATGACCAAAGGCCCCTCTTGAAAATATTTAAAACATTTTATCATTTATTGAAAACAATTTTGAAGGAATCCTTAAAGGCCAAAACTATGAAAAACTTGGCTACTAAGAAAGAGGGTAGAAGTCCTACCTCGATACTCTACATTGCGACTCAGCACCGCGATTCCGACCAGCTATACATTAGCTCCATGAAATTACGAACAACCTTAAATAGAAACTGGATCCGTCAACATCTAGCTTAAGGTATTCTACATAATTATACTATCTTATGGTAACTTAGTGTGCCACTTAGATTCACAAAATCATGCCATAAGGCTAAGGTTCCTATCTATAGTTTTAAATAGTGAAAACCGATGAAAAATCACAAATTTTACAAAGTCTGGTTGGCCTGCCAAACCCTGTGGTTCGACCGGTCAAACCCACGTGGGACCGGCCTGCTGAACTATTTCAGGTTTGGCCTACCGATAATATCAGTTTGGCATGCCGAACTCATTAATTTGGCTTGCCGATGATTAAAATCGGCCTACTGAACTAGAAAAATTTGAAACTTTCTAGATTGGAGCCTCGGCCTCGCCGAGCTCAAATCTTCATTTTCAACCTATTTTCTCAGTTCCCAAGCATGTATAATGATCAGAAATAATAGAAAATCATACTAGAACACTTTTAAACACATTTAAACAAGATTTATATAGAAAATTTCAAAGAAGTCAGAAAATGGAGAAAAATAGAGAAAAAGGGGAAAAACTTGATTCAATCGAATTTTCATCAAATCAAACCCAGATTCTAGATAATTTAAGTTCCACTAACTTAAATTTAAGGTTCTTAAGCTAAATCAAACTCAAATTTCTACATCCAAAGAAAAATCAACGTTTAAGATAAAATTTAAAATTTTTAAAAATAAGTTAAACTAACATTAAATCTAAGCTTGAAATCGAGTTTGTAGAAGCTCAATCACGTTTCCAGGCCTCCAATCCAGCTGAGAATCGAAGCTTGAGCTTCAAAATTTTGAATCAAAGAGAGAGTGAAACGCACAAAGAGAGAGAGAGGGCTAAAAGAGTGAGAGGAAGAGTGAGTGAAGAAGATGAGGAGGAGAGAAGAATAAATAGAGAAAAAAAGTGGTTTTACGGAGTAAAAACTAGGTTCCAACACATGGTTTTCCAAAATAGACATATTGAACACTTAACAAATTGTTTTGTTTAAAAAACCCAATATAACAAATGAACATAATTAAAAGTGGTTAAAATTATTTAAAGAAAATTTAATTTAAAAATGTTACAAAATAGTTAAATTATGTTCAAATTACGTCATTGACATACTAATTTACCATTTCACTTACTAATCTTGTTTAATTAAATTCTGGGCAGTACATTAAATATGCACTTTCTTGTGTGAGGAGAAGGAGAAGAATAAAGTTAATTCGGATCGTCTTTTTTCTCTGAAAAACTAATTGAGTTAATTGACTTTTGTTGTGCCTATAAAAGATAAACCGGCACCTAACTTAATCAATTTTGGTTTATTTTCCAGTGCGACTGATCTTATTTTAGGACATGAAACTATAAAATAAAGAAACATAAAACAAACCTTTTTTAAGGGTAAGATCATGGTACATGCCCACGTAATGTAAGTCGCAATTCCTTGACGACGATAAAATTGTGAAAGTATTTTATTAGTATAATTATTATTGCTTAGTCCTATTAATTTTGTATTTGTTCTTTTTTTTTAATGTTGATATGATTTTAATCTTAATTTCATACTTAGAGTGTATTTTGGAAATCAATTGAAACTTAAAGTTAAAACTTAAAAATTAAAGTATGTTAAAGCTTAACACTATAGTAAAATTTGTTTTTTACTGTAACATGTAAGAACTTTATGCTGTTGTCAATTGAATTTTGTTTTTCTAAGGTGTTCTTAAACGAAGCCATAAAAACGCATATTACTGCTAGAGTATTCCATACCATAAAAAGCTTCCAAAAATGAGTCGATTTTAGAGCTTTCACGGAGATTTGATCCAATAAATGTACGTATGTAAACACAAAGAGCAGGCAAGGATTTTGGAAAAAAGGAAAACATATATAGTTTCCTATACTCTTAGGAAACATTCAAAGCTAAGATCTTATAAGCACACACATACATATATTCCCTCTCTCCAAATAACACGTCTTCAACCATTTTCCCCATAATTTTATACATCAACCCAAACTCCTTTTCCATTGCACTTTTGAGCTCTAATTCTGTACTTTGTTCCCCTGAAAAGATCCTCTTCCTCATAAATAATGATCTTATCTCCAACTTTAAGGCCTTTTTTGTTAACAAATTTGAGCCATCCTAGAAACTGAAAAACAGGCTTTCTATAGCCTCCTCTCCTCCGAATGACGCAGTAGAACTCCCAGTAGAAGCCTTTCCCATCCATAGCCCTAACCACCACCTCGTGGCCTTCTCCGAACTCCGGTAGTACTCGTAGCCACTCCGCCGGGACCGAAAACTTGCTCCTTTCATCGTTCTCAGTCAAGTACTTCTCAAAGTACAGTTGTGCCATTTCTTGTTGTTAACTTGTTAGACAAACAATGCCACGGTTTTCTTTTTATAGACAATAAGCTCACTAAAAACAAACTTTGTTCGTCTCAAATTCAACGTTGATTCAATCAAATATATATCCATCATTTTCACGACAGCACATGAAAATTAACAAATCATAGGTGATTAAAATATTCATTTGCAATTGTGCAACAACACAATCAAAATCTACCACGATAGCAACAAGTCAATATCAAACTAGTATTCAAGTGATGACATTCTGTAACGTTGGCAAAATTATGAAGATTCATTAGCTGACCATGAACTTTTTATCTTAGCACTTTACTTCTCTTTCCAGATATTACGTATTATAAGATATACTGTATCTGGAAGTGCCAATTATATCTCTTCGGTACATTTTAGGGGCTTCTGGATCACACAAAACAACCCATAGCTTTGAATTGGTCTTTTGTTCAGCTCTAATAAATTCATTTCACCCAACATGTCATTTTCACCTACATTATATATTTTTATCTAGACCTTTTTTTCAGTACTCATATCTATCAGTTATGGCAAATACTCGAGAAAAATGTCAGCTCCACCTCGACGCAATCTCTATATCTTCAACGACCTTTTACCATTCCACGTAGCAAAAGTTATATATATATATATATATTTATATATATATATATATATAAACCTCACTAGTTGCGTGGCTGTACCGACTGTTCAAGAAAAATTTTAAATTGTGACATATGTTATTACATATTACAATCATCACCACTAATTCACTTTTTTTTTTTTTTTCTTTCTCTATAGAGAAAGCAATGAAGAGGATGAGTCATAATTAGGAAATAATTTCCATTCAAATTGTCAGTAAATGTAACAATTAGTTATTCAATTGAGTTTGATTTAAACCTGCACATATAAATGTTAAAAACATAGATAATTTAGGTCGATACGCAATTGAAGAAGGTGGCTTTTTTTTTTATTCAAGACTAAAAGAATTAGATTCCATCAAAATCGAAGTTATTAGATGCAATTATCACTAGTTTTTCCTGGATGTTGATCCTTTTAAAGATTTGTCCTTGTTATTTTCAGAAAATCACCCTTTTAATAGGATCCTATGGGTACGCAATATAATTATATTGATTCAACGATGTAAAATTTTGAGCGTCCAGTTCTTATTGAATTCGATCTGTTGTTGCTGTCGTCGTCCACTTTCCTAACACTTCTTAAGAATGGCATTACGTACACTTTAATGCAAAGGTATTTGGTATTCCATATTCATTTTAGTGAATATTTTGTTTATAAGAGTACAATTCAAATACAACAACTCTTTTTGGAATATTTAAGAAGCAAAATTACTGGCAAGTATTATAATGATTTTCATGTTTTATGCTGCAAAATATAGTAGTAATTATGATAATTTAATTTTTTTTCTATTTGTAAAATTATTTTAAATTTTATTGGTAATTTAAACATGATTATCAAGATTATGCTACATATCTAACTCATCTTAATTTTATAACCTCCCAATTACACTTAATAAGTGGTCTTTTAATGTTGTAATTCATGGCAGCATTTCCCACTTTATACGTAGATAGTCCTTTTGAAAATGTATTGCCAAATTACTTTGTGGTTGGATTGTATCTTATGAGTAGGGTAAATCGGCATACTGGTAAGGTTTATTTTCTATGGTACCAGCAGCTTTGCTATGCTAAAAGATTTTTTGTTCACTTTTATCAACGTTCATGTGTGTCGACAAACATTATGCATTTATATATATATATATAACTCTTGATTTTGTGATTGCTGATAATATTTTTTAAGGCAATGCAATCTTACTCGTATTTGTTGACAAAATTTATTGAGATTTCTTTCTTTTTAATCTTTCTAAATTTTAAGTGTACAAAGGCGTGCCCACTAAACTCCTTCATAAGTTCAATAGCTTCAGTTATGTCTACAATTTATCTAAGAATTTTTACCACTAATAAGAGGGTTTTGTCATGTCAATAACCTTGTTACAAGTATATTCTTTTTAAAGTACGATCCTTTTATTTGTAGTAATACATTTACTATTTTCTCTCTTCCTTCATTTTGTAATTTGTACCAAACAAGACTTTATTGCTATTTTAGACCAATTAGCCAACAAATTTATTCTCAAAGGCTCTCAACCCAAGCTACAAAATTAACTGTTAGAGAACTGATTTAGCTATTTTCTTTATCGTATTAACAATTCTATGTTGTATTTCAATGCTTGGTAAATCATGTTGTGAAAGTATGGATAATATCTGACAATAAATTGGTGTTTCTCTCTAATGTGGGGAGATTTTTTCTAATAGTATTACTGTCATGCCCCGGAGTACGGAAGGTGACGTGGCGGAATATTTAGATTAATTAAAAGAGGATTTAATTGAAATTAAGAGTTTAAAAATCCAATTAAGTGAGAAATAAAGAGATTTTCCACCACATTTGATAAAAAAGAATTTGTAAATATTAAGCAAGTAGTAAAATTAAATAAAAACCGCGAGTATGGGTTCCACAACCCACAACTTGTGCACACACATGGTACTGACAATATCATAAATACAATTACAGTCCAAGTACAAATAAAGTTAAGTCTTACATGCCTTGATTAATAATACAGAATGTAAATAAGTTCTCCTATTGCTCCTGAATTCGGTCCGAAGAATCTTCTCCAAACCTAAATGGGAAACCACCTAGAAGGGGGGAATTTAAAACAATAAAACGTGAGCGAAAGGCTCAATAGGACTAAGTTTTATAAAATAATTTAATGCAAGGAAACTTGTCATTAATTAGAAGTTTTATAAAATAATTTGAGTAGAACCGTTCTGACACAGAACAGTCTACTCTCCCAATCAAAACACCATTTTACTTTTACCTAGGCAAACCATGATATCACCACCGTAGTGGCCCAACTGGGTTTCGGGACCTGCCCCCAAGGTCGATCGCTACACGACCCGATCTCTGATATGGCATCATGCCTATGTGTTTATTATCATTATCATTCAAAACCCAATTACCGAGTGTTGTCAATTACGTTCATTATGAAATTCATTTCATAATCACGATATATTAAAATATAACCGATAAAACCATTTTCAAACAACCGTTGAAAACATTTTTGATAGAAATCCTTTTTAAAGCCAAATCATTTCAAAACTAGGCTACCAAAGAAATAGGATAGAAGTCCTACCTCAATACTCGTGCCGGTGCTCCACACCGTAATCCCGGCCGCTATACGTTAGCACCGCGGAACCACAAACGATCCTAGATACAAACTAAGTCGATCAATATCTAGTTTGAGACATTCTATGTTACTAAATCATTTCATGATGTCCCAGTGTGCCATTTGTACATTTAAAATCATCCTATAAGGTTGGGGTTTAAATCTGGGTTTAAAACAGTGAAAACGGGTAAAAATCACAAAATTTTCCATGCCTCGGTCGGCCTGCCAAACGCCCTGTTTTGGCCTGCCAAACTGCACAGTTCGGCCTGTCGGAAGCAAGGTTCGGCCTGCCGAACATTTTCCCAGATTCGGCCTGCCGGTCGGAAGAACACCGGCCTGCCGATCATCACTCCGGCCTGCCGAACACGAACTTCAGCCTGCCGAACTGGGAAAACCCAGAAATTTCCAACCATGGGTTTCGATTCCCCAAAACCCAAATCTGGATTCCAACCTGTTTTTCTCAATTTCCAGGCATGAAAACAATTATAGTTGATAGAAAAACATACTAGAACATATTTGGACTCATTTAAACAAGATTTAAACTCAAAATCCTCAAAAATCCGAAAATAAGAAAATGAGGAGAAAAATGAAAAATCTTGAATTCAATCCGTTTTTCTTCAATCTAAGCCCAGATTCTAGTTGTTCTAAGTCCAATTAACTCAAATCCATGGTTTTCTAAGCTTAAACAAACCTAGATTTCAAAAATGCACAAAATTAAAAATTTTGTAAAAAGTTTAGAAATTTCGAATCTAACCTCGAATCGAAGCTTCAATCCGCGTTCTCGGTTGCCGAATCACGTCCCCGAGCTTCCTCCTTGCTATCCCGAAGCTTGGATTCGAATTTGTTTTAAAAATTTTTGAGAGAGATTGAGAGAGAGAGAGATTGCCGAGAGAGATGAGAGAAGAGAGAGTGAAACCGGGAGAGTGAGGAGAGAGAGAGAGAGGGAAGAGGGAAATAAATAGAGAAAACCGGTAGGTGGTTTTGCTGTGCGAAAACCATGTGCCGCCCACGGTTTTGCAAAACGGAGTATTATTATTATTATTATTATTATTATTATTATTTTAACATTTTTCAAATTGTTGTGTTTTAAAACTCAAAACATCATTTTAAAACAATAAGAAATCATTTAAATGCATTGATTTAACAAAACAACCAAAAATTCAAAATCCAACCAAATAATCTAATTAATGTTAAAACGTTAATTATGGCACACTAATCCACCATTTACATTACATTAACATTAAATAAATTTCGGGGCGTTACAACTCTCCACCCCTAAAAGAAATTTCGCCCTCGAAATTTACAACTCATTTCAGAAACCAAACAAATGCGGATTCAATTCCCGCATACTCGACTCTAACTCCCAAGTGGCTTCATCAACCCCATGATGCTGCCACACGACCTTTACCAACGGTATCTCACGACGACGCAAGCTAATGACTTTTCGGTCGATAATCTGAATCGGCACTTCTTCGTACGTCGTCTCCTCCTGAACCTGCACATCGCGAAACGAAACTATCTTATTCTGCCCAGGCGGACATTTCCTAAGCATCGACACATGAAATACATTATGAACGTGAGAAAGTTCAGGCGGAATATCAAGCCGATAAGCGACCACACCAACACGCTGAGTGATATCGAACGGCCCAATATACCTCGGCGCGAGCTTCCCACTCACCCCGAATCGCATAGTTCCCTTACGAGGTGACACCCTCAAGAGAACAAAATCTCCAACCGTGAACTCTAAGGGTCTACGTCTTCTATCCGCGTAGCTCTTCTACCGACTCTGAGCTGCCCTCAATCGATCTCGAATCACCACGACTTTCTCGTTGCTGTCACGAATCTCATCCGGCCCAAGAATAACTCTATCTTCCGGCTCGGCCCAATACACAGGTGATCGACACGGCCATCCATACAAGGCCTCAAATGGTGCCATACCGATACTCGCCTAATAACTATTGTTGTACGCGAACTCCGCCAAATGCAAACATTGCTTCCAATTTCCGCCAAAGTCCAACGCACAAGCAAGCAACATATCCTCGAGAACCTGAATAACCCGCTCAGACTGCCCATCAGTCTGAGGATGAAACGCCGTACTGAAGTTCAAATCCGTACCCAAAGCCTCCTGAAAACTCCTCCAGTACTTAGCATTAAACCTGGTGTCTCGATCAGAGGTGATGGACAAAGGAACTCCATGCAACCTCACAATATTCTGCATATACAACTCCCCGAGAATCTTCCTAGAACACGTCGACCTAAACGGAATGAAATGCGCCGATTTCGTCAACCTGTCGACCACAACCCAAACTGCATCATGCCGCTGCTCCGTCCTCGGCAAACCCGTGAGAAAATCCATCGTCACATGCTCCCATTTCCACCCTGGAATAGGAAGCGGCTGAAGCTGACCTGCAGGCTTCTGATGCTCAGCCTTCACCTGAAGACACGTCGAACACTTGGCCACGTACTCGCGAACATCTTTCTTCATGCCTCTCCACCAATATTGCCTCTTCAAATCACGATACATCTTGGTGCTCCCCGGATGAATAGCGAACTGAGACCTATGGGCTTCGTCTAGAACGGCTTTCGTCACCTCGACGATAACTGGAACTGCAAGACGCTCCCGAAAGTACAACGATCCATCTGCATGCACGCTCCATTCTTCAAACTGCTCCCCGTTCTGAATCCGCGACCAAATCCCCTGCAAATGCCGATCCTGCCATTGACTTTGCTTCACCATCCGAACAAGAGCTGGAGTCGCTTCCACATGATATAACGAAACTCGATCATCGTCTTCATGATATAGTAGCTGATACTCACTCACTGTCGCATCCCTGCTCCAGTCCTCAAAAATCAAACAAGTGAGAATCCTTGAAGACTTCCTACTAAGCGTGTCCGCGACCACATTAGCTTTCCCGGGATGAAACTGCAAAGCAAAATCATAATCCTCCATATACTCTACCCATCTGCGTTGCCTCAGATTAAGATCCCTCTGAATGAACAGATACCTCAAACTCTTGTGATCGGAGAAGACTTGAAATGACACTCCATACAAGTAACACATCCAAATCTTCAGCGCGTAGATCACCGCCGCAAGCTCTAAATCATGAGTAGGATAATTTCGCTTGTGAGGTCGTAGCTGTCTCGATCCGTACGCAACCACACGTCCATGCTGTATCAACACGCATCCAAGTCCGCACCCTGAAGCATCAGCATAAATCTCATACGGCTCGTCACTGCTAGGAATAACTAATACTGGAGCTGAAGTCAACCGGTTCTTCAATTCCTGAAAAGCAAGTTCACAATCTTCATCCCACTCAAACCTGACATTTTTCTTGATCAATCTCGTCAACGGAGCTGCAATCTTCGAAAAATCCTTTACAAATTTCCTATAATATCCAGCAAGACCTAAGAAGCTGCGAATCTCCGCTACATTCCTTGGTCGTTCCCATTCCAATATAGCTTCAATCTTGAATGGATCCACTGAAATATTATGCTCCGAGATAACATGACCCAGAAACTTGACTTCAGTCAACCAGAACTCACACTTTTCCCTCTTAGCATACAACTGGTGCTCCCGCAGAGTCTAAAGCACGATCTGAAGATGCTGCTCATGCTCCTCCCAAGTCTTAGAATACACAAGGATATCGTCGATAAACACGATCACAAACTAATCCAGATACAGCCTAAATACCCTGTTCATCAAATCCATAAAAGCTACCGGAGCATTCGTCAACCCAAAAGACATGACCAGAAACTCGAAGTGCCCATACCGAGTCCTAAAAGCTGTCTTGGGAATATCCTCTTCCTTGTTCCTGAGCTGATGATAACCTGAACGCAAATCAATCTTCGAGAAGTATCGCGAACCTCCCAACTAATCAAATAGCTCATCAATCCTGGGCAAGGGATACTTGTTCTTTACTGTAACACGATTTAGCTGCTGATAATCCACACATAACCTGAGAGTCCCATCATGCTTCTTAGCGAACAAAACTGGTGCTCCCCACGGAGATGTGCTATTCCGAATATATCCTTTATCAGCAAGCTCCTGAAGTTGCTTTCTCAATTCTTTCATCTCTGCCGGCGCCATGCGATAAGGTGCCATAGAAATCAGTGCTGTCCCTGGAAACAACTCAATACCAAACTCAATCTCCCGATGCGGTGGTAATCCTAGCAACTCATCGGGGAAAACATCCTCGAACTCATCAACCACCAAAATCGCTACACTGCCACTCGAAACATCGGGCTCGCAATCCAGGTTAGCAAGAAAAGCACAACAACCTAGATTCCTTCGCCCTCCTAGACACGACTTCATAAGACGCTCACTCATTAGCCAATCACCACCACCCTGGTAAGTGATTACCGTCCCCCTATCAGACATTAGGGTCACTTTTCTAAGTTGACAGTCCACGACTGCACTATACCTGGACAACCAGTCCATCCCTAGGATTACATCATAGGAGCTCATGGGGAGTATAATCAAATCACTTTTCAAAATCTCATCCCCAATCTTTATTTTACATGATTTACACATACAATTCACACACACCCGCCCCAAGGGAGAAGTTATAACTAGGGGTTCATTAAACTCTTCTATCTCTAATCCCAAGGCATGTACAAAAGAACTTGAAATGAGAGAATGAGAGGCACCGGTATCAAATAAAACACGAGCTAAGGATCTAGAAAGCAAGATCATACCCTCAACAACTGCGTTACCAGTCTGTGAATCTGACCCTCCAGATGCCATTGCATGAACCTGCATTGGCGCTTTTCTTTTTCCTCTACCGACATTACTGGGTCCTGGATTACTCAGCCGATGCTGCTAAGATGGAGACGACTGCACACTACCTGTACTCTGCGCTCGATACTGAGGAACACTGCACTGAAAATACTGCGGTTGCTGCCCCCGTGCCAGATATTAGAATTACTGAGGAAAAAACTGCGGATACTGCAACTGCGGGCACTGCGGAGGCGGAGGTAGGGTCTAAGGCTGAGGCTGAGACGAACGACTGGCATCCTCCCCGGTCTGCGATCCAAGACGAGCACTCCTGATTGGGCAATTTCTCTTGATGTGTCCGGGCTGCTGACAGAAATGACAATGAAAGCTGTAGGGATTGCTGCGCCCGCTGCCAGACGAACTGCTGCTACCACTGGTCGCACCACCTTGCTTACCTTTCCCCGGAGCTAGACGACTACTGGTGCTCTTCCTGCTACTCCTCTGCGGTCCTCCTGAAGCCTTGGCTCGATCCTCACAATACTGCACGTAATCATTCTCCATGGAGATTGCCGACGACACAAGCTCTCTAAAACTCCTAAGCCGTAGAGCAACCAACTGCCGCCGAATAGGAGCCTTGAGCCCTTCCTGGAACTTGATACATTTCTCACGCTCTGATGCCACCGCTGATGGAGCAAATCTAGCCAACTCGTTAAACTTTGCCTCATACTCCCGAACTGAAAGATCACCCTGCTGCAATCTATAAAACTCAGCTGCCTTCTGGTCTCTATATCCCTGTGGAAAATACCGATCATGGAACAGCTCCTCGAACTTGTCCCAACTGATATCGCCACCGCGCTCCAGACGCTTAGTCTGTTTCCACCAGGTGTTAGCGCCACCCTTGAGCTTATATGCCGCGAACTCCACACGATACTCCTCAGGCACACAAAGAGTATCCAGATGCTTCAAGATCGAATCCAACCAATATTCTACTAACTGCGGGTCCCCATTGCCATCAAAAGTCGAAATAGACGCCCGCCAGAATTCCTTAAAGAAAGCATGCCGACTACCAACACTGGAGTCTTCCGGTCTAGCCCTAGCTGCCATCTGCCGGAAAGCAGCAAACATAGACCTCATCAGGCTCTCATCATTCCCAAACTCGGCGTCAGCAGTCGAACGATGTCTAGGTGCCATTCTCTCACTTCTGAAAACAAAATTTGGACTGTCAGAGGTATTTCATTGTCAAAACTATGTGTGTACAATTCCCAAGGTTCATAACCTTGAGCTCTGATACCATTCTGTCATGCCCCGGAGTACGAAAGGTGACGTGGCGGAATATTTAGATTAATTAAAAGAGGATTTAATTAAAATTAAGAGTTTAAAAATCCAATTAAGTGAGAAATAAAGAGATTTTCCACCACATTTGATAAAAAGAATTTGTAAATATTAAGCAAGTAGTAAAATTAAATAAAAACCGCGAGTATGGGTTCCACAACCCATAACTTGTGCACACACATGGTACTAACAATATCATAAATACAATTACAGTCCAAGTACAAATAAAGTTAAGTCTTACATGCCTTGATTAATAATACAGAATGTAAATAAGTTCTCCTATTGCTCCTGAATTCAGTCCGAAGAATCTTCTCCAAACCTAAATGGGAAACCACCTAGAAGGGGGGAATTTAAAACAATAAAACGTGAGCGAAAGGCTCAGTAGGACTAAGTTTTATAAAATAATTTAATGCAAGGAAACATGTCATTAATTAGAAGTTACTCAAAGAAAACTTAAATAAATAAATAAATAATTTGAGTAGAACCGTTCTGACACAGAACAGTCTACTCTCCCAATCAAAACACCATTTTACTTTTACCTAGGCAAACCATGATATCACTACCGTAGTGGCCCAGCTGGGTTTCGAGACCTGCCCCCAAGGTGATCGCTACACGACCCAATCTCTGATATGGCATCATGCCTATGTGTTTATTATCATTATCATTCAAAACCCAATTATCGAGTGTTGTCAATTACGTTCATTATGAAATTCATTTCATAATCACGGTATATTAAAATATAACCGATAAAACCATTTTCAAACAACCGTTGAAAACATTTTTGATAGAAATCCTTTTTAAAGCCAAATCATTTCAAAACTAGGCTACCAAAGAAATAGGATAGAAGTCCTACCTCAATACTCGTGCCGGTGCTCCACACCGTAATCCCGGCCCGCTATACGTTAGCTCCGCGGAACCACGAACGATCCTAGATACAAACTAAGTCGATCAATATCTAGTTTGAGACATTCTATGTTACAAAATCATTTCATGATGTCCCAGTGTGCCATTTGTACATTTAAAATCATCCTATAAGATTGGGGTTTAAATCTGGGTTCAAAACAGTGAAAACGGGTAAAAATCACAAAATTTTCCATGCCTCGGTTGGGCTGCCGGACGCCCTGCTTCGGCCTGCCGAACATTTCCCCAGATTCGGCCTGCTGGTCGGAAGAACACCGGGCTGCCGATCATCACTCCGGCCTGCCGAACACGAACTTCGGCCTGCCGAACTGGGAAAACCCAAAAATTTCCAGCCACGGGTTTCAATTCCCCAAAACCCAAATCTGGATTCCAACCTGTTTTTCTCAATTCCCAGGCATGAAAAACAATTATAGTTGATAGAAAAACATACTAGAACATGTTTGGACTTATTTAAACAAGATTTAAACTCAAAATCCTCAAAAATCCGAAAATAAGAAAATGAGGAGAAAAATGAAAAATCTTGAATTCAATCTATTTTTCTTCAATCTAAGCCTAGATTCTAGTTGTTCTAAGTCCAATTAACTCAAATCCATGGTTTTCTAAGCTTAAACAAACCTATATTTCAAAAATGCACAAAATTAAAAATTTTGTAAAAAGTTTAGAAATTTCGAATCTAACCTCGAATCAAAGCTTCAATCCGCGTTCTCGGTTGCCGAATCACGTCCCCGAGCTTCCTCCTTGCTATCCCGAAGCTTGGATTCAAATTTGTTTTAAAATTTTTTGAGAGAGATAGAGATTGCCGAGAGAGATGAGAGAAGAGAGAGTGAAACCGGGAGAGTGAGGAGAGAGAGAGAGAGGGACGAGGGAAATAAATAGAGAAAATCGGTGGGTGATTTTGCTGTGCGAAAACCATGTGCCGCCCACGGTTTTACAAAACGGAGTATTATTATTATTATTATTTTTTTTTTTAACATTTTTCAAATTGTTGTGTTTTAAAACTCAAAACATCATTTTAAAACAATAAGAAATCATTTAAATGCATTGATTTAACAAAACAACCAAAAATTTAAAATCTAACCAAATAATCTAATTAATGTTAAAAGGCACACTAATCCACCATTTACATTACATTAACATTAAATAAATTTCGAGGCGTTACAATTACCTCTTAATAGGCTCCTGCGAATGTGAAATGACTAAAATGATCTCGGTCCATTTCGCCTTGCTAAGTCTCCAGAAGCGCGTCCTGAGGGCCTAGAATGATGTAGCTAAGCTTGAATGCAGATCACCCCATTCTGAACATTTTAAAGTACGATCCTTGGAGCAAATAGTTGATGCTACAAATTCTTCTTCCTAAAACAAATCAACACCCAACAAAACCGGATGAGAGCTCTGTGCTTCTTAGCTAATCGGAAGCATGACCATTTGATGCCGTGCAATAGGAATTTAGCCTTTATGGAATGTTGGGATTGCCCTAGGGCCAAATAAGGCAGTTTTTTAGTTTTCAGATGGTGCTGCAATGATTCTAGATTTGGACGAATGATATGTATTTTGAGTGGAATAGACCAACGAGCAAAACCCATCACTTTGCCACGACATGTGATGTATGAAGACCAAATTCCATCGTTTAGGCCTTCAAAAGGGTTTTGTTTTTATTTTTTAGTAATCTCCATCATTGTAATAAGTTGACAGAGGAATGTCGGTTACCAATTCCGCTTACATTTCCTTTTTCCTTGTGTCAGATAGTCTATGTTTCCAATTCGTGTTTAAAATTTTCCTTTTGTTTATTTTTTTTTTTCGAAAATTTCATGTTTCTCCAACTTTTATATTAATTTCTAGGCTTTTTCTTTAGTTTCCCTTTTATGCTAAGTCTATAAACATGGACACCCTTTGTAATGAAAACCAGACTATTTATGAATAAAATTTGGGTTATTTCTCACAATTTTCTTTTTTCAAATTTTAGTATTCTTTGTGCATCAAAGAATCTTGGAGCTATTGTCTTGGCATTTTGTGTGAATCAACAGGTCAATAGAGTCATTCTTTTTTTTTTTTTTTGGGCTTTATTTTTTCGAACAAGATTTCGCTATCACTAGAGGATTTGATTCCCTACCAGACGAGGAAGGTTGTTCCATCCGCCTATCACTAGAGGATTCGGTTCCCTACCAGACGAGGGGTTCAAGAAATAAGAGGAAGCGAAGAAGCACTTAGGAGTTGCTATCTAATCCTACTAAAGCACAATAATAAAGTAGCATTATTACAACTACAAATGAGCATGTCTAGCAGACATGAAAAAAAAGAGCCCGTTATAGAACTGGACGAGGTTCAAATCGATCTAGATAACAAGAAAAGAACTGTGAGTATTGGCTTGCAATTGGATCTAGTCACTATAGCCAATATAATCGACTTTCTGAAGAACAACAGAGATTACTTCGCTTGGTCGCATGCCGACATGCCAAGAATTGATCCAAGCATGATCACAATGTTAGATATAGTGCCCTAAGGAGTAAAATGTTGTAATAAGTTTTTAGAGATATTTAATTAATAAAGAGCATTTATTATTCATATACTAAATGTTGTCTTCTTTTTGTTCATTTATGTTAAATATACGATAAGCAAACAAGTTCGAGACTGTTGGTTTAAACCTTTAAGATTGCGCATATGATGGACCGATTATGCGGAAGACATGAATCTTAAAGGTGATAGTCTAAATCTTAAGATCAACAATTGAGGAAATAAAGTTAGGCACTATTCATGCTAAGATTATTATGTTGTCGACATCCCTGACAAAAGATGGCTTATCTTGGTCATCGGAGTAGGACTCAGTGAGTAGAAACATTAGTGCATTATCATAGGTGACGATGTATTGGATTGGGACAAAAAAGTTGAATTGATTTGGTTAATAATTCTATTTGTTCAAATTAATTCACTTTGGACAATTATATGTGTTTTGTCTTAATCTTGAAATGACTAATGGACCCCTAATATTTACTTATGTTTTTGAATGTACCAAATGGTGACATCTTAATTTAATGATGGTAAGTATATCGGTATGTTAGAGGCATGACTCTTGATTCACATAGACTCGTTATTCATAAATATGAAATCTATAGCTCTTCTGTAAAGTTAATGATATTCTCTCATATGCATTATCCTATAATTGGAAGAATGGAGCGCTCAATCATTTGAATACATAGGTATAACCGAATGGTATACTATCTATGGATAGTAAATATTCCAATGGTGTGATAATAGAACGTAAGATACAAATAATCGGGAAGGCAAAACGAAATTTATTCTTAAGCCAATTATGAATATCCTATAGGGATGTGACACATTATGATATGTCATAGACAGTTAGCTTATTGGAGCTTTTTAATTTTATATAGTTCGAGAGTGCAGCTCTAACCTTTTAGTAGAGTAGCGCTAGAGTTGATAATTATAAAATTTAGGATATTGTATTTTATAATTATAGAAGCTTGACCTATATATGCCCATCGGGTCTCTTTTGCTAGCTCATAGCAGTCCTGTAATGATACGGTGCGTTTTTCCTACATATTGGTGACTTATGTTAAATTATTAGATTGGCTGAAATTCAATAATACTGGATTTAATAATTCATGTTAGTTTATCGGTTGAATTAATTTTGTGAAATAATTCAAAATAAACATGTTGAATTATTTGGATAATATTTTATTTACTATAGGATTATCTATATATGACTATTTTAATCAGATAACTTTTCTATTAGGTTAATTGAATTAAAACTGAGACTCTGTGTAAGATTCCTAGGTGAAAATAAGATATTCTGAGCATTCCACATTATCGTAAAGTCAGCCGGCCGATGAAGTAAGTTCGGTAGGCCGATCTCTCAGATCGGCTTACTGAACATGCGATAATTAGTATACGCTTTTTGAACACGTTTTTCATCAAAAGTTTCTCCAGATTCGAATTTTAACCCCTAATATGATAAATTTTAACCTCAAAATTCGACCACTACAAATAAGGGGTGAGTTTTTTTTTTTTTTGGTTATTTAGATCATTTGAAAAGCATAGAGTGAGTTTCTAGTGAGAGAAACTCTGAAACTTCTTGAGAGCTATTGTTCAATATCAAGAACCTTAGCTCTAGCTTTTCTCAACTGGTTGGAAGGAGAGTCCGTATGACCACCCACACTTCGATCATAGATAGAGAATAGCAAAGAAAACCAGTTGGTTGAGGCTCTTTTGAAACATTCTTCTCTTCATGGATTTCTGTTGCTTTCAATATACAAAAGAGTTTAGTAAGATCTGTCATTAATTTATGTATTTAGCATATCAAATTTATGCCTTGAAAATACTTAGATTTAAAATTATTAAAAATTCTACTATTTACTGTTTTTCAACAATTGGTGTCAAAGCTTGGTTTTTATGTTGATTTTATGGGTTTGTGATCATGATATAGACATGGATTATGTGATCTTATTCTCTCCTATGCTTGAATTTAATTTTTTTAGAGAGTTAACACTCTGTTTCAATATAATTAAATATTGTCATGAGATTATGTGGTGAATGTTTATTAATTAATTGTGATTGATTAAATTTATATTTTAATTATTTAATTTTTCCCTGTTATGGTTCCTTAGAGGTTAAAATTTGTACTTAAGTTTTTTATGTAATTAGATGGTAGCCTATCATTACCGTCTAGGATTTATTATTTTAATTTTAATTTTTGTAGAATTTGTATTAAAATAATTATTCAAAGCGAAGACGAGTCTAGAAGCTAGAGATTATTGGAGTTCTATTGTTTTTTCTATGTTTATAATTTTTTATGTTTTTGAATTGTTGAGAATAAAATTAAAACCTGCTTAAAAATAATTTTTTTTCAAAATTCTGGAAAAATGTTGGTTCAACACGGTCGGCAGGCTAAACTCTCTAAGTCGAAATAAAAAGCAGCATCAATTAATGGAGAATATTCAACCAAGAAGGAAACAATTCAAACCAAAACTATAAAAATGATGAAGATGTTGTTGGGTTTGGTGCCCTAAAAGCTGTGACATTGTACATATTGTTAATAAATAAATAAAATGACATTTATTATTATTTTGGTTGATTATATGTATTATGAATACATTTATAAACATCAAGAAAATTTCATGATTATTTATGTGACTATAAATTTAGCATATAAGTGTTATTTGCTTGGGGATAAAATTTATAGATAATAATCTAAATAGTCCGTAATAATTAATTAAAGTTTGGGATCTTTAATTAAAAATTACAAGTACGGTCCAATCTCATCTAAAATGAAATAGTCATTATCCGGACTATTAATGTAGAGACATTGGGTTTGAGGTACTTTATATAATGAGATTATATAGGACTGGACCAGATAAATTATGAATCTCTAATAATCATCCGTTACAAATAAAGTATTCAAATTTATCACTATGATGATCATATATTTGACAGTCTTAATCCTGAGTATTTATTAGACTCCTATTTATTACATTATGTTTTTTGACTTGCATGGTAAGATTTGTCTAAGCACAGATTATAACTTAGCATCTTGGAAACATAAAGTAATAAATGGCTGGGAATAATATTATACAGATATGGAATCCATTCCTTCTCTATGGAAGTTAGAAAAATAGTTCTCTTGAGTGATAATTCAAGGTTTGAACAGTAGAACGCTCGTTCATAATAAGATTATGAATTAATTGTTCATTAGAGAATTATTGGAACTCAAGGATAAAGATGTAATAAGAGAGGTGAACAGAAATTGAACCTAGCTCTTATTATGAACTATTTATGGAGGACTGACTTATATGTAATGATTATATCAATGGACTACTCGTTAATTTTCTTTGAGTAATTCTACTATAATCTCAAGAGTTCAGTTTCAGGTTTTTAGTGGAGTAACACTGAAACTAATAAATTTGGCACATTAATTAAAGAGTTTAATTAAATATCAAATTTATTGGAGCTTGGGTTATAGGTCCATAGGTCCCCAATACCACCTCTGTAACACTATATTGGATTTTGCATAAAATGAATTATGCATGTTTAATTTAGAATTTTTGAATTCTGAATTAATTTTTCACACTTGAATTATTAACGTGACACAGAAAAATGTTCTCTGTGACACATAATGTAATATGATAAATGTTATCACATTTAACTGAGCATTAGTTAATTAATTGATTATTGTTAAAATCTATTCTTAAATAAATGTGATTTTTTTTAATTGAGTTTTATATATATATATATGGTTTTGAACCAAATCTTTTTATATATATATAAGATTTTATAATATATTAATATATATATATATTAATATAATATTATAAAAAAAAGGAAAAAGGTTGCAGCGTGAGGCTTTCACGTTTCCTTACTTAATATATATATATATATATATATATATATACATGTGAAGACCGAATCACATGTTGTGATTCGGTCAAAGAAAAAAAAATAATAAAGGGGAAAGTTTTTTTTTATACATGTACATATGTGTGTGAAGTGTTGACCGAATAAGGATTCGGGTAACAAGAAACAAACAGAAAAGAAAAGAAGAAAAAGGAAAGGAAAAGAAAAGGGAAAGAAAAATAACTAATGGCTCAGTTATAAAAAGGGAGAGATAACAGTTATCTCAGTAATTTTTATTCACATAATTTTTAGAGAGAAAAACTGAGAGTTCTTCTCTAAAGAAAAAGGTCTGCTATCTCATGTGTTGAGTACATAGCAGATTCAGAAAAGTGTGAGGACAATTCATTCTTGCAGTTTGACGCCCACTCGTCTTTCCATTGGTGTGGAGGCCTGGTTTGGAAGATCGTGGTGTCAAAGAGGAAAGCTAGGATACCCTGATAGTCTTCAAAAGGTTAGTAAAAAATTCCTAAAGCTTTCTGTAATTAAAATTATATATCTATTCCCGATGAACAAAGTTTTTAGAAAATTTTTGTTTGTCAACGATCCGTTCCTTCCGTTGCGTTTCATGTTTTAATTCCAACAAATGGTATCAGAGCGGGTTATAGCATATATAATTTTAATTAAACATGATTTTATTTTGATGATATCATGTTTTTGATGCATGTTTGTGGGCACTTTGCATCTTTGTTAATTTTTATTCATGTGATGAATGGTTGTTTAATGAAAGGATTTTTGGTCGTTAATTATATGGTCCTTTTGGATTAATAATTTTATTTTCAGTTTGATTAGATCAATCTGTGTAAACCCATAAAGGGGTATAGGCTTTTTGTAATTTATTATTATCATTTTTTCTTCTCTCATCTCTTTCACTTGCTACACGTGGAGCGATGAAGAAAAAGATGTCCATTGGATTTTTTGGCCCAATTGAGAACTGTGGGCCTCTCAGATTTCAAAGGCAATCCAGCAAATTGTTGCACAATAAACCGTTTGATGAAGACCACAAAAATTGGAGCAGGGAATTATGTATAAATTACAAGAAGACCCCTGTAATTTTATTTTATTTTTTTTTAATTTTTTAATTTTTGGGTTATAATTTTAATTATCCAAAAGGACCCGGTCAAAAATTCATTGTTTATTTTCATTTTTATTTTCGTGTGATGATTGTGATAACATGTTCATGCATGATAACATGTCATCTAGGAAAGTGCCCACATATAGTTATTGTAACATGACATGCATACGCTTAGCATATTATTTTTATAAAGGAGTTTATAAAATGATTTAATATGTGTTAGCATTAATTTAATGAGATTAAATTAATTGGGTTGGTTTTATAGAAATTTAATTTAATTTATCAACCAAATAATGTGAATTTAGTTTTAACAGTTAAGACTTAGTAAAATTCACATTAATTCTAAGTTATCTAATTTTAAATTGTTTAATATTTGGTAACTTAGACAATTCATAATAAATTTAGATTTTTAGAAAATCTAGTAATTTATTTAAATGTAAATAGAATGAGATTCTATTAACACATAATATAATCTAGTAATTAAAAATTGTTTTTAACTACTAGAATTATGAAACATATGATGTTTTATAAGATAAAACACATCTTCTAAAATAATGAGTGGGAGAAGGTAATATGACAATATAACCTGCGGTCTCCACTATTAGTACAACACCGTGAGATTTAGGTGGCGTCTCGCAGCGCTTTGATTTTGTCCTCCCTACGGAGGGTGTCCATTTAAATCAATATCAAGGTTGGCTTCCTTGAGATAGGATTTTATAATGTATTTCAAAATTGACCTACCCAACGGCGGCAATTTTGAGTTAAGTTGTTAAAATCCAAAATAGTGGGTTACACTCATAAAGTCATAATTAAATTGTTAATTATATCTTGACCAAAATAAACGGTTATTAATAAATATAGAAAATATGAGATATTTTGAATATATTTATTAATTGAGAATGTCTCAATTCAATTCATAAATAATTTGACCTACCCTACGGCGGCACTTTATTTATTAAAATTGAATAATCGTGGAATAAGTAAAATATTTTTTTTGTGTTTTTCATATGCATCATGCATCACGTTTACTATTCCAAAACATATATTTATGATGTTTATGCAACCATTTTAATTTATGCTATTTTATTTATTTATTACAGCGACAATGTCTAATCCAATCATCGCAATTCTCTCAAATGAAAAATTAACCGGAGATAATTTTGTCAAGTGGAAGAGTAACATGAACATTGTACTAATTTGCGAAAGTTACAAGTTTGTCCTGACGGAGGAATGTCCTCCAGAGCCTACTTCCAATGCTCCTCGTAATGTACGGGAAGCATATGATCGTTGGATCGAGGCAAATAATAAGGCCCGCTGTTTTCTTTTGGCTGGGATGTCTGACGTGCTTAGGATGAAGCATGAAAGCATGGAGACCGCTTATGAGATAATGCAGTCTCTGCAAGACATGTTTGGTAAACCTTCTGAAAAGGCACGCCACGAAGCCGTTAAGGCAGTAATGAATGCAAAAATGAAGGCAGGGATTTCGGTCAGAGAACATGTTCTCAACATGGTTAACTATCTCCATGAGGCCGAGGTCAACGGGGCTATGATAGATGAAGCCACACAGGTGGGGATGATTTTAGAAACCCTCTCCCCTGTGTTCCTTCAGTTCAAAAGCAACTATTTCATGAACAAGCTGAAATATAACATGACTGAGTTGCTTAATGAGCTTCAAACCTTCGAGTCTATTTCGAAAGAAAAGACTAAAGAAGCTGAGGCAAATGTTGCAGAAGCTCAACCTTCCTCTTTTGCCCAAAAGAATAAGAAAAGGAAGGGGACTGAAGGAAGTGGTAAATCTAAGAATGGAAGGCAACCTAAGAAGAACAAAAACAACAACAGCAAAAAGAGCTCCAACCAAAAGAAGCCTAAAGGAAAATGTTTCCACTGCGGCGTAGTTGGGCACTGGAAGAGAAACTGCAAGAAGTATCTTCAGGAGCTCAAAGAAAAGAAGAACAACGGTAAATCAGATTTACTCGTTTTAGAAGCTTGTTTAGTTGAAGATGATTCTTCACCTTGGATAATTGATTCAGGGGCAACTAACCATGTTTGTTCTTCTTTACAGATGCTTAGTTCTTCAAGGGAGCTTGCCGATGAGGAACAAACGATGAGAGTGGGAACGAGAGAGGTTGTTTCGGCAAGAGCAGTGGGAGTTGTTAAACTTTATTTTAGAAATAAGTTTTTAATTTTAGACAATGTTTATTACATTCCTTGTTTTCGTAGAAATTTGATTTCTGTTTCCAGGTTGTTTGAACAAATGTTTAATGTTTCTTTTAATAATAATTATGTTAATATTTCTAGAAATGGTTTGGATATTTGTTCTGCGCATCTAGAAAATGGGCTTTACACCTTAAGGCCCAACGAAAAAAGCACTGCTCAATACCGAAATGTTCAAAGTTGAACAACCTAAACCCAAGAAGCAAAAGATTTCTTCTAATAATGAAACATACCTATGGCACCTTAGATTAGGTCATGTCAACCTTGACAGAATTAACAGACTGGTAAAGGAAGGTCCTTTAAAAGAGCTAAAAGTTAGTTTTCTACCAGTTTGTGAATCTTGTCTTGAAGGTAAAATGACTAAGAGGCCTTTCTCTACAAAAGGCGAAAGGGCCAAGGAACCACTTGAGCTAATACATTCAGACGTCTGTGGTCCAATGAATGTACAAGCCCGTGGTGGTTACGAATATTTCGTCACATTTACCTAATGCAAAGGAAATCTGAAACTTTTGGAAAGTTCAAAGAATTCCAAGCGGAAGCTGAAAAGCAATTAAGAAAGACGGTGAAGAGTCTTCGATCTGATCGAGGAGGAGAATACCTTGATACTGAATTCAAGGATTATATGATAGAACATGGTATTCTATCACAACTCACCGCACCTGGAACACCACAACAAAATTGTGTTCCAGAGAGAAGAAATAGAACGTTGCTTGATATGGTGAGATCCATGCTTAGCTACTCATCATTACCCACTTCATTTTGGGGATATGCACTACAAACTGCAGTATATCTTCTAAACATAGTTCCATCTAAGTCTATTTCAAAAACACCTCTAGAGTTATGGAATGGTCGCAAACCTAGTATGCGACATATCCGTATATGGGGGTGTCCAGCACATGTGCTGAAAGGTAAGACTGGGAAGTTGGAACCACGTTCTGAAGTATGCTTATTTGTAGGATACCCAAAGGGAACGAGGGGAGGTTTGTTTTATAGTCCACAGGATAAGAAAGTATTTGTATCGACAAATGCCACTTTTCTCGAGAATGATTATATGACAAACTATAAACCTCGTAGCAAAATTGTACTTGAAGAGTTACTTTCTGATCAGATCAGACCGCAACCGACAACTGTTGTCGAAGGACAAAATGAGGAGGCCACATCTTCCTATCAGAATGTCATACCACCTCGACGTAGTGGGGGGGTTGTGAGACCACCTGCTCGCTACAGGGAACTTGGAGAAGCAAATGTTGCTATCTCTGATAATGGTGAGGATGATCCATTGACATATCGTGATGCAATGGAAGTTTCTGAGAAGGAAAAATGGCTGGAGGCTATGACCCTTGAAATGGAGTCTATGTACTCCAATTCAGTCTGGGATCTTGTAGACCTACCTGAAGGGATAAAACTCATAGGGTGCAAATGGATTTACAAGAAGAAAAGAGGAGTGGATGGGAAAGTTGAGGCTTTCAAAGCTAGGCTTGTGGCAAAGGGTTACACCAAAAAAGAGGGAGTTGACTATGAAGAAACTTTCTCGCCTGTAGCTATGCTTAAATCCATTCGGATTCTTTTATCCATTGCTGCTTGTCTTGATTATGAGATATGGCAAATGGATGTCAAGACTGCCTTTTTGAATGGCTATCTTGAGGAAAGCATCTATATGGTGCAACCAGAAGGGTTTGTAGTTAAAAGTCAAGAGCAAAAAGTTTGCAAGTTGCAGAGGTCCATCTATGGACTCAAGCAAGCTTCAAGATCTTGGAACTTGAGATTTGATGAAGCGATCAAATCTTATGGTTTCGATCAAAATATTGATGAACCTTGTGTTTACAAGTACATCAAAGAAAAGAAGGTGGTCTTCTTGGTTCTTTATGTAGATGATATCCTACTCATTGGGAATGATGTAGGCGTATTATCTGATGTAAAGAAATGGCTCGCCAGCAATTTCCAAATGAAAGATTTAGGAGAAGCAAGTTATGTTCTTGGAATCCAACTCATAAGAGATCGCAAGAACAAACTATTGGCGCTGTCTCAAGCATCGTATATTGATAAGGTGCTTATCAGATTTTCGATGCAGAACTCCAAGAAAGGTAATTTGCCTACACGTCATGGAGTTTATCTTTCAAAAGAGCAGTGTCCTAAGACACCTCAAGAGGAAGAAAATATGAGACGGGTACCCTATGCATCTGCAGTAGGAAGTCTAATGTATGCCATGTTGTGTACAAGACCTGACATTTGCTATGCGGTGGGTATAGTCAGTCGGTATCAATCCAACCTAGGATTAGATCATTGGGTAGCGGTTAAACATATTCTCAAGTATCTTAGGAGAACGAGAAACTATATGCTAGTTTATTCTGGTGAGAATTTGATTCCCATTGGATACACTGACTCTGATTTTCAATCAGACAAAGACACACGTAAATCTACGTCTGGATCAGTGTTTACTTTTGGTGGTGGAGCCATAGTTTGGAGAAGCATCAAACAATCTTGTATTGCTGATTCAACTATGGAAGCAGAATATGTGGCTGCTTGTGAAGCAGCTAAAGAAGCTGTTTGGCTCCGTAAGTTCTTAAATGATTTGGAAGTAGTTCCAGACATGGATAAACCACTCATACTGTATTGTGACAACAGTGGTGCAGTGGCAAATTCAAGAGAACCTTGAAGCCACAAAAGAGGAAAACATATAGAAAGAAAATATCATTTGATTAGAGAGATAGTGCATCGAGGCGATGTGGAAGTTGTGAAGATAGCGTCGGAAAACAACCTTGCCGACCCTTTCACCAAGACGTTACCTGCAAAGAGCTTTGAGAGACACTTGGAAGGCTTAGGTCTTAAAGACATGTCTCACCTGCTTTAGGGCAAGTGGGAGATTGTTGGGTTTGGTGCCCTAAAAGCTGTGACATTGCACATATTGTTAATAAATAAATAAAATGACATTTATTATTATTTTGGTTGATTATATGTATTATGAATACATTTATAAACATCAAGAAAATTCCATGATTATTTATGTGACTATAAATTTAGCATATAAGTGTTATTTGCTTGGGGATAAAATTTATAGATAATAATCTAAATAGTCCGTAATAATTAATTAAAGTTTGGGATCTTTAATTAAAAATTACAAGTACGGTCCAATCTCATCTAAAATGAAATAGTCATTATCCGGACTATTAATGTAGAGACATTGGGTTTGAGGTACTTTATATAATGAGATTATATAGGACTGGACCAGATAAATTATGAATCTCTAATAATCATCCGTTACAAATAGAGTATTCAAATTTATCACTATGATGATCATATATTTGACAGTCTTAATCCTGAGTATTTATTAGACTCCTATTTATTACATTATGTTTTTTGACTTGCATGGTAAGATTTGTCTAAGCACAGATTATAACTTAGCATCTTGGAAACATAAAGTAATAAATGGCTGGGAATAATATTATACAGATATGGAATCCATTCCTTCTCTATGGAAGTTAGAAAAATAGTTTTCTTGAGTGATAATTCAAGGTTTGAACAGTAGAACGCTCGTTCATAATAAGATTATGAATTAATTGTTCATTAGAGAATTATTGAAACTCAAGGATAAAGATGTAATAAGAGAGGTGAACGAAAATTGAACCTAGCTCTTATTATGAACTATTTATGGAGGACTGACTTATATGTAATGATTATATCAATGGACTACTCGTTAATTTTCTTTGAGTAATTCTACTATAATCTCAAGAGTTCAGTTTCGGGTTTTTAGTGGAGTAACACTGAAACTAATAAATTTGGCACATTAATTAAAGAGTTTAATTAAATATCAAATTTATTGGAGCTTGGGTTATAGGTCCATAGGTCCCCAATACCACCTCTGTAACACTATATTGGATTTTGCATAAAATGAATTATGCATGTTTAATTTAGAATTTTTGAATTCTGAATTAATTTTTCACACTTGAATTATTAACGTGACACAGAAAAATGTTCTCTGTGACACATAATGTAATGTGATAAATGTTATCACATTTAACTGAGCATTAGTTAATTAATTGATTATTGTTAAAATCTATTCTTAAATAAATGTGATTTTTTTTTAATTGAGTTTTATATATATATATATGGTTTTGAACCAAATCTTTTTATATATATATAAGATTTTATAATATATTAATATATATATATATTAATATAATATTATAAAATAAAAAAAAGGAAAAAGGTTGCAGCGTGAGGCTTTCACGTTTCCTTACTTAATATATATATATATATATACATGTGAAGACCGAATCACATGTTGTGATTCGGTCAAAGAAAAAAAAAATAATAAAGGGGAAAGTTTTTTTTTATACATGTACATATGTGTGTGAAGTGTTGACCGAATAAGGATTCGGGTAACAAGAAACAAACGGAAAAGAAAAGAAGAAAAAGGAAAGGAAAAGAAAAGGGAAAGAAAAATGACTAATGGCTCAGTTATAAAAAGAGAGAGATAACAGTTATCTCAGTAATTTTTATTCACATAATTTTTAGAGAGAAAAACTGAGAGTTCTTCTCTAAAGAAAAAGGTCTGCTATCTCATGTGTTGAGTACATAGCAGATTCAGAAAAGTGTGAGGACAATTCATTCTTACAGTTTGACGCCCACTCGTCTTTCCATTGGTGTGGAGGCCTGGTTTGGAAGATCGTGGTGTCAAAGAGGAAAGCTAGGATACCCTGATAGTCTTCAAAAGGTTAGTAAAAAATTCCTAAAGCTTTCTGTAATTAAAATTATATATCTATTCCTGATGAACAAAGTTTTCAGAAAATTTTTGTTTGTCAACGATCCGTTCCTTCCGCTGCGTTTCATGTTTTAATTCCAACAGATGTACCTTTGATCTAGATAAGGGATAGTTTTCAAGCTTAACTTGATATGGCCTGGCTTTTAATATAAGCTCGATGAATTTCATCTTGATGATTAAATAGACGTTCCCATATTGGAGGACATTTTCCAGAATCACACTCCAAAGAGGACATTTTCTAGAATCACACTCCAAAGTGGCAATATCAATTTTTTCAATTTCAACTCTTTGAACCTTTTTGGGATGTTTGGGAACTAAATTTTCTGAATTTGGAATGGATGATTGACCATTTTCTCCAAATTGTTGATCTTGAGTGCCTGTTTGGTTTTGTTTTTGGAATATTTTTCCCACTTCCAAAAAATAAAAAATAAAATAGTTTTAAAATGGCGTTTGATTTAACAATTGTGGAAAACAGAAATGGAAACATTTTCCAAAATACTCATTTTTTCCTAAATTTGAAAAAAAAAAAAAGACGTTTTCAACTTTTCCAAAATACCTAGGCTGGTTCCCCCGACTCTCCTCCCACCACGTCCATCTCTTCAGCGACTCTTCTCCCACCCTCCTCCGACCATGCTTAGCCCTTCGCAACCCCACTTGTTGCCAAACCAACACCACCCTTCGTCGACAAATCCCAAAACTCAGTGACAGATCCCTCGCCTGCAAATCCCAACAACCCAAACCCCCTATCCTTGCTGGCAAAATCCCAATGGCGGATCTCAACACTATCACTATTGATCGATGAAGTTCATTATGACTAGGGAATAGGTTTCGCGGCCGAGGTCGCCATAGGGAGTGGGTTTCATGACGGAGGTCGGCTTAGTGGGTTTCAGTGGTGGTGGCAATCGAACGCATGGTGCTAAGAGAGAGAGAGAGAGGGGTGGGGGAATGATTCGTCGTTGTTGTCATGTAGGCTATCGCCGACA
Source organism: Artocarpus heterophyllus (assembly GCA_025403435.1). NCBI lineage: Eukaryota > Viridiplantae > Streptophyta > Magnoliopsida > Rosales > Moraceae > Artocarpus > Artocarpus heterophyllus. The sequence continues at coordinate 19,341,124 of CM046337.1, forward strand.
TGTTAGTTTCACTGGAGTAGAGGAAGACTCCTCTTCCTCTTCGACTTGTTGGTTTAATATACTAAGAAATGGTTTTTTAAAATTAGAATTGGGCTTTAATTTATATTTAATAATTTTTTATTAAAAAATGTTTGTGTTTGAAAATATACAAATATATACAACCAAACATAATTTTAGAAATAATTATAACACACTTTTTAAAACATTTTCATTTTTAAATTTTTCTAAAAATAAAATCCAAAATGAAAACTCTGCCAAACGAGACCTGAGTATTTGTTCTTTTAAAAAATGCATCAATTGTTAGCCTCCCCGTGAAGAATAGTAATTTAGACCTAAAAATAAATTTTAAGACTTCATAAAAATTACACAATATAAATTTAATAAACAATATACATATGTGCCATTATGCCTACTTATTTTTTTAATAGATAGTTTCTATTTTACAATTTAAGTATAAAATCCAACTAAAATAAATTGGTTAATAATAACAAAAAAAATTAAGAGTAATAACCTGATTATGTTTGAACTTTGAAATACCAATCACTAATGCTTAATGCATGAAAGAAGTTTCCCTAAATTAGACATTAAAATTGAAGGAAAAAATAAGATTATAAAGGGAAAAAAGAAAAAAAGAGAAGAAAATTAAAATTTAATCTTGAATAATGGAGCAAATTTCTAAAATCTTTGATTTTGATTTTCGAACAATTTGTATATAATCTTGAATAGGCTGTTTGGCAATGGTTCCCACCACAAACTTAGTTATGAACAGTATAAAGCTTTCACATGCTACAGTAAAAATGGTTCTAACCAATGGTTCCCACCACCCTTTCAAACATCACATAACCTGTTGAGTCAAAGAATGAAAAAGAGTTTAGATATAACCTGTAACTTGTAAGCGTAGATGGTGGGTATTAATTTACAAAAAAAGTGGAAATAAATTACTTTCAATTGATGGAAAAGAAAATTTCAATAGTGCTGCTCTATTCTTTAAAAGTGTTATGACTCATTGGTATAATGGTATTCTGGATATTTGTTTGAGAATCGGGAAACTAAAGAGTTGGTTTTCAGTACAGACAATGTCACTGTTAGTATAATGGGCTATTAAAATTGTAATTGAGCTTCAGATTTTGGTTTAAGCCACTAGGCCCACTAATGTTTATTTACTTAATAAAATTGAATATTTATTTTTAAAATCTAAATGATTGGTACGATAAACGTAAAGAACCATTAATTTTAAAAAGGTCTAAGTTTAATTTATTCACACTCCTATCATATCAAAATTAATATCACTATATTTTAAAAAAAAAGAAGATAAGGGGCATGGCCCCAGCCCCTCCTGTCTCTGTCATTCTCTGTCATTGTGAAGATTGCATAATCATTTTACACATCATTTCACCACCCATCAAATATAACTCACCCTCACGAAAGACCCAAGCAGTAAATGAATCTTCATCACATGTTGTAGAATAACAGAAGACAAAGAATACGAAACATGGAAAATTAAAAAGAAAACAAAAATGTAAAAACTTTAACTACACACTAAAGACACCAACTTCCTCTGTAATTTCACCAAAATGTACACAGATAGGACGAAAGAGAACAATCATGTAAACAACAAAGAAAACCTTTTTTCTCCCGACTGGGCAGTAATAGGTCCCACTGTTGTGAGAGGACCGGGCTACTGTCCGATCGGAACAAATAGAAATGCCCAACAACAAATGGAAGAAAAAAATCAAATATAGAGGCAGATAAAAAACAAGCGACTTAAAGTCAATTTGTTGGCCAAATAAAAAGCCTAAATATACAATCAAATCTTAAATTCCTTTACCATTCCCCAAAATGTGCAGCAAAAAAGACTAACAAAGTATCATGTAACCAACCAACAAAAGAAAATATCAAATGCAAAGGTTGTCAAAATACAAACAACAAAATAAAAAAAAATGAAGAAAAAAAGTTAGACAAAAAATCTAAGATTTTATTATTTGCAAACCGTAACATACAGAGAGAATATAAAACAACAAAAGAACATAAGAATCACTCTCTCACAAATTACAATAAAATCCATGAAAAAGAATATGATAAAATATAAGAAAACTAACGGCACTTAAGGCCTTTGTCAAGAGGCTGACAAAGAACAGCCATATGGTTCTCTTCCTCTTCATTTTTAATATTACTACAGAGCAAAGGAAATTCTGTCTCCTCTCTCCAGAAGCTTGTTTTTTGGAAGCCAAAAAGAGACCCACCATTTGTTATGATTTTGTACGGATGTATGCAGTGGCAAATCCATAATTTTATTGTAGGGAATGCATAAACAAAGAATTTGAAAAAATATATAAAAAAAATCCTTAAAAGCATCAAGTCCTAATTTTATTAACTAGGCAGAAGCACATGTAAGATATGTGCATATTCAGTTATTGATTTTCTCATACGTAAAGATTTTAGGTTTTTTTTTTTCAATATAAAATACACCAAGAAATTAGTTTAGTTATTTATTTTAAGTAAAATAAATTGAAATGTTATGTTTTAATTGAACAGTGTTTTTGGCTGAATAATATACATATATATATATATATATGCATATACAAATGGAACAGTTTTAAGTAATAAGGATTTTAGTGAAAAAAATTAGATAAAAAGTTATCTAAAAAGTACATATGGGAAGTGCTAAAAGAAAAAAGAATTAAAATAGGGATACATTTAAAAACAAAATTACAGGCAAATAAGAGAAATGCCTCAATGATAAAATAGTAATAAACATGATTGCATGACAAAAATGGTTAAATACGACCGCATTTTAGAAAAATTATTTTAACAAGTCATCTTAAAAAATTATAATTATTATTGATATAAGAACAGATTACATGAAAAAATATTTAGATGAGGAAAAATTTTGAAAAACAAAAAAACTATTAAGAAGCAAATTAGAGAAAATATTTCAACAAACCACTTAGAATTTAAAAGGAAAAAACAAAAAAAAAAAGAAAATATATTGAAATTATGTTTACTAGATAGATATTTGAAATACATATCTATTAACTTAAGGACATATATATAATAATACATAAATACATATATACGTGTGTATGGACGTAGAAAGTTCAAAAAAGTGTAAATATATATTTAAAAAGAATAAAAAAATCAAGGGGCATGCCCCCACCTTCCTCCACCCATGTATGTATGCATGGATGCATCATATTGACATTAAAATTTAACTTATCTTTTTTATTTTTTTAATTAAACTCTTCCTCTTTTTTTTTGAAGGGTCAATTAAACTCTTCTAACTAATAAATATGATGAAATTATTTGGTTTTAATAACATACATCAAAATCATTGTATTAGGTTAATATTACTTTACTAATTGAAGGACCAAAAGTAAAATAAAGTAGAATAAATAGCTCGATTAGTCCCTAGCTTTTTTTTAAAGGTGCAATTTATTGTTAACCAAATCTAGCCGTTTAAAAAGTGCATTTTGGTCCTTAACTGTTAAGTTTGACAGTTAAAAAATATTTTGACCACTTTAGTGAGGATATTTTAGTAAAATATATAATATGTTTAAAAAAATTAAAATATAAAAAAGATAAAAAATAGAATAAATATATATTATTAAAACAAGATTTTTTTAACTAAAAAAATCAGTTTTTTTAATAAGTATCAATTCAAATTCTTTTAAAGAAAAATCAAATCCAGTTCTCTAAACATATTTCTTAAAAAAAATCAGCAAAACAAAAACAAAAACTTATCCAAACTTAGATCCTAAAGAAACACTTACCCAAAACCTCCATTGGAGGTCGACATCTTTAGAACAAAAGAAAAAAAAAAAGACTAGACAAAATTGCTTTGGCTCCACTCGGCCCATGAAAAGGGTGGACTCTAACAACGGAGCTTTGTCATGCGATGGTCTTTGGCGACGACGACGGAGCTTGGTCGAGGGGGAGGGGGCTGCGGCGAGCTCAAGCATGGAGACGAGCAACTGGCTCATCGATTATGGAGCACATAAGGCAAATCAAGACATGTGTGCCATCTCGTCAGATTTAGGAGAAGCATGGAATGGTTGTTGGCCTCAAGATTTCAAAAAATTAATTTGAATTTGTTTTAATAATAACAACATAATTTTTGTTTATATATATTATGCAAAATTGGTTATTAAATTTCTTGAGTATTACAAAGTACAAATTTGAGCAAAACGTATGAAGAAAGTTCAAGAATAATAAAGCCATGGAAGCACAATAGGAAAGACTCACGAGGACTTGAAGATCACAAGCTTTTATTTTTCTTAGTCTTTATGCAAGTGAGCCATATCTCAAAATTATATGGTTTATGCAAGCTCAAATCTCACACACACTTGCATTTATAAATGGATTTTAAATATTGCATATGTGTTTTTAATCCTCAAATTGTTTTTATACTTAAACCATGTGTTCAAAATGCAGACTTAAAATTTCACTTAAAAACACATACAAATCACTCAAACAAGTTTCATGAAAACTGCATTTTGGAAACATGTTTTGTGAGGTTTTGTTCAGTAGGTCCAGCTTGTCGATCATTGTGGTTCAACCTATCGAAGAAATGGCTTAGAGGTAGAATTTCATTCTAGTGTCGGATGGCTTGTCAGACTCATAAACTGACCTGCTGGCTAAGCCAATCGGTCTGTCGGAAGCCCTACTTTAGCCTGTCGGTGAAATGCCTTGGAGGCAGATTTTTAATCCTGCTTTGGGTGGCCTATCAAACTCACAAGACCAACATGCCAGACATGTCAACCAGTCTACTGAAAGCCCTGCTTTAGCCTACCGGTGAAATGCCTTAGAGGCAGACTTTAAAACCTACGTCAGGTGGCCTGTCGAACTCTCAAGTTCAGCCTATCATGGTCCTTATTCGGCCTGTCGTCCTTCCCTGACGGTTTGCTAATTAGGTGACGATTTAGAGTTTAATCAGGGATTTCAAATTTTGCCTACCAGACTCGGTTCCCGGTCTACTGACCAATCTATAATGGCTAGTTTTCTAATTGTTCAAACTCCATTTTTAACAGTTCTTTTGACCTAAAATTGATATTTTAGGCCGTAACTAAGCACTTGGAGAATATATATACCCCTCCATTCATTATGCTTAAGTTAGAGAATTAATTGAAAGATTTCCAATATTGTTTCAAAGCATTCATGCTCTTCACATATTTTTGAGCTTACATTTTCTATATTCTTTCTTGAGAGCTACTCATTCCCTCCAATTAAGCCTTACATTGTATACATTTATCGTTGGAGAGTTTACTTTATGATTGAACCAATCTTTGTAAATTATATCCTTTGACTTTAAGTTTCCAAACTTTATAATTTGGGGTTGTTGATTTGTCAATCTCTGTATAAAACTAATAATTGTAAGAGATTGTGGTGAACCTCGGGTCGACTAATTCACTATTATTGTACAATGAGTGATCATGCCAAAAAGATGGTCGTTATAGTGCAAGGCGTTCGAGTGAAGATTTACTCGGTGACAGTGAATGTAAGCAGATTGTCAAACCACTATAAATAGCGTTTGCCTCTTCTCTTAACTCTTTACTTTAATGCATTTATAGTTGCCTATTTTATTTCTCATTATAATTTGTATGTTTATAGCTTGAGCAAATTTGTTAAGAACTTTCTAATAATTGTAAAAAGTTTTAGTACCTAATTCACCCCCTCTTGAATAGTTATTCTTGGACTAACAATTAGTATCATAGCGGGAAGTTCAAATTCATTTTTGGAAAAAGATTTTATAATCTTGAGCATGGCTACTCAAAGTTTTCAAAACTTGGAATGTCACTCTACCAATAGACCTCTCATTTTCAATGGAACTGATTACAACTATTGGAAAGCTAAAATGACAATTTACTTACAATCCGTTGACTATAATCTTTGGGAAATTATTGAAAATACACCATTTAAGCCAATGAAAGAATCAAAAAAGATTTTAGTTCTAGAAGAACCCAAAGAATATAGCGACAAAGATTAAAAAAAAAACTTGTCATTAAACATTAGAGCAATAAACATTTTATATTGTGCTCTAGATAGAAATGAGCTCAATAAAATCATATCATGTGCATCCGCACAAGATATTTGGCACACTTTAGAAGTAGTTTATGAAGGAATGAATCAAGTTGAAGAGATTAAAATAAATTATCTTCTTCATGACTATGAAATATTTAAGATGAAAGAACTTGAGACTATTACAAAATGTATACTAGATTTACAGATATTTTTAATGGTCTCAATTCGCTTGATAGGACTTTCAAAACAAGTGAGTTTGTTAGAAAGCTTGTTCAATCTTTAGCTCCTTCATGGCATGTTAAAAGGATGACTTTGGAAGAAGCAAAAGATTTATCAACTCTACCATTAGAAGAGTTAGTTGGCTCCCTCATGACCTACGAGATCACCTAAAGACAAAATCAAGTCGAAGACGAAGATAAAAAGAAGAAAGGAATAGCTTTGAAGGCCTCCATTCCCAATGACAAAAATGATGAAAATGATGATGAAAGCCTTAATCTTAAGGACTTTGAAGACATGGCGATTCTCATCAATAGCTTTGAAGGCCTTCATTCCCAATGACAAAAATGATGAAGATGATGATGAAAGCCTTAATCTTAAGGACTTTGAAGAAATGGTGATTCTCGTGAAGAAATATAAAAAGTTCTATAGGAAATTCAAGCAAAACAAAGGTACGAGAAGAAAAGATGATCAAGGTGAGAAATGTAAGAAAGATGAGGTAATTTGTTTTAATTGTAAAAAGCCCTATAATATAAGACCAAATTGTTCCCTCAAAAAGAAAGGTGGAAAGAAAGGAATGAAGAAAGCTTTCCAAGCTACTTGGGATGAGCTCGAATCCAAAAACTCGCAAGAGTAAGAGCCAAGAAAAATAGCCAATATATGTTTTATGGCTGTAGACGATGAAAAAAATGTAAGTTCTATTAACTCTTCTAATGATGAAAACCATGATATTGACATCATAGAATTATCTGAAGCTTTTGATGAACTACATGAAGATTATGCGAAATTGGCCTTTAAAGTTCTGTGCTTAAGAAGAAAGTGCCTACTCTTTTGGAAAAAATTGACTTATTGAAAATTGATAAAACTAAAAGTGATGCTTTGGTTGTGGAAAATGCACCTTTAAAAGAGAAGTTGATGATTTAACAAAAATAGTTTTGAAATTCACTTAGGGCAAGAAAAATTTTGAGTTAATGTATGGTGAATAATGTTGCATTTTCAACAAAGGTGGTTCAGGATATAAACTACACATTGATAAAAAAAATATTTCAAAAATTATTTCATTAAAGCATCAATAAATAATAATAACCCAAAATATGTATGTGCATATTGTAACCAAGATGGACATCCATAAAAAAAAAAAGGCATATTTTGGAATTAAGGAAAGATGGGTTCCCAAAGTCTTGAAAATAAACACAAGTAGACCTAAGTTATGTGGGCACCAAAAGTCAAAAATCAAATTCCTTTTTTAGGTACTAAAGAAGGAGAAGACAAAGTGGTTCCTATATAGCGAGTGTTCTAAGCATATGATGGGGATCCTCTCACTTTTCTCAAACTTCACGAAGAAGAAAGATTGTTATGTCACTTTAGGAGACTATGCAAAAACAAAAATTGTTGGTGTAGGTGATATTGGTAAACAATCTTCTCCTCTCCTAGAAAATGTTTTTTTCAAGTAGATAATTTAAAGCATAATTAACGTAGTATTAGTCAATTATGTAATAAGGGATATAAAGTCACTTTTGAATGATCCAGATGTTTGATCGAAAACATTTGTAATGGGGAGGTTATGTTCATTGGTGATCAAAATAAAAATGTTCACACTATCGATGTTGAAAAATGCTCAAATCAAAATCAATATTTTTCGTTTTTAATGATGATACATGGCTATGGCATAGAAGACTTGGACATGCTACATGCATTTACTTTCAAAATTTTCTAGAGAAGAATTTGATTGGGGTTTACCAAAACTCAAATTTGAAAAGAACAAAATATGTGAAGGATGTCAATTTAGAAAACAACCAAAATGTCTTTCAAAACAATTTCTGAAATTCCTACCACTAGACCTTAACAACTCTTATATTTGGATTTATTTGGTCCTTCTAAGACTACAAGTCTAAGTGATAAATACTATGCCTTTGCTATTGTTGATGATTCTCAAGATTTACTTGGGTTTTATTTTTGGCAAATAAAAATGACACTTTGAAAATGTTTTCATATTTTTGGAATTATTTTGTAATGAAGAAGGCTATGAACATAATTTTTGGGCACCAAGAACGCCTCAACAAAATAGTGTTGTCAAATGGGAAAATAGAGTGTTATAAGAAATGGCTAGGACCATGCTTAATGAAAATGAATAATCAAAATATTTTTGGGCCGAAGTCATTAATACTACATGCTATGTAGTCAATAGAGTTCTTATAAGACCAAAAATGAATAAAATTCCATATGAGCTTTGGAAGGGTAGAAAACTCAATATCGGCTATTTTAAAGTTTTTGGATGTAAATGTTTTATTTTAAATGCCAAAGACAATTTGGGAAAGATTCAAAATCCGATATTGGTATTTTCCTTAGCTATTCTACCACAAGCAAAGCTTATAGAGTATTTAATAAAAGAACTCTAGTTGTGGAAGAATCAATGCATGTTATATTTGATAAATCTAACATTTCCATCGAGAAAGTAGAAGATGACGATGACTTAGGTTTGGAAAATCAAATGAAGAACCTAGACATCAATGACAAAGGAAAAGAATCGCATAAAGACTCAAACACTTGTCAAAAGATCATCTTCGTGCCATTACAATATGATCAACATCAAGTAGAGCTTTCAAAAGATGAGGCTACTTTACAATCCATGCCAAAGGATTAGAGGCATCATCCTTGACACCCCAAAAACAATATTATTATTCATGATTGTCCAACTCATGGGGTGAGAGCTAGAACAAATTTCAAATATATTTGTAATAATTTAGCTTTTCTTTCACAAATTGAACTAAAATGTTTTGAAGTTGCCAAAAAAGGATGAATTTTGGATTTTGGCTATGTAAGAAGAGCTAAATCAATTTGAAAGAAATGATGTATAGTAACTTGTTCCTAAACCTTGTTCTTAATCTATAATTGGCACTAAATAGGTATTTAGAAATAAAAAGGATGAGCAAGGTGTTGTTGTATGAAACAAAGCTAGATTAGTGGCCCAAGGTTTCAATCAAGAGGAAGGAATTGATTTACTTGCTTTTACTTATCATAAAAGATCTACTCTTTATCAAATCAATATCAAAAGTACATTTTTAAGTGGATACATTTTAGAAAAAGTGTATGTTGCACAACTAACCCTATTTTGAAAATCATAAGTATTTAGATCATGTTTATAAATTGAAAAAGGCTTATATGGTTTAAAATAAGCTCCTAGAGCTTGGTCTGATAGGCTTAGTCAATTTTTAATCAAAACTAATTTTTATAGGGGAAAAGCAAATACTACACTTTTTACTAAAACAAAGGGTGAAGACTTAATTATAGTTCAAATTTATGCAAATGATATTATTTTTGGTGCTACTAATGTTGCTTTATGTAAAGAGTTTTCTAAGTGTATGCCTAGCGACTTCGAGATAAGCATATGGGACATTTAAATTTCTTCCTTAGATTACAAATAAAGTAAACCGAAGAAGGCATCTTTATCAATCAAGCTCAATATCTAAGAGATCTTCTCAAAAGGTACGACATAGAAAATCCAAAGCTGATACCACACCTTTGAGTTCCTCAATCAAATTGGACAAGGATAAAGGCAATAAGGTGGTAGATTTTACAAAGTATCAAGGTATGATCGAATTCTTGCTTTATTGAACAGCTAATAGACCTGATATTATGTTTAGTGTTAGGTTATGTGCTAGATTTCAACCAAATCGAAAGGAATCTCATCTTAGTGATGTTAAGTGTATTTTTAGATATTTCAGTGGTACGAAGAATTTAGGATTGTGGCATCCTGAAGGCACACATATAGACTTGATGAGTTACTCCAATGCCAATTAGGCTAGATGCATTATTGATTGGAAAAGCACAAGTGGCACATGTCACTTTCTAGGTTTCTCATTAGTCTTGTGGTTTAGCAAGAAACAAAATTCGGTTACGCTATCAATCGCGAAAGACAAATACATTTCAACGACTAGTGGTTGTGCTCAAGTTCTTTGGATGAAGCAAACACTTTGGGACCTAGGATTGCATTATGATCATGAACCCATTCTACATGATAACATTAGTGCCATTAACTTATCCAAAAAACCAATTTTACATTCACGCACAAAGCATATAGAGATTAGACATCATTTCTTACGTGATCATGTGCAAAAGGGGATATAACTTTAGAATTTATTAGCATAGATGATCAACTAATGGATATATTCACTAAACCTCTTGCGGTAGATCGATTTTCATATCTTGGGAGAAGACTTGGTATTTTAGACGCTTCGGATTTGCACATATATGAGCATCGATGAATTCACAATATGCAATTTTGTTTGAGTATGTTTATTTTGAATTATATGCTGATTTGATATATATTTTTGTGTTCAATAATTGATTTTATAATTTGAAATGATGATTGTGCAATTTTTGACATGTTGGTGTTAACTTTGGTTTTATTCAAAATTTTGTGAGTTTTTCTAAAGACTTTCTGGCCACCGCAACCAGCCTACCAACTTGAAGAAGTCAACCTGCTAGCTGCTTGAGTTTGGTTGTCGATCTTAGAGATCAACCCACCAATTTGTCAGGATATAAAAACCCCAACTTTGACAAAAACCTTCATTTTTGTGTCTCCAATCTCTCTCCTTTCCTCCTCTTTCCTCTAAAACATGCAAAAACTCTCACCCAAGCATCGAATCTTTGAAATCTTGAAGATTTTACTCCCAATTCATGATTCTCTCTTGTTTCTCCTCACTTTCTCTAAAAAATCCACACTTTCTCCATCAAATTCGTGCCCTAATATTCTTTTCTCTGAAAATCATATTTTTCATCCATCTTTCTTTTCAATTCGTGGCAATCAAGCATCTACAATAAAATAGCATCAAGTTTTGGTCCATTCAAGCTCATAAAATCTGTTGCTTATAAACCCCCACACAAAGAAGTAGCATTTGAAGCATTTTCAAATGAGAAGTTTATAAAAAATTTTCCTCGCAGAAAAGTTATTGAGGGCTAACTTATTCTATTTAGTGATTTTTCAAGTCTTGGTGTTGAAGAATTATTTGATAGACTTCATTGGAAGAAAATAATGACCATGCTTGAGGACACTTTTTGCTAGTCTTGTAAAGGCATTTTATGCCAATATGGAATGGTCTTTAGCACCTCTAGAATTGTTTGTCACACTTAAGGGTAAGGACATAGATTTGACCCCAGCCATTTTGGGAGAAATTTTGGAAATTTCCTTAGAAGGTGATGATATTCATGGTATAAGAACTTGGCCTTTTGGTAAAGAGGATATGGGTAAAGCTATTTTTGGAAATGATGATGGTAGAACACCTCGTAAAATCAATGTTGCTTCTCTTCCACCCAAAAGCGGTATTGTCCATAGACTAATCACTGCAAATATTCTTCCTAGAGGTGGTCACAAAGATGAAGCTTTTATCCTTGACCTCCACTTCATTTATAGCCTTCTTACTAGAACTACAATAAACTTACCTCTTCTTTTGATTCGACATTTGATGGATGTCTCTGGGGAAAAAAAAAGTGCCGGTTTATCATATGGAATGCTTCTCATAAAGGTATTTTGGTATTTTAGTGTTCCATTAGACAATGAGAAAGATGTGTCATGGTTTAAACCCCATCTAGCTCTTGGTACTCTCATCATTAGCAAAATAGGATTTGAGCAAGTTTACGGTTGTTAGGTTCTTATTGGAGGACAAGTTTATAGGAATGAACAAGAAGAAGAAGAAAAAGAAGAAGGAATGACGAATTTAGAAGAGGGCCAAGATGAAGAAGCAGAAATTACACTCCGCCAGCTTTATGAACACCAACAACAACTCATGGAGAACCAACAAAAGATGAGCCAAAATATCCTCTCACTCCAATAGGCTCAAGATCGATTCGAGGTTGGCAGCAAGAGATTCTACGACTTCTTCGCCAAATGGACTTTGATGGTGACTTTTTTAGTCACCAATGATGTTTTTATGTCTTTACTTTATTATTATTTTTTTTTGTTATGTCTTTTGACTTTTTTAGTTTATGACTTTGTGACTTGTTTTTTAGATTGATAAATTTGTGGTTTTATGATGAAATTGAGAGTAACTTGAATTTTTGGTTTGATTTATTATGAATTCAATTGCTTTTTGTTGATGACAAAAAGGGGGAGAAGTGGTTTTGTTTTGATTGCTTGAAGAGTAAAGGTTGGTGGTAATTTTGATAAATATATTGATGATTGTTTGGTGGATGTATATTTTATATGATTCATACATACCTTGATAAATTTTGGTTTGATACAAAATACAAAGAGGAATATGTGAAAGGGAGAGCAAAGTTATTTAAGGGGAAAGTAATCTTTTACTTCTCAAGCTATATTTTTTTAACCTATGCACATAGTATGGGGGAGCATCTACTCTTACATCTTCTTTAAATTTCAAGCTAATAAAAAATTGTTTTGTCATCATCAAAAAGGGGAGAGATTGTCAGTCTTAAGGTTTCAAAAAATTAATTTGAATTTGTTTTGATGATAACAACACAACTTTTGTTTATATATACTATGCAAATTTGGCTAATAAATTTCTTGAGTATTGCAAAGTACAAAGTTAAGCAAAACATATAAAGCAAGTTCAAGAATAATCAAGCTTTGGAAGCAATATGGGAAGGACTCATGATGACTTGAAGATCACAAGTTTTTATCTTTCTTAGTCATTGTATAAGTGAGATCAATCTCAAAATTGTATGGTTTATTTAAGCTCAAATCACACACACATTTGATTCATAAATGGTTTTTAAATATTGCATATGTGTTTTTAATCCTCCAATGGTTTTCATACTTGGACCATGTGTTCAAATGTAAACTTAGAATCGCACTTAAAATACACACAAATCACTCAAACAAGTTTTATAAAAACTGCATTTTCGAGACATGTTTTGTAAGGTTTTGTTCAGTAGGACCAATCTAGGACCATTGTGGTTTAGCCTCCCGAAGAAATGGCTTAGAGGCAGAATTTCATTGTGGCCTCGGACAGCCTGCTAGAGTCACAAACCAACCTACCAATTAAGAATTTCATTCTACCATGAAATGCCTTAGAGGAAAATTTTTAATCTTATGTTAGGTGGCCTATCGAACTCACATGACTGGCCTACTGGACATACCAACCAGTCTACCGAAAGCCATGCTTTGGCCTGCTGTTGAAGTGCCTTAAAGGCAACTTCAAAACCTGCATCGGGTGGCCTGTCGAACTCTTAAGTTCGACATGCTTGTGGTCCCCATTCGGTCTACCAATCTTCCTAGACCGCCTAGCGATTAGATGACCGTTTGGAGTTTGATTTAGGGATTTTCAAATTCCAGCATGTCGACCAGTCCATAACAGCTAATTTTCTAATCATTAAAACTCCATTTGCAACAGCTCTTTTGACCCAAAATTGATATTTTAGGCCATAACTAAGCACTTGGAGGATATATATACCCCTCCATTCATTATGCTCAAGTTAGAGAATTAATTGAAAGTTTTCCAACATTGTTTCAAAGTATTCATACTCTTTAACACACTTTTGAGCTTACATTTTCTATATTCATTCTTGAGAGCTACCATTCACTCTAATTAAGCCTTACATTGTATACATTTATTTTTGGAGAGTTTACTTTGTAAGTGAACCAATCTTTGTAAATTATACGTTTTGAGCTTTAGGTTTCTAAGTCTTATAATTTGGGGTTATTGTTTTGTCCATCTCCGTATAAAACCGACAATTGTAAAAGGTTGTGGCGAGCCTTGGGTAAACCAAGTCACTGTTATTGTACAAAGAGTGATCGTGCCAAAAAGACGGTTGTTATAGTGTAAGAGGTCAAGTGAAAATTTGATCGGCGACAATGGACTTAGGCATATTGCCAAACCACTATAAACAGCATTTGCATTCTTCTTCTCTTAACTCTTTACTTTAACGCATTTATAGTTGCCTATTTTATTTCTAATTATAATTTGTGTGTTATAGCTTGAGAAAATTTATTTAAAACTTTCCAATAATTGTAAAAAGTTTTAAATACTCAATTCACCCCCTCTTAGGTAGCTATTCTTGGGCTAACAAGGGTGGCCAGATTGCACAGGGCAAAGAACCTGGGAAGGAAAAGGTGAGATCGTGAGTGGGGACAGTTCCAGGGAAGGGTGAAGCGTCCTCCTTCGTGGTATGATCAGGACTCTCTAGCTACCGGCGGATAGGAGCGGGGTGGGTGATGGTCAAAGAGGGGAATGGTAGCTGTTCTCTTCACGGGTAAGAAGTGTTCTCAGCTTTAAGGAGGCTTCAGCCATGAGGGGAAGGCAAAGTTGGGGCGGTGGTGTTGGCGTCAACAGAGGAGATTGTTTTTTCTAATTTTGTTTTACATTTTAATTTTTTTGACCAATGATTTTAGTTTTTCAAAGAGATTATGTTTTATTTTATTTTTATTTTTATTTTTATTTTATTTTTTGGGGCCCACTAGCCATGTGGCAGATTTTAATTGGATGTTGTAGGCCTTATAGTTTCTTAAGAGTATTTTGAAAGGTAATTTAGTAATTTTGATTACAAATGATGTTCAAAATTTTTTCGATCTAAACTTAAATGGCTATGAACCAAAATATACCCTTTTTAAAAAGTTTAAACCTAGTTAAATGTTAAACTAAAATTAAACGACTATGAACCAAAATGTACCATTTTTAAAAAGTTAGACCCAGTTAAATGAAAAAAAGTTGTTAGCTAAATACATAGTTTTAAAAAAATGTTAAGACCTATTGAGTTGTTTACTTAGCAAATTAATACATTGAGGAATAAAATGAAACATTTTAGAAGTTTTTTTTTTAATATTTAAAACTTAAATAATTGTGAGATTAAAACTAAAACAAATTAAAGGATGAAAAGGAGACATCTTATAACGTTTTTGACAAGTGATGAAAACTATAGGTAAAAATTATTTTTATTAAAATATGTAAAAACTTTATATTGCAATAATTTTTTTTATCGTAGTATATAAGGTATTTACATTGTCTTTTAAACGTAGGTGTCGAGGATAAACTAAACGGGAGATTTTTAAAAATGACTTTTTAGGAAAAAATTTTTAGGTCAATGACATTATTTTTTGGACAGTTTTTGGCACTAAAAAAAAGACTTTTAGACATCAAAACGGTTCTAGTTTTTTTTTAATCCTGTTGAGGTTCCTTATCCTGCTACAATCATTTTTTTTATTTCTTTTTTAAAAAACTGAGACAATTTACCTACACAAAAAAAAAGTCATTTACTCAATTTAAATTTTTTTTTTTACCCCTTTCTTCAAATTCTTCCTAAACTAATTACCCCAGAAAGGAGACTTCTTCCATCGACAGCCCCAAAATCCAAATAATGTGTTAGAGAAACCCTACCGAAAGTTTCGACCCAAAGGAAAACCAAGCAGCCAACCCCCAAAACACCCTTTTACAGCTCCGTCGCCACCCGACGGCCGCTTACCTGTCGGCGTCACCTCGCAGCGAGTCAACCAACGAGTTTTAAACGCTAAACAGCAAGTCATCACTCTCTGGAACGCTGTTACGTGCAAGGAGCTTTGTATGATCCAATCAATGGCTAGAGCGTTCAGGCCTCGGGAACTCTTCAGAGCTTACTCCGGTCGTCTGAAGCGCTCCGGCCAGGTACTCTTCTTCTTCCATCTCTCTTTTTACTCCATAACCATTGCTTCGTTGGAGCTCAGTTCGCTTCATTCAACTTTTTTTTCCCGCAATATTTATTCTTTCAAATTCAAATAGAGCAGTTTCCTTCGCAAATGCCTCAAGAAATGAATGCCGATCACAAATTTGTATAGTACTTTTTCAAGCCAATGTTTCAGATGAAATGAGAATGGATTTGAATTGTCGAAATGTTCTCGCTGATTTCTGACTATGGTGTTGTAATTTCGACGAAATTTTGATAATGACATATCATTTGTGGTTTATAACTGCTTTCGTGTTAGAATTATAAATAATGATTGTGCAATAAATTCTTATGCAAGTTTATGAATTAATTTTCTGTTGATTTACTCGTGTTAGTGATTTTTCTATTTTTCTTTTGAAAAATTAACTTTAATTTTCGTCACATGGGTGAGCAGGAGCTATTCTACAATAGCAAATGCGGTGATGCTGGCCTTAGCTCTTCAGCTGCAAATAGTTTTTCTGCAGTAAAATCCGTTGGAAACTCAGTTGGGACCTCAAAGGATTTCTTCTTGGGTCCTTTCTCCAAGTTTACAAATTGGTCTCCCACAACATTCGTATGTTTTTGCCTAATGATCTGTGTTTTTACCTTACTCTTCATATTTTAGATAGAATTTTCTGACAATTTCTTGTGGGTAGCAAACTTTGAGCTAGCTATTTTCAGTTTTCTTTGTTAATTTAACTGCATTTGGTGAGTATTTGGACCAAGCAAAGTAAAAATCATTCAGGATATCCACAAGTGCGTCTTCTTGTGCTTGTACATTTTGGTGCAAAGTTTGATTATTTTGTGGGCTATGTTTGTTTTTTAATTGTTATATCTGTCCCTGTGGTAATGACCCTTCGAGGATCATACAATATATTCCCATTGCCACCCTGAAGGCTGTGTGCCTAACTGATATGCCTTAAAGAATAGGGGTAGGGGGACAAAAGAGAATTTTTACCACTCTTTAGGATTTTATGATGGATGTGTTCTTGTGGAGAAACTGTATTTTGGTTAGTTTAGACTACTACACATTTGTAGGCAGCTAATGGAGACCTTTATGTTTCTTCCTGTATTGAAAAATATTGCTAGCCCTAAGCACATTTATTATCTACATAATATAATTCGAAATCGATTAAGAATTTTAGTAGTCTAGGACTGGATATAGACTGTTGAATAGTTCTTTAAAAATTTTTTAGTGAAATGAAGTTGCTCTCGAACAATCTAGGTTATACAGGTGGTTGAACAGTTTCCTTAATATATCATTGTTAGTGTGCATTGTGGACTTCTTCTATTTAATAACTGTGCTCTTTGAAATGGACATTTTAAAATATTTTTTGTAATATTTCCTACCAGACAAAAACCGGCTCTGAAACTGAGAGATTAACTAGTAATAGTTTATCTTCAGTCTCATCGTTATGCAGACGTCCTCAGCGACGCTTCTTCCATCATACAAAGGTGTTACCTCCTTTCTCCTGCAGATCCATTGCAACAGCGGGAGATTCGGCAGAATCATCTTCGGTTGATTCACCTCCATCAATCTCTGATGTAGCTCCCCGTATCAAATTTAAGAGGCTTGATAAAACTGCCCGGCATATAATGCAGGCATGCATCTATAATTGCTATTGGTAAAAGAGTACATTTTTGTCTCGTTGGTTTATTTGTTTATTAATTAATAATCATTAAAATGTTTTTACTACTCAGATTTTAGACAAGGAAGCAGTAGAGGAAGTGAAGGCTCAGAGAGAAATAGCAGATATACAGCCTGGTTACATCGTGCAACTCAAAGTGGTAGTATATAAGTCTTCATCTGTGGAATAATGATTTCATGTTTCCACAGAAGCTGAAGGTTTTATTAGGTGCTTAACTTCTTTTTTTTAATGTAGTTTTTCACATATGAACAGGAAGTACCCGAGAACAAGAGACGTGTTTCTATTTTGAAAGGAATTGTTATTGCAAGGAGAAATGCTGGTATCAATACTACATTTAGAATAAGGAGGCTGGTGGCTGGTGTTGGGGTTGAATCCCTCTTTCCGCTGTAAGTATGCTAGAATTTATATTTTATTATTCATTGCCTTTCAACGTTTCCTGTATTTGGTGTATGTGTCTCAACTTGGAAACAAAGCATGCATTTTAGCATATAGTATTATACTAATCCAACTCCAGATATAGTTGGAGGCAGTGTATCCAAAGTTGGTAGATTGATAAGCTGATAATTATCAACCTTGATTGTACAAGTGCTGTCACGGAGTGTATGGTTCTTTTGCAAAATTTGTCCTAATTCCTTTTGCAATATTCGCTTGTCCCTTCCCTTGTATATTATACACAAGTAAATTTTTGAGTAGTAAAATGGTTTTGGATGCTAGAGCCTCCTGACTGTTGACCAAATTAACTGATTATTTTATTGCTCTTTTTTGTTTACACATAGTGGGATTATTTTCTGGTTCAAAATATTTTTAATTTTGTTTTATAATAAAACAGGGGTCTTTACATTTGCTGTTTTTAGTCTTCTATTTAAAAGGTCCAGTACGTTTGAAAGATGAATTCTAATTTTCACTGGGAAAATTTATCTCAGCTTTCTACTGATCCAAGACTTTTCTGACTTTGGATTTAACCTTCCTACGCTAATATTTGGTTATTTCTAGTAGGCATATTTGTGGCTAAATGTTCTCATTTATTTTCTTTTGGAGTTGATAAGTAGTGGTCTTTTACAATAATGACCATATGTCTTATAGGTATTCCCCTAATATAAAGGAGATAAAGGTGCTGGACAAAAAGAAAGTCAGGAGAGCCAAGCTCTACTATCTCAGGGACAAAATGAATGCACTTAAGAAGCAATAGCTTCCTGTATATGCTACGGGATGCGAAACATGTTTCTTTGGTAACGAGATTGGATTTGGATTGCTGTGGTCGGAAATGCTGCAATGTTAATGTTCTACTTTTAGATCCATGGAGGGTTGTAGAATGCCTTGAAAATTGGTCAAGTTTTGTGATGTTCGAAGAAGTTCACTTTGGCTCATAGAATATTATGAGCATGACTCCTTTTATTTCCCTCTTCTTTGTCTCTCTCAGTATCATGTTTTGGGCTCTGGATTTTATTGCACTTTACATGGTTGGGAACTTCCTCTATTTTTTTGAGGGTGCGAAGAGAAAAAGGGAAGATACCGCAGCCTCTGGTCATCTTTGATAAGAGGATAAGCCATGAGGATGGAGATTGATCGCATCTAGTTTTAAAATCTAGATATTGCTTTATGCTTGAGTTATTTATTTAGTTTTTTAAATTGCATTCATATGCACTTAATTCGTCCTTTTCTTAAAAGACATGATTTCATGGTTTATCGTCAAAAAAATTGTCCAATATTGCTTAGATGAATGCTACCAAGTTAGAGGGGAGATTTATCTACAAAATCTTGCTGTACTCTGCATTACAGTTTTTTTAAATAATAATGTTGCATTTTTTCTTGTTGAACGCCAGGATGCCGATGAAATATTGGCGTAGGCTGTCTTGATATTTTAAAAAATGTCCAGTTGAGGGATTTAGGACTTTTCAGGCACAAAATATTTTGGACAATTTTTTAACAGGGGCCAAATGTGGTATTAAAAAAAAAAACACGCACACACGAGGATTAGTTTTAGTATTTTTCCTTTTTTTTTTGGTGAAATTGCAATGCCAAAAATTTTATCGATCACGATGACAAATTGTCAATTACAATACGTGAAAAACACTAGTACTTCTTGCCAATAGCACTCGAAAAGTCTTTTTGGCTTGAGCAGGCCATAGCTAGGGCCTCGACCCATGCGGTGAGACCGGGGCCTATGACAGGACCGGGCTGTGGCCTGTTCGGGTCATATAGTGCTGTAGGACCCATGCAGTGGGACCCGGGCTTGTGAGAAGATC
The DNA here is from genome assembly GCA_025403435.1 of Artocarpus heterophyllus. NCBI lineage: Eukaryota > Viridiplantae > Streptophyta > Magnoliopsida > Rosales > Moraceae > Artocarpus > Artocarpus heterophyllus. The sequence continues at coordinate 19,360,886 of CM046337.1, forward strand.
GTGCTATGGCTTGTTCGGGTCATATAGTGTTGCTCAATACCAAAAATTTTATTGATCATGATGACAAATTGTCAATTACAATATGTGAAAAACATTGTGGCACTTCCTCTAGTCAATAGTACTCGAAAAAGTCTTTTTGGCCCGAATAGGCTACAGCACGGGCCTCTCACAGGCCTGGGCCCCACCATTATGAGACCCACGTGGTAGGGCCTGAGCTTATAAGAGGCTCGGGTTGTGGCCCGCTCGGGCCATATAGTGCTACCCATAGTACTTAGAATTATGACTAAGAACAAAGCGAGCTAATGAATGAGTTCATTAGTTGGCTCATTCGCTAAACGCAAAATACAGCAACAAGTGCCACCATCAAACCTTGCTAACAAAGATAAAATATCATCATTAATTATCATTCCTAACCACAGGTAAAGCATCACTTTGAATTTGTTGAACACGAAGGCCACTGTCCAAAGCACATTGACGGCCCTCTCTGATTGCAATACACTCGGCAATTAACGGAGATAGGAGACCTACAAACCTTTTAGACATGGCGCCCATTGCAAATCCCTTTGAGTCACGGATGATAGGTCCCAAACCAACACTATCAACACCAGCAAAAACTGGTACATAAACATCTAATTTCAAAGACTCGGGGGGCGGGAGTAGCCATTTTTTAGGTGCTTGTTGATTCAGGCCATGGGAACGACTAAAAATCAGCCTGTGAGATATGGTAATTACCGAACCACAGCCCCGCATTAACCACTACGTCTCAAGTTTTTTTAAGGCAGTCACTGTGTATAAATTTGTTACGTTCATGTCATAAACCCCAAAGTAGCGTGGCCAGAACAGCAAAGTCCTCCCTCTTTTGCTCATTATGGACGAAAAAGAGAAAGTCATGACAGGATTCACCTCTGAACTTGCTCGCTGCTTGACCAAACGCACAATTGTCCCACACTTCACCTCTCGAACCACGTCAAAGCAGAGCATGGAGAGTGGTTTCTGACTCCTCCTATCTCCTGCCGCATTTTTGGCTGAAATGCCGAACGTAAAGATTAACCCCAGTAGGTAGGGTCTCATGAAAGCATCTCCAAGAGAAATTTTTAATCTTAGAGGGCAAAAGAAGATGCCATAAATTTCCACCAGCTCTGCAAAACGAAAAGACTAGAAGTACATGTTGTTAGGCTGTATCTTAAAAAAATATGTAAAACGCAGTAGTGTAAGGTTTTAAAATTTTTCTTAAACTTACAGGATCATTCTCATAGTGTTGTATATAATAACTGAATAAAAACACAAACTTATAAGTTTAGCAATAACTCTGAATAAAAACACAAACGTATATTCTCCTCCTTCTGTGTCAACTAGTGTGTGGGCACCAATAATATTTCTCAAAAAGTCTTTTTGATATCTCCTTCCAAATCTTTCTCGGCAAAGGTTCCTTAAAGCTTTAAAAGGGAAAACAATAAAGAAACACTTAATAAAGGCCAAAGAAAAGTGTGTAGAAAAAAGAACCTCTGGAGTCCATTTATAGAAGCACCAGTGGGAGTTAGTTAGAGCAAAATCTTACTAAGTTTATGTAAAGATTCATGCCTACCAAGAGTTGTTGGGAGTGATCTCTGGCCTTCCAATGGGTGAGTGACACATGTTGCAACTACCTCCAACTGTATGATTATGTATCCATCCAATATTTGTCCGAGATTTGATTTTAGTTCACACTGAGATATTATTTGTTTTAACTTTTAAATAAATATCTTTTACGATTTTCTCAATTATTTATATTATCTCATAAAATAAATAATTGTTGTGGAGATTTTATTTCAACTTTTAAAAAATATATTTTCCACACTTTGATAGCAACCATATCTCATAAAATCAAGGGATATGTTTGAATCAACATATCATTAAAACATGCCATGTGTCCTCTTAGAGTGCACAGTTGGCACCACACACAATGCAAATAGTGCACTGTGTGAATTTCTAATTCTGCCTTTACATATTTGAAATAATCCAAGGAATTTTCATTGACCTATCTAAAAGAATGTTGCAGAGCTAGCAAGGGAACCCAATGGACATAAATAATTTCAGTTCCAAAATTAGTTATAATTTAATTATCTTATAATTAAATTAATTATAATTATTAACTCCAATTTGTACCACTATCGGAAACCAAAGTTGCACTTTTGAATTATATACAAAACTATATGGAATCTTAAAACATAAATGTTGACAATAAGATTGTCATGTGATAATACCCTCCACAATAATATTCATAATGAGAGCTAGCTTTGTAATCTTCTATGCAACCTTTCTAATTATTTCTTTGTTCGTAAGTTCTGTTAATTCTCTAATAGATGACCTTTTATGTACAAATTATAAACAAGGATTTTAGGTAATATTTAATATCCCATATCAAACAACGAGATCTCTACATCCAAGTTCCCGAATTAATACTTATCGAAATATTATCTAAACTTTATATCTTGTAAGAGTTATGGATTCCATATCTATGAGAAATGTTTCTAGCTGCCTATATTACTATGCCTCTAATATACTGAGCTTTTGATCGTGTATTTATAGATCTCACCTATTGGCAATCAAAAGACATAATATATAGATGTGAGTCCATCAATCACCTTAGGATTAAGGTATAATCCATAAAATGATCAATAGTGATATAATTCTAATTTTTCATTTCGAAATTACACAAGATATTAAATTTTATCTTGGTCTAGGTTTAAATTGTTCAAAATACACTGATGTCTCTATCCAATAACTATCACATTACTATAATTCGAATAAGATTCTTCATCGAATTGGGAATAAGACAACATCATAATCTCAAGCAAGATAAAGTGTCTAGCTTTATCTACTAATTGTAAACCAAAATTTATACTAAGTATACAAAATCATATCCTTTGCATAATGAACACTTCAAATACATGATTATGGACTTTTATAAGTATTAGAACCTCTATAATATTTACATACACATATATATCAACATATATATATATATATTATGGAGAAAATCAAAGAATAGTATTAATTAATAATGCAACACTTTATTTCTCATAATATATGATTGGGATAAACAACATCCCAACACCTATATCATCAAGGAAAGCTTGGATTGTTTTATAACATGATTCAATAGAGTACTCACCCTTGGCGTCAAAGTGCCATATGAGCATATCGGGTCGGTTACAATATCCCACAGGAAGTTGTAAAACAAACTCCTTATCTATCGGCCACAAAAATCATTGATACGGCTAATGTCCCACCCAAGCCTGCTTTCCATCTATAGGTCACAAGCTTTCCTCCTTGGCTACCATTATAGCCTTGAAGGTGTGAGGACGGGGCAATCATGTATCATGAAAAAATGCTGACGCTCTCTCCATTGCCAATCTTCCATCAAACACCGAGTTGTAATACTTCTCTGCCCCAAGGGATACTCTACCATAAACATGAAGGGGAGCTACCTTTTTTAGCCTCCATAAAGAAGCAATGTGGGAAGTATTTTGTAACGCCCCTATATGGGGGTTAACAGTTTTTAATGAGATAAAATAAAAATAAATAATAAAAGTAAAACCTTAAAAATAAAATTTGCCCGGGACTTAAATGAAAACTCTCAACTCAAAAATAAAAATATAAACGATAAATAAACCACAGTTTTAATGTAGCACCTTAAATTTAATAATATAAACTGTTGTCATCATCATTTTAACCCTCAACACATTATAATACAGTCACAGAAAGTAACAATTGATGCTTACATTATCATGAAGAACATTCTCAACGATTGAAACAGTCCCAATGTAATATAGTTACATCACTTCCTCAACTATATTTCTCGTAGCCACCTCACATTTAGTGAGTCCTGAAAAGATATAAACATAAGGGTATGAGCAACACTATGCTCAGTAGAGAAAGCCATTACTCACCTTTAGGTTTTTATCATTACCACATTAAAATCTGCATGGTTAGTAAGTCATATCATATTTCAGATTATGAGGTTTATTATGATCACATCTTATGGATACCGTAGTTAATCATTACCAAGTGTCATAATTACACATTTATACAAATATTACCAATCATCATTGTTCCTAGGTATCCATGTTAAATTGAGTATCACTCAACTCATCGAAACCCAAATGGGCGCACTTGATCACCCTATAAACATTCCAAGGGTGTTCCGGTGAGGGGACATCAAGCCCCGAGTCCTCACCAAGTCGATTCCTGTACAGTGTGTTCTGGGACTTTCAACCCAAGGAAGCGTCATCGCCTTCCCCCTACTTTACCTTTTAGGGTATTCATGCCCAAGGACGTAACCGTCGCCCTTTTCATGTCTCACAATTTCTCTATATTGAATCATTATCAATAGAGTTAGTTTCCTAACCATGCTTCTCAATTTATAACATGTGTCAATTCATTATGTTCCTCGCCGTACAATACAAGACGAGTCCATGTCATAGTTTCATATGTGATAATCATATAATATCAGTTAAACATAGATATATATATATTGCGGCAAAACAATCAATTTTAATTCTATAAAAACCTCACAAAAGATGAGTAATAGAATCCCTACCTTTCAAGCTTATCAACAGTCTCTTAATCCTGGAATCAATTAACGTTAGCTCCATACTCCCTTGATCCTAAGGCGTGCATAAGGACAATTAAAACTAAAGCACAACATACAACTACATTCATAAAATTTATTTTAATTTAATCTTAGAATTTCAAGAAATAACCACTGCCCATAGAGGTATTACAAAGTTTAACAATATAAATTTTCTGTCTAGGGCATATACACTTAGACTTCATACATATGCTCCAAAATAGCAACAAACATATACTTAGGTTTAAGAACGCAAATTTGAATAATCCTTTAGTATAAAAGAAAATTTATAAATGAAAGACTAAATTTGTTCATAAGATTCTAACCTCGGATTATGGTTAGTTGGAAGCTTGAAATGGCTTCAAAACAGGTTCCTTTACTTCGGTATGACTGAAATTCTTGCTCAAATGGAGGTGATGGTGGCTGATTTTTATGGCTGCCTTGAAGAAGTTCTCTAAGTATTTTGCTTCAGCAAAGAAATAAGAAGAAGAGTGTGGGAACCGTGGAAGAGAAAGGAAGAAAAGATGAAGTCTTTGAAGAGAAGTGATAGAAACAATTATAGAGGAGACATGTTGAAGCATGTCACGGAGGAAATAAAGAAAATGAGGGTCAAGAGTAGTTGGAAAAGATATCCTTATGTCTCATCTAAAGACTTTAACACACATAATGCCAATATGACATTTTTGAGATTTATTAGAAGTTCTAATGCTTTTTAGTAATCATACTAAATAAATATAGGAGAATTTTAGAAAATTTAAAAATAGATAAAAAATAAATATTATAAAATAAATTTAAATGAAGCAATTTTTTTTTTATACATTAAAAATTAATTTAATTACCTCAATACCCGTTAGGAGAATAACGGGTGTCACAGCTCTACCCCCCTTAAAGAAATTTCGTCCTCGAAATTTCAATTCTAGCAATACTAGTAAAAATTATGATTCCACTATGATTCCAATTCTGAGTCTAAACCGTTAATGTTGTTTGTCCTCCAAATTTAAGTTATCGTATCTCCACTTATTTACTTGCATAATAAATCTTACTCCTAAATCCCTCAATGAGAGTATTTCTGACAAGTTTCAACTTATAACACCGTATAATAGTCTAAGAATCTGATCAGGCATACATATTGACCATACCATGATTCCAGTCCTTCATTGTCCATGGACTGTGATTTACAATCACATTTAAGGAGATTGCCAGAGAAATTTTATATACTTCATCTTTAGGTTCCTTTTCCTTTTTGAGTAAGGAAAAGTCAAATATATTTGATTTCATACCTCAACTAATAAACTAAAACATAATCATAAAACATATATCACAAACGCTTTTATTCAAAACTATACATTAAACTTACTCATAGAGATATTAAACGGAATCTCAGAGTTGCAAACATACCCGGCATATTTTTCATTAAACAGCTATCCTTATGACACAAACATTCAACCCAAATAATATACTCATATTTCATATGGAATATCCCCATAACTGACTCTGGTACTTCCACATAATATTAACAGAATATTACACATTACAAACATGATACGGATACGTTTCGAGAGTACAAGGCACTCCGTATACCAGCTATCCATATCATGCATGCTTAGAGGATACAAAAACATCGATAAACAAAAGATCGGACCTTAAGAAGGATGCGTTTCGAGAGCATCAAGTACTCCGTATCCAGCCATCCCGGCATTAGGCTCAATGAATCTAAAAGATTTAACAACGACGTACCACAAGAAACACAGAATACAAGGCAAACGGTTATTCGTAACACATGAAATACGGACACACATGCCTACATGCCAAAGATAAAACAAAAAGATTACAGATGGAGATTCAAATCAATTGGCCGCTCCCGGCTTTCCCTTTCCCATTCAAGCTTGGATGTTGCAGTGTCGGATTCTGGATGTATGATTTGCATTTTATCTATCAATTCCTCAGCTGTTGAAGCAGTAACAAAGATTTGTCTCTCCGATTCTGTAGTGATGTTTTCTTCCACAGCGTAATCTAGAAATTTCAAAAGACCGTCATAAAAACCCTTTACGTTCAGCAGACCCAAAGGTTTGGAATAAAAGCCCAACAATTGCCCACAAGCAACTATAAATATTTCCTCAAGAGTACCTAGACCACCAGGTAATGCTATAAAAGCATCAGAATTATAGATTATGTCTTTAAAATTTTTAGGGATACTCCTGACTCCTTCTCCCTTACCTATGGCTTCCTTACAAAGGTTTCCTTCAACTGAAATATGAGGCCAAATTCTTACATCAGCAGCGTCGCTAGACCTAGCTGCTAGTGCCATATTTACCATCATTTTTATACTACCACCCCCATAGATTATGTTAATCTTCTTGCGTGCTAGGACTTGCCCTAAGTGATTTGCAGCTTCTAAATAAGCTTTATCTTTTCCAAGGCTGGAACCACAAAAGACACAGACATTCTTTATTTTCTTCGTGGACTGGGAGGTAGACATATTTGGTTTATAGAAGTGGTTGCTTAATGTCTGCTCCACTTAGACTTCGGGTTCTACATGAGATTTTAAAGATGAGAAATATACAAAAAGGGCTAAAGAGATAGACGAGTAGGAAATGAAAAGGTAATCCAAAGATTTAAACAAAATCTTGTGCGGATAAGAAAGTAAGATAAGGTGATTGATAGTTTACAGAAAATCTGATTCACTTTTTGAAAAAGATTAGACTCTAATTGTATAACTTTTGACAATTGAGAACAATTTGACAGAAGACCCTCTTGACACAACTGTAGACTTTTTGACAAATATACACCAAGTCTAGATATTTAATATAAACGACAAATACTGTAGAACTTTTGAAATTTGAGACACAAATCTTGAAATATCTGGATAAGCTTTTCAAAATTCAAACATATTACTGTACCGTATGTAACGTGTCTGATAAGATAATATATTTTATTATATATATATTTAAGAAAATCATAAATTAAATAAGATATTAACACTTACTGTATCAATCTAATAATCACAATTATTTCAAACACAAAAGCAAATATTCTGAGTAAAAGAAAAACACAAACTATTGAACATCAGCTAAAACTGCTTCAAATAAGCAAAGACTAAATAACCTTTATAGAGCGATGACTTATTCCCCATCCAGTTTTCTTATGGCTTGGCAAACAGGATCTAGAAATACCATATTCCTGAGGCGTTGTCTTTCTGTATAAAATTTGGGCCAGAGTTTAAAAATAGCTCCTTGAACATATCCACTAGGGTGACCGTGAAGAGGAGGATGGATGCTATCCAAGTTCTCCTTTGAAAGTCCATCCCTACAAAACCTTATTTTATCCTCTCTATTCGTAGACATATAACCAGGTGAAGTACATTTACCGTTACAATTTTGTCTTCCACATTTGTTACAAGTGACCACGATGGCACGAGCTCTTCTTTTCATTGCACTACGACTGGTACCTGTTCCTGGTAAACCGACATCTTGACTAAAGTCACTCGGACGGATTTTCCCCTCTATCAACATTCTCACATCACAAGGGATACCAAAACGCATAAGAATCCACAACCGAGTAATTCTAGCCTTGTATTTCTTTCTGAGAATCTTTTGGGAGAGTGATGGGAAATACTTTCTCAGATGTTGGTACTTTGGGTCCATGATGAGATGAAAGAAGAGTAAATAGAAAGGAAAAATTAAGATAGTAAATTGCAGAATCCTAGAATTCCTTCTTCTTTTAGAGGAAAAGAAGAATTTTTAATGAAAAAGAAGAGGATTTGCGATTTAAAGAGAAAATAACAAATTAAGAGAGAAAAAGTGAACTCGGAGAAATAAGCTCTTATGCACAGTAAACGTATATGTAAACAATGATTAAACCACTGTATATGACACGTATAGAGACCACGTGGGAGAGACAGTGTGAATCAAACTGATTTAGGATTTGAACTAGGCCCAAATGTTCTAAGTTGAAAATGGTCAGGTTGTTTCGGGCCTTAACACATTTAGAACGAGTTAAATAACAAACATAAAATTGAAAACCAATTTGTATGAATCTTAAACTCAATTCAAAGCCCACTATAGATAAAGTTAACTATAAACAACAAATCTAATTTAACGACAACAAGGATCTTCCTGAATGATATTTAAAATCATTTCATAACAACACAATCTTCCAGCAACTCAAATGATTTTGTTTTAATCAAAACCTTATTGAACAATGCATACACCCATATGTTATTCATAATACTTAACATCTATCAATGGATTCATCATCATTACTACCAAGGGTTTAGAATGTGACTAACCTTGAAATCAATACGATTTACGTCTTTCAACGTAGACCATATCAACGAACAAAGACACTAGATGTTACTACTTAAGAACATCTACAATCCCCATAATTCTACTCATACAATATATAATTTCCTCATATAACAAAACCTTAGGTAACCAAAAGATTCACTGATACACTTAAATACAATGTACGTAACAAAATATTCCAATTTTGAGATTCATGCATTCTAGACTTTACACAGTCTCAACAGACCAAAAGTCTAACATTTATCTCTCTCAAGATTCAATACCATGATTCCCAACTTATATCATATTCCTCAAATATATAGAACTTTTAAGAAAAGACATTGACACTTATGTGCTCCATCGAATCCACACATAATCATTACTTAGGTTTGAATCAATCACGAAAAATTTGACATATCTATGTCAAACTTTAAAATCAATAAATCAAGCCTTATATTTCTTATTGTTTTTCACAAAATAAAAGGCTATTAAATCCTTGTATCTACACGAATTTCTCATCGTTTATACGAATTAGATATGCTTATAGATCCAAATATTATACGAATCTCTCATAAGCATTCTACTTATAAACTCATTCCATATAATTATCATTCCCTCATAACTATTAATACTTTCCTTCTATATAATTATTGTACTCATATAACTATTAATATTTTCATTCTATGGCCTTTCCATGTTACATCCTTCTAAACTGTATAAATCAATGTGAAGGTTCATTTTGATGATGACACTGAAAATTCAACTTCAAAACCATCTCAAAAATATATTTTTTTAAAGTGGTGCTACACTCCCTAGGTTAACCGAACCTAGGCTCTGATATCAAAAATTCTGTAACGCCCCTATATGGGGGTTAACAGTTTTTAATGAGATAAAATAAAAATAAATAATAAAAGTAAAACCTTAAAAATAAAATTTGCCCGGGACTTAAATGAAAACTCTCAACTCAAAAATAAAAATATAAACGATAAATAAACCACAGTTTTAATGTAGCACCTTAAATTTAATAATATAAACTGTTGTCATCATCATTTTAACCCTCAACACATTATAATACAGTCACAGAAAGTAACAATTGATGCTTACATTATCATGAAGAACATTCTCAACGATTGAAACAGTCCCAATGTAATATAGTTACATCACTTCCTCAACTATATTTCTCGTAGCCACCTCACATTTAGTGAGTCCTGAAAAGATATAAACATAAGGGTATGAGCAACACTATGCTCAGTAGAGAAAGCCATTACTCACCTTTAGGTTTTTATCATTACCACATTAAAATCTGCATGGTTAGTAAGTCATATCATATTTCAGATTATGAGGTTTATTATGATCACATCTTATGGATACCGTAGTTAATCATTACCAAGTGTCATAATTACACATTTATACAAATATTACCAATCATCATTGTTCCTAGGTATCCATGTTAAATTGAGTATCACTCAACTCATCGAAACCCAAATGGGCGCACTTGATCACCCTATAAACATTCCAAGGGTGTTCCGGTGAGGGGACATCAAGCCCCGAGTCCTCACCAAGTCGATTCCTGTACAGTGTGTTCTGGGACTTTCAACCCAAGGAAGCGTCATCGCCTTCCCCCTACTTTACCTTTTAGGGTATTCATGCCCAAGGACGTAACCGTCGCCCTTTTCATGTCTCACAATTTCTCTATATTGAATCATTATCAATAGAGTTAGTTTCCTAACCATGCTTCTCAATTTATAACATGTGTCAATTCATTATGTTCCTCGCCGTACAATACAAGACGAGTCCATGTCATAGTTTCATATGTGATAATCATATAATATCAGTTAAACATAGATATATATATATTGCGGCAAAACAATCAATTTTAATTCTATAAAAACCTCACAAAAGATGAGTAATAGAATCCCTACCTTTCAAGCTTATCAACAGTCTCTTAATCCTGGAATCAATTAACGTTAGCTCCATACTCCCTTGATCCTAAGGCGTGCATAAGGACAATTAAAACTAAAGCACAACATACAACTACATTCATAAAATTTATTTTAATTTAATCTTAGAATTTCAAGAAATAACCACTGCCCATAGAGGTATTACAAAGTTTAACAATATAAATTTTCTGTCTAGGGCATATACACTTAGACTTCATACATATGCTCCAAAATAGCAACAAACATATACTTAGGTTTAAGAACGCAAATTTGAATAATCCTTTAGTATAAAAGAAAATTTATAAATGAAAGACTAAATTTGTTCATAAGATTCTAACCTCGGATTATGGTTAGTTGGAAGCTTGAAATGGCTTCAAAACAGGTTCCTTTACTTCGGTATGACTGAAATTCTTGCTCAAATGGAGGTGATGGTGGCTGATTTTTATGGCTGCCTTGAAGAAGTTCTCTAAGTATTTTGCTTCAGCAAAGAAATAAGAAGAAGAGTGTGGGAACCGTGGAAGAGAAAGGAAGAAAAGATGAAGTCTTTGAAGAGAAGTGATAGAAACAATTATAGAGGAGACATGTTGAAGCATGTCACGGAGGAAATAAAGAAAATGAGGGTCAAGAGTAGTTGGAAAAGATATCCTTATGTCTCATCTAAAGACTTTAACACACATAATGCCAATATGACATTTTTGAGATTTATTAGAAGTTCTAATGCTTTTTAGTAATCATACTAAATAAATATAGGAGAATTTTAGAAAATTTAAAAATAGATAAAAAATAAATATTATAAAATAAATTTAAATGAAGCAATTTTTTTTTTATACATTAAAAATTAATTTAATTACCTCAATACCCGTTAGGAGAATAACGGGTGTCACATATTTGGCCTTTAATAACCCACTGACAAGGGAATTTAGGTGCCAGATGATTCTCCATCCCTGTTTTATCACCATGGCTTGGTTGAATAGCTCCAAGTCCTGGAAACCCATGTCCCCCTCTTTTAGGTTTGCACATCATTTTCCATGAAGACCAATGAATCTTCTGTTTGTTTCCGACGACCCTCACCAAAATCTGGTCGCAAGAGAATTAAGTTCGGAGCACAGCGTTGAAGGGAGTCGTAAAACGCTCATAGAATATGCCAGAATGGATTGAACCACTCCTTTGATCAACACCTCCTTACTGCTAGAGAAAAAACTAGATCTCTATAGCTGAAGTTTTCTCCAAATTCTTTCCTTAATGCCACTAAACAAAAGCTCTTTTATTCCTCCCAATAAGAGTAAGCAATCCTAAAAACTTGTCATGTCCCTGAGTCATGGATAAACCGTGCACCCCCTTAATAGCTCCCCAAGCTGTTGGTTTAACATGGCGGATATAAGAGATAGAAGACTTGTTCATATTGATAGCCTGGCCGGAAACGTCCTCGCATTTCTTCAAAACAGTTTTAAGAGCTACACAATCTTCCACCAAGGCTCGCAAGAAAAGTAAATTGTCATCGAAAAAACCGATAGCTAATGCGAGGCCCCCTTATGACTACAAGCAATGCCCATTAATGACCCTACCTCTTCCTCTCATCTAATCATAGCTGAGAGCCCTTTAGCGCAGACCAGAAATAAGTAAGGTGATAAAGGGCAGCCCTACCAAATGCGTCTAAAGTGTGTAAGATTTCCTTTTAAAATATGCCAAAAGAAGAGAAGTTGGAGGTCCAAATTTCTTGTTACATTTATGAGTAAAATTAAAAAAGTAAACCTAAACACACAAAACGTGTATTACGTTTTATGTTTTAGAAAATGAAAACGAGAAAACAAACCATTTTCTATTTCCTTTTTCAAAAAACTATTCTTACCATCTTTTGTTTTCTTTCTCGTTTTAAAAGCATTTGCTCACCAGCTTTCAACTTTCAACCAATATTTTTACATTATCAAGATACAAGAGAATTAATAAATTCATCAGGCAAGTCTGCAATTCTACAAAGTTAAAATTACACCACTTACACAAATGTGTTATGAGCTCTTCATTTATTTAATTTGCAATATTATATTATTTAAAAGAATGCTAGCAATACTTTTCTCACTCTCTTTTAAATTCCTTGTATTCATCGTATGACACTTGAAATCTACTAATATAATAAGTTATTATTTAATAGAAAATAGGATATGGAATCTATAAGTTAAATAATAGATGTAGAAAGTGTAAAAGAGAGTGAGAAAGAGAATGTTACTATAATGCCTCATTTTAATTAAGAATAGTGTGTAAATTATGGTTAACTGGTGCGCCAAATTAAAATTTGTTTTATTATTAACATTTAAAAAAATTATTTCCATTTCTTTCATTTAAAAATTTCAATTTAAGATTCCATTTAAAATTTTCTTTGAAAAACCATTAATTTCTGGTCATTTATTTTTATAGTTGCACCACCACCCATATTGTTTTAATGAATTCTTTCTAAAAGCCCTAACTTTTTCCAAATTACAAAACCACCCCTGCTAGACACCCTTTTAGAAATCACGTGAAGCCCCAGACTTTGAACTTCAAAATTCTATTGTTCTACTCTGAGAAAACCACCCATCAGTTTTGTTTTAAGGCAAACAACCCACTACCACATATCAGAACTCCCATTTCTCTCTCTCAGTCTCTTTTTCTCTCTCTCTTCCTGACCACTCCAAAACTTAGAAAAGAAAGAATCCAGCTTTGCAACCTAGAACACAGAGAAATTCTCAAATCAAACTCACTTCTAGCAAGAAATTGAGGTTAGATTTTCACATAAATTCTGGTTCTATTTATACTCCATATTGCTTCAGATTTTATGATGATTTTTTTTTTTTTTTTTACAATTTTCGGATGTTAGAACATTGATAAATCTGAGTATATGTTCTTGTGTGTTCTTGAGTGTATGATGATGTTGGAAAAATTCATTGCACGTGTAAAGCTGGGTTTGAACTTGTGTTTTATAACTGTGAACTTAAAGAGAAAACGCTAGGCATAATCAATCCGTGATTTTTATGATTTACAAATGAGATTAAACTATTAAATGCATGCAAATCGAATTGAAACCTACTTTAGTTCTACTATTTTTTTTTCTAATTTTTGAATTTAATGTTTAATTTGATGATTGAATGATAAAAATGAGTTAGAAAATTGTAAATATGGTTTTATTTGATTCATATAACGTTATTCAATCATAATTTCATGTTGGGAATGCATAGAAACTGATTTGGTTCGATTTGAGTTCGAATTGCACTCAGAAATCGCGAAAATGAGCCAAAACTGAGTTCTCATTTTGTGCGACCTGGTCAACCGGACCATGTGTATTTCGGTCAGCCAGCTCTCCCAAAGATTGATGATTTGGCAATCCAAGCCTCACACATGAGCACTTTTGCACCTATTTGATTTTACATGTTTTCTTGACACGACATGCCTAAAATTATGTACTTAAGCATATTTAAACGTTGTGAAGCAAGAACTATGAATTTTGTAAGTATTTTCTAAATTTTAAAAGCAATCTTTGGCACCAGCACACTGTGGAATCACGAATTTCCAGGAATATTCTGTAGAGTTAATTGTCAAAAAGGTCGAATTTTTATATCTTTTCCTTCTTAACCATGATTTAAAGTTGTTTAGTCTAGAGTATATATTCTTAAAATGTTTTTAAGAATTGATTTATAATTTATTTTAAATGTTTTGAAAACTATGATTTCAACGGATATTTTAATGAATAAAAATTCAATTACTCTAGATGAGATATTGGAAATAGTTTTCAAACATTAACCAACGTGGGATTCTTTAGTTAGTTGAATTCAAAAATTCAGTCTCATCGTTATGCAGACGTCCTCAGCGACGCTTCTTCCATCATACAAAGGTGTTACCTCCTTTCTCCTGCAGATCCATTGCAACAGCGGGAGATTCGGTAGAATCATCTTCGGTTGATTCACCTCCATCAATCTCTGATGTAGCTCCCCGTATCAAATTTAAGAGGCTTGATAAAACTGCCCGGCATATAATGCAGGCATGCATCTATAATTGTTATTGGTAAAAGAGTACATTTTTGTCTCGTTGGTTTATTTTTTTATTAATTAATAATCATTAAAATATTTTTACTACTCAGATTTTAAACAAGGAAGCAGTAGAGGAAGTGAAGGCTCAGAGAGAAATACCAGATATACAGCCTGGTTACATCGTGCAACTCAAAGTGGTAGCATATAAGTCTTCATCTGTGGAATAATGATTTCATGTTTCCACAGAAGCTGAAGGTTTTATTTGGTGCTTAACTTCTTTTTTTTAATGTAATTTTTCACATATGAACAGGAAGTACCCGAGAACAAGAGACGTGTTTCGATTTTGAAAGGAATTGTTATTGCAAGGAGAAATGCTGGTATCAATACTACATTTAGAATAAGGAGGCTGGTGGCTGGTGTTGGGGTTGAATCCCTCTTTCCGCTGTAAGTATGCTAGAATTTATATTTTATTATTCATTGCCTTTCAACGTTTTCTGTATTTGGTTTATGTGTCTCAACTTGGAAACAAAGCATGCATTTTAGCATATAGTATTATACTAATCCAATTCCAGATATAGTTGGAGGCAGTGTATCCAAAGTTGGTAGATTGGTAAGCTGATAATTATCAACCTTGATTGTACAAGTGCTGTCACGGAGTGTATGGTTCTTTTGCAAAATTTTGTCCTAATTCCTTTTGCAATATTCGCCTGTCCCTTCCCTTCTATATTATACACAAGTAAATTTTTGAGTAGTAAAATGGTTTTGGATGCTAGAGCCTCCTGACTGTTGACAAAATTAACTGATTATTTTATTGCTCTTTTTTGTTTACACATAGTGGGATTATTTTCTGGTTCAAAACATTTTAAATTTTGTTTTATAATAAAACAGGGGTCTTTACATTTGCTGTTTTTAGTCTTCTATTTAAAAGGTCCAGCACATTTGAAAGATGAATTCTAATTTTCACTCGGAAAATTTATCTCAGCTTTCTACTGATCCAAGACTTTTCTGACTTTGGATTTAACCTTCCCAGGCTAATATTTAGTTATTTCTAGTAGGCATATTTGTGGCTAAATGTTCTCATTTATTTTGTTTTGGAGTTGATAAGTAGTGGTCTTTTACAATAATGACCATATGTCTTATAGGTATTCCCCTAATATAAAGGAGATAAAGGTGCTGGACAAAAAGAAAGTCAGGAGAGCCAAGCTCTACTATCTCAGGGACAAAATGAATGCACTTAAGAAGCAATAGCTTCCTGTGTATGCTACGGGATGCGAAACATGTTTCTTTGGTAACGAGATTGGATTTGGATTGCTGTGGTCAGAAATGCTGCAATGTTGATGTTCTACTTTCAGATCCATGGAGGGTTGTAGAACGCCTTGAAAATTGGTCAAGTTTTGATGTTCGAAGTTCACTTTGGCTCATAGAATATTATGAGCATGACTCCTTTTATTTCCCTCTTCTTTGTCTCTCTCAGTATCATGTTTTGGGCTCTGGATTTTATTGCACTTTACATGGTTGGGAACTTCCTCTTTTTTTGAGGGTGCGAGGAGAAAAAGGGAAGATACCGCAGCCTCTGGTGATCTTTGATAAGAGAATAAGCCGTGAGGATTGAGATTGATCGCATCTAGTTTTAAAATCTAGATATTGCTTTATGCTGGAATTATTTATTTAGTTTTTTTAATTGCATTCATATGCATTATATTCGTACTTTTCTTAAAAGGCATGATTTCATGGTTTATCGTCAAAAAATTTGTCCTATATTGCTTAGATGAATGCTACCAAGTTAGAGGGGAGATTTATCTACAAAATCTTGCTGTTCTCTGCATTACAGTTTTTTTAATAAATAATGTTGCATTTTTTCTTGTTGAACACGAGGATGCTGATTAATATTGGTGTACGCTGTCTTGATATTTTAAAAAATGTCCAGTAGAGGGATTTAGGACTTTTCAAAACACAAAATATTTTGGACAATTTTTTAACAAGGGGCAAATGTGGTATTAAAAAAAATGCACAAGGATTAGTTTTAGTATCTTCCTCTTTTTTTTGGGTGAAATTGCAATGTCAAAAATTTTATTGATCACGATGACAAATTGTCAATTACAATAGGTGAAAAACATTAGGGTACTTCCTCTAGCCAATAGTACTCGAAAAAGTCTTTTTGGCCCAAGTGAGCTGTAGCTCAGGCCTTTCATAGGCCCGGGCCCACCGTTATGGGACTCATGCGGTGGGGCTTGGGCTTTTTACAGGCTGGGTTTGTGACTTGCTCTGGTCATATAGTGCTACTCAATACCAAAAATTTTATTGATCATGATAGACAAATTGTCAATTACAATACGTGAAAAGCACCACAGTACTTCCTCTAGCCAATAGTCCTCAAAGTCTTTTAGGCCCGAGTGGGTCATAGTTTGGGCCTCTCACATGTCCAGGCTCCACCACTGTGGGACCCACACAGTGAGGTCTGGGTCTGTGAGAGGCTCGGGCCATATAGTGCTGTTCATAGTTCTTAGAATTATGAGTAAAAACAAAGCGAGCTAATGAATGAGTTCATTAGTTGACTCATTCGCTAAACGCAAAATACAGCAACAAGTGCCACCATCAAACCTTGCTAACAAAGATAAAATATCATCAATAATTATCATTCCTAACCACAGGTAAAGCATCACTTTGAATTTGTTGAACACGAAGGCCACTGTCCAAAGCACATTGACGGCCCTCTCTGATTGCAATACACTCGGCAATTAACGGAGATAGGAGACCTACAAACCTTTTAGACATGGCGCCCATTACAAATTCCTTTGAGGCACGGATGATAGTCCCAAACCAGCGCTATCAACACCAGCAACAACTGGCGCATCAACATTTAATTTCAAAGACTCAGGGGGCGGGAGTAGCCATTTTTTAGGTGCTTGTTGATTCGGATCTTGGGAACGACTAATAATCAGCCTGTGAGATATGGTAATTACGGAACCACAGCCCCGCATCTTCCGCTACGTCTCAAGTTTTTTTAAGGCAATCACTGTGTATAAATTTGTTATGTTCATGTCATAAACCCCAAAGTAGCGTGGCCAGAACAGCAAAGTCCTTCCTCTTTAGCTCATTATGGACGCAAAGGAGAAAGTCATGACAGGATTCACCTCTGAACTTGCTCGCTGCTTGACCAAACGCACAATTGTCCCACCCTTCACCGATCGAACCAAGTCGAAGCGGAGCATGGAGAGTGGTTTCTGACTCCTCCTAGCTCCTGCCGCATTTTTTGTTGCATTTGAAATGCCGAGCATAAAGATTAACCCCAGTAGGTAGGGTCTCATGAAAGCATCTCCACGAGAAATTTTTAATCTTAGAGGGCAAAAGAACATGCCACAAATTTCCACCAGCTCTGCAAAACGAAAAGACTAGAAGCACATGTTGTTGGGTTGTATCTTAAAAAAATATGTAAAACGCAGCAGTGTAAGGTTTTAAAATTTTTCTTAAACTTACAGGATCATTCTCGTAATGCTGTATATAATAATTGAATAAAAACACAAACTTATAAATTTAGCAATAACTCTAAATAAAAACACAAACGTATATTCTCCTCCTTCTGTGTCAACTAGTGTGTGGGCACCAATAATATTTCTCAAAAAATCTTTTTGATATCTCCTTCCAAATCTTTCTCGGCAAAGGTTCCTTAAAGCTCTAAAAGGGAAAACAATAAAGAAACACTTAATAAAAGCCAGAGAAAAGTGTGTAGAAAAAAGAACCTCTGGAGTCCATTTATAAAAGCACCAGTGGGAGTTAGTTAGAGCAAAATCTTACTAAGTTTATGTAAAGATTCATGCCTACCAAGAGTTGTTGGGAGTGATCTCTAGCCTTCCAATGGGTGAGTGACACATGTCGCAACTACCTCCAACTGTATGATTATGTTTCCATCCAATATTTGTCCGAGATTTGATTTTAGTTCACACTGAGATATTATTTATTTTAACTTTTAAATAAATATCTTTTACGATTTTCTCAATTATTTATATTATCTCATAAAATAAATAATTGTTGTGGAGATTTTATTTCAACTTTTAAAAAAGATATTTTCCACACTTTGATAGCAACCATATCTCATAAAATCAAGGGATGTGTTTGAATCAACATATCATTAAAACATGCCATGTGTACTCTTAGAGTGCACAGTTGGCACCACACACAATGCAAATAGTGCACTGTGTGAATTTCCAATTCTGCCTTTACATATTTGAAATAATCCAAGGAATTTCCATTGACCTATCTAAAAGAATGTTGTAGAGCTAGCAAGGGAACCCAATGAACATAAATAATTCCAGTTCCAAAATTAGTTATAATTTAATTATCTTATAATTAAATTAATTATAATTATTAACTCCAATTTGTACCACTATCGGAAACCAAAGTTGCACTTTTGAATTATATACAAAACTATATGGAATCTTCAAACATAAATGTTGACAATAAGATTGTCATGTGATAATACCCTCCACAATAATATTCATAATGAGAGCTAGCTTTATAATCTTCTATGCAACCTTTCTAATTATTTCTTTGTTCGTAAGTTCTGTTAATTCTTTAATAGATGACCTTTTATGTACAAATCATAAACGAGGATTTTAGGTAATATTTAATATCTCATATCAAACAACGAGATCTCTACATCCAAGTTCCCAAATTAATACTTATTGAAATATTATCTAAACTTTATATCTTGTAAGAGTTATGGATTCCATATCTATGAGAAATGTTTCTAGCTGCCTATATTACTATGCCTCTAATATACTGAGCTTTTGATCGTGTATTTATAGATCTCACCTATTGGCAATCAAAAGACATAATATATAGATGTGCATCGATCAATCACCTTAGGATTAAGGTATAATCCATAAAATGATCAACAATGATATAATTCTAATTTTTCATTTCGAAATTACACAAGATATTAAATTTTATCTTGGTCTAGGTTTAAATTGTTTAAAATACACTGATGTCTCTATCCAATAACTATCACATTACTATAATTCGAATAAGATTCTTCATCGAATTGGGAATAAGACAACATCATAATCTTAAGCAAGATAGAGTGTCCAGCTTTATCTATTGATTGTAAACCAAAATTTATTCTAAGTATACAAAATCATATCCTTTGTAGAATAAACACTTCATATACATAATTATGGACTTTTATAAGTATTAGAACCTTTATAATATTCACATACACATATATATCGACATATATATATTATGGAGAAAATCAAAGAATAGTATTTATTAATAATGCAACACTTTATTTCTCATAATATATGATTGGGATAAACAACATCCCAACACCTATATCATCAAGGAAAGCTTGGATTGTTTTATAACATGATTCAATAGAGTACTCACCCTTGGCGTCAAAGTGCCATATGAGCATATCGGGTCGGTTACAATATCCCACAGGAAGTTGTAAAACAAACTCCTTATCTATCGGCCACAAAAAATCATCGATACGGCTAATGTCCCACCCAAGCCTGCTTTCCATCTATAGGTCACAAGCTTTCCTCCTTGGCCATCATTCCTTGAAGGTGTGAAGACGGGGCAATCATGTATCATGAAAAAAATGCTGACGCTCTCTCCATTGCCAATCTTCCATCGAACAGCGAGTTGTAATACTTCTCTGCCCCAAAGGATACTCTACGATAAACATGAAGGGGAGCTACCTTTTTTAGCCTCCATAAAGAAGCAATGTGGGAAGTATTTGGCCTTTAATAACCTACTGACAAGGGAATTTAGGTGCCAGATGATTCTCCATCCCTGTTTTATCACCATGGCTTGGTTGAATAGCTCGAAGTCCTGGAAACCCATGTCCCCCTCTTTTAGGTTTGCACATCATTTTCCATGAAGACCAATGAATCTTCTGTTTGTTTCCGACGACCCTCACCAAAATCTGGTCGCAAGAGAATTAAGTTCGGAGCACAGCGTTGAAGGGAGTCGTAAAACGCTCATAGAATATGCCAGAATGGATTGAACCACTACTTTGATCAACACCTCCTTACTGCTAGAGGAAAAACTAGATCTGTATAGCTGAAGTTTTCTCCAAACTCTTTCCTTAATGCCACTAAACATAAGCTCTTTTATTCCTCCCAATAAGAGTAAGCAATCCTAAAAACTTGTCATGTCCCTGAGTCATGGATAAACCGTGCACCCCCTTAATAGCTCCCCAAGCTGTTGGTTTAACATGGCGGATATAAGAGATAGAAGACTTGTTCATATTGATAGCCTGGCCGGAAACGTCCTCGCATTTCTTCAAAACAGTTTTAAGAGCTACACAATCTTCCACCAAGGCTCGCGAGAAAAGTAAATTGTCATCGAAAAAACAGATGGCTCATGCGAGGCCCCTTATGACCACAAGCAATGCCCATTAATGACCCTACCTCTTCCTCTTTTCTAATCATAGCTGAGAGACCTTCAGCGCAGACCAGAAATAAGTAAGGTGATAAAGGGCAGCCCTGCCAAATGCCTCTAAAGTGTATAAGATTTCCTTTTAATATATGCCAAAAGAAGAGAAGTTGGAGGTCTAAATTTCTGGTTACATTTATGAGTAAAATTAAAAAAGTAAACCTAAACACACAAAACGTGTATTACGTTATTTGTTTTAGAAAATGAAAAGAAAAAAACAACTTTCAACCATTTTCTATTTCCTTTTTCAAAAACTACTCTTACCATTTTTTGTCTTCGTTGTCGTTTTAAAAGCATTTGCTCGCCAGCTTTCAACTTTCAACCAATGTTTTTACATTATCAAGATGCAAGAGAATTAATAAATTCATCAGGCAAGTCTGCAATTCTACAAAGTTAAAATTACACCACTTACACAAATGTGTTATGAGCTCTTCATTTATTTAATTTGCAATATTATATTATTTAAAAGAATGCTACCAACACTTTTCTCACTCTCTTTTAAATTCCTTGTATTCATCATATGACACTTGGAATCTACTAATATAATAAGTTATTATTTAATAGAAAATAGGATATGGAATCTATAAGTTAAATAATAGATGTAGGAAGTGTAAAAGAGGGTGAAAAAGAGAATGTTACTATAATGCCTCATTTTAATTAAGAATAGTGTGTAAATTATGGTTAACTGGTGCGCCAAATTAAAATTTGTTTTATTATTAACATTTAAAAAAATTATTTCCATTTCTTTCATTTAAAAATTTCAATTTAAGATTCCATTTAAAATTTTCTTTGAAAAACCATTAATTTCTGGTCATTTATTTTTATAGTTGCACCACCGCCCATATTGTTTTAATGAATTCTTTCTAAGAGCCCTAACTTTTACCAAATTACAAAGCCACCCCTGCTAGACACCCTTTTAGAAAGAGCCCTAACTTTTACCAAATTACAAAGCCACCCCTGCTAGACACCCTTTTAGAAATCACGTGAAGCCCCAGACTTTGAACTTCAAAATTCTATTGTTTTACTCTGAGAAAACCACCCATCAGTTTTGTTTTAAAGGCAAACAACCCACTACCACATATCAGAACTCCCATTTCTCTCTCTCTCAGTCTCTTTCTCTCTCTCTCTTCCTGACCACTCCAAAACTTAGAAAAGAAAGAACCCAGCTTAGCAACCTAGAACAGAGAGAAATTCTCAAATCAAACTCACTTCTAGCAAGAAATTGAGGTTAGATTTTCACATAAATTCTGGTTTTTCACATAAATGCTGGGTCTATTTATGCTCCATATTGCTTCAGATTTTATGATGATTTTTTTTTTTTTTTACAATTTTCGGATGTTAGAACATTGATAAATCTGAGTATATGTTCTTGTGTGTTCTTGAGCGTATGATGATGTTGGAAAACTTCATTGCACGTGTAAACCTGGGTTTGAACTTGCGTTTTGTAGCTGTGAACTTAAAGAGAAAACGCTAGGCATAATCAATCCGTGATTTTTATGATTTACAAATGAGATTAAACTATTAAATGCATGCAAATCGGATTGAAACCTACTTTAGTTCTACTATTTTTTTTTTCTAATTTTTGAATTTAATGTTTAATTTGATGATTGAATGATAAAAATGAGTTAGAAAATTGTATATATGGTTTTATTTGATTCATATAACGTTATTCAATCATAATTTCCTGTTTGGAATGCATAGAAACTGATTTGGTTCGATTTGAGTTCGAATTGCACTCAGAAATCGCAAAAATTAGCCAAAACTGAGTTCTGATTTTGTGCGACCTGGTCTACCGGACCATGTGTATTTCGGTCAGCCAGCTCTCCCAAAGATTGATGATTTAGCAATCCAAGCCTCACACATGAGCACTTTTGCACCTGTTTGATTTTACATGTTTTCTTGACACGACATGCCTAAAATTATGTACTTAAGCATATTTAAACGTTGTGAAGCAAGAACTATGAATTTTATAAGTATTTTCTAAATTTTAAAAGCAATCTTTGGTACCAGCACACCGTGGAATCACGAATTTCCAGGAATATTCTGTAGAGTTAATTGTCAAAAAGGTAGAATTTTTATATCTTTTCCTTCTTAACCATGATTTAAAGTTGTTTAGTCTAGAGTATATATTCTTAAAATGTTTTTAAGAATTGATTTATAATTTATTTTAAATGTTTTGAAAAATATGATTTCAACGGATATTTTAATGAATAAAAATTCAATATCTCTAGATGAGATATTGGAAATAGTTTTCAAACATTAACCAGCGTGAGATTCTCTAGTTAGTTGAGTTTTTATGCATGGAGCTTTCAGAGTTTAGGTCGTACAAAAAGAGTCCTAGGAGCAGGTCCCAAAACCCCATATAGGCCACTTCAGTGGTGATTCCAAGACTTGCAAAAGTAAGTAAATATAATTATGATTTTCATGATAAAATTAAAACATATACACAATTCGAGACGCGTGATTTATATTATATATTTCTTTATTCCTAACGCACTTCATTTATTATTTTAATCTTTCATTTCAAAAAAATCCTGTTAAGCCTTTCACTCACTGTATTTTTATTTTTATGTTTTTTTTTTTCAACCCCTACCCTTATGATTTTTATATATGCAATTCGAGACACGTGATTTAAATTATATATTTATTTATCCCTACACACTCCATTTATTATTTTAATGCTGCGTTTCAAAGATAATCCTACTAAACCTTTCACTTACTTAAGGCATAAGCGGTGCCATACATGATGTCAAGATAGCAACGATGATCGTTAGTTGTGTTCGTGCAGTCTCTAGTTGAGGCTGGTGGTTACATACTTGTTATTGGGACGCTTGGTGCTGCTTTATTGGTTCCTTTGTTCATTGTAATGCATTTGTCTATAAATTGTATCGATTGACATTGTCCCTGTGACTGTATTATGGTCAATTGGAATTTTAAGGGCACTACTATAAGGTTTATTATATTTTGATACTTTAGAACATATATGCTATTATTAATTTTTGGATTATGTCCTCACACACTGTTTTAAATTGATTAATCTGTTTTACTTACCTTTAATTGCTCTAACGTCTAATCCTTCCTCGAGGCGTTACAGTTTCTAGTATTCCTCGGTTATTTAAGTTAGATCTTAGTGCAGCATTGATGGGGCATCCAAGGTTATATTTTTGTCTTGTGTAGAAACAACAGTCATTGAGTGGCGAACGCTAGATGACATGGCTTTTCCTTTAGAGAAATGTGAACAAGGATAGTTCGAAATTAAATATTTAAAAGGCTTATTATCATTTTAGTAACTTGTATTTTAGAAAACTCATATCGGTACTTGCTATTTGAAAAATATCAAAACGGTACCTTGTAGTTACAAAAATATAATTTTGGTACCCTTATTTTGTATTTTTTGACATGAAATTTTTGTTTTATCCTTTTATTAATCAACCTCGAGTTATTTTAGTTAAACTATAATAAAAATCAAAATGAAAGATTAGACAAATTCATTAAAGAATAGCATATATGTGGTTATTCATATTTTTGGTATTCTTTGTCTTTATTTTTTATAGTTTTAACAAAATAATTTGGGATTTATGAATGAAATGGTAAGTTTAAAATTTCACGTCACAAAAATACAGACCCAAGATTTTAAAAATTATAGGGTACCATTTTGATTTTTGTCAAATATCAAGATACAACTATGATGTTTTCTTAAAATACAGGCTATCAAAATGATAAACCCTATTTAAAAATCACATGAAAATAGTGCTAAGTAGGATACTATTTGGAGCAGCTAACTAAGCCACTGTAGGATTGACGTGGGGTGGGGGATATTGTATTTTTAAGGTGTGGTGGCCATACTAAGCTAATGTTGCTGCCATTATTCAAATCAACCCTTTCCAATATTTACAATGTTATATATTACTTGTTCAAAATGTTTAAGTTTCAGTACCATGCTTAAAGCCATAACTGGTCACGTTCATTTAGAATATGCTATTGCCTGTTAAAAGAATTTGGTCAAGTGGATTCTAAACTATCCGATAAGTCCAAATCAAATTTAAATCGTAATTTAATTAAATAACTTCCGCTTTAGTGTCAATGTAAATGATATGATTTAACTATCGAGTTAAATATTAGTTAAATCCCATTAGGATTGAAATTAATTATTTAAGAACAAAAACAAAATAATTAATTATTCTAAACCCTAATTTAAATTAGAATCACAGTTATCAACACTTTCGTATCCCTGGGCAGGAATCGAGTATCATTCTGTCATACCGGCTATGTCTGTAATAATCTTGATTTTTTTTTTTTTTTTTATGTGAGTTCATGAGCTAAAATAATCTTGATTTTTTTTTTTTTTATGTGAGTTCATGAGCTAAAATGCACACTATTATTTGGTCCAATAGTGAGGCTGTAAGGTGTTAGCTTAAGAACAGCTACCCAATAAGGGATTGAAATAGGTTTTTAAAACTTTTTCTATTTATTGGAACATTAGAACCAAAACACAATTAAATATAATATAATATAACAACAACTAAATAAACAAACACAATAAAAATAGAGCAAAGACAAGATGCAAATTGACGATCTCAGAAAAGCCACGAAAAGATCTAATCAATCAAAATATAGATTGGAAAAATAAAAGAAAGTAAGGAGAAGAAAGATATTATAGTGGTTTAGCAATATGTTTATATCTATTGTTACCAAGCAAGATATAACTCGGTATCTTCCACTATCACGATTGACTTTCAGCATGATCGCACCCTATACAAGATGGTGATTTCCCCTAGTCGAGGCGCACTAAACCTCTATAACTGTCAATTTTATACGAAGATTGGCAGAAATAACTCAATTTTATAAAAGTTTGAAAACCTATCACTCAAATGGAAGTTTTGAAATAATTGTCACTGTAAGAAGAATCTCTTTAACTGTAGTAAATATAATGTAAGTGAGCAATTGGAGTAAATGAAACAACTCTCAAACTGTATGAATGATGCAAGCACTAGTAAGAGAGTAGAAGAGGATGCTCCAAGGTAAAAGACTATGTAGGAATGATCTCAAGAAAGCAAGGAATATTAAAATATTTTTGTTCATGATAGTCTTACATATATTTTTGTGCCTTAAAAGCCCTAAAGAACTATTTCAAAGCCAAAAGTGCTGTTGTGATTTGAATCCCAACGGTCAACAAATAGCCCTTAAATGATAAACGACAGGCTAGTTATAGTGTCCGGCAAGTTAAGTTTTTGAATACAAAGACAATATGACCCAACGGTTACCCCCGGCAAGCCGATGCAGGGCCCCGGCAAGCCAGATGCTCTAGTTCGACATGCTAGTTAGAGATCCTGAAAATAATGCTCCTTATCCTTCTTTTTTTGGTAGGCCGACAATCCACCGGTAGGTTGATCATGCTGGACTTATCCTTTTATTTTAGTAAAATATTGTTTTCCAAAAACCATTAAATACAATGGAGTGAAGACAATTTGATCCTCGTAAAAACAAGTTTAAAACATTCTTTTAACACAGAATTATTTTCAAAAAGATTAACAATTATTTTTTAAACAAAAATTAATTTAAAAAATTATAGAAAAAGTATCAAAATTTATGCAATTTTCAAAACCATGAATTGCAAAGGTGAATATGTACTAGAGCTTACATCAATCAAACAAATTGAAGAGCATTTCACACAATAAATTACAAGACTAAAAATGTAAATAAACCCATTGTAAAATAAGATCTTGTAATCCTTCAATTCTTATTCCTCTTGATGTCACATTCTTCAATATATGCAATTCCTTGATCCTTCTTGAGTTGCCAAAATCAACTACAAATTTACGCTAAACAAAACTCAAGACACTGATTAGCAATTACCAATCAAAAATTGTTGCAATCATCAAACATATTTAATTCGAAATATTAAAACTTTTGGGGCCAATAGTAGGAACTATGCAATTTTCAACAATATCTTGGCATTCGACACGACTTACTGGTCAAGCACATGAAATAAAAAGTTGATAATCATAGTTGTCGATCAAAACATTCCATTGTCAACAATTAAGCCACTAAATATTCAAGAAGTTACATGGTTAGGGACATTGAACTTAGATTTCAACACCTTGGCCTCTGTGTAAGGAAGTATGAACATACAAATGCAGAAACAAGGCACGAAATAACATGAATGACCAAGGAGTTCAAGGAGTTTTGGACAAAATAATGGGAGAAAGATAATAGTCATTCCAAAGCTTAAAGTATGACATAACATCAACATGAAAAAAAAAAAAAAAAAAAAGCATCGCAACTGCGATGAGTTAGGCTATAATAGAGCAACTTGCAAAAAGAAATCGGGAAATACAACATTGACTCAATCACCACAAAACACGCCAATGAGTCAGGAAATGTAGGACCGAGATAGATGTTAAAATGGAAATGGAATTTAGAGATAGAAAAGAGAGAATAAAATAAAAAGCAAGAGTAATAATAGAAATGAAGAAGAACGAATGAGAGAACCAGAACTTAAGAGGAGGAAATTGAAAAGGGGGAGAAACAACGTTGGATCAATAAGATTTCACATGCCTTTACTTCACCCATTATCATTTAATTCCATCTTGATTAGTTTTAGGTTCACCATCAATCAACACTATATCTATATTGTTTTGTATGAACCTAAAGCTTATGGACGCTTAATCATGTTAGAGCTATACGCCTATTTCTATTACTACAATCAACATTTGACACTAGTTTCTATGGAAAAATTGTAACTGTTACATTTGCCAGCCAACGGTTTCATTTTTGAAACCAATTAAATTCCTGTAACAGCTTTACATAAATGGTCTCACATTATGTTTTCATTAAACCATATTAATTTGGTAACTGAAATTCTTGCTATATATATTACCTTGATGGGAGGAAATGTACCGTGGCGAGAAAGAGAAATTCAGAAAAAAATTTTCACGTACAGAATTTTGTGAAAGAAAATTGGGTCCTCAAGTTCCAAAAATTCTAATAAAATTCTTACACCATCAATTGAGTTTTTGTGAGAACTTGGAAGCATCTCAAGTGCAGGCAGTCACAGCACACCGTTTGGACAGCAATGGCAGGAGGTAATATTTTTCACGCTTCCATTTTTCGTTTTCAATTCTTGATATGCATACAGTTTATAGCATACTTGAATTGATTTTTATGTTTTACATTTGGCATCAGAGCCGTAAAACGACCTCTGCCTTGCTTGAAAAGCTGGAAAATATGCAAAATATTCACTGTGTTTTGGACGCACGGTGGAAACTTTTTTTGATTTTTGGGTTTTGATTTTTAGAGTTTCTTAATTGAAACTAAGATTAGAAATCATTTAGGCATTAGATTTCTATAAATTCTGCAATTTGAAACGTCAAAATTGGTGTCCGGATGGTGAAAAACGAGCCGAGTCTGAAACCGGGTCAGAGTTCGGGTCAGCCGGGTCTGAAACCGGGTCAGAGTTCGGGTCAGCCGGGTCGAGACGACCCGTTCAGAGGTTGAAGACGACCTGAAACGACATGTCGTTTGGATTTGGGACAACCAAAACGACATGTCGTTTTGTCAGTAAAAGGGCTCGTTTCTGTGCTGAACAACGACAAGTCGTTTTGGACCTTAAGGACCAAACGACATGGCGTTTGGACAGTAAAAGGGCTGACTGTCAAGCAATGAAACGACACGTCGTTTTGGTCTTAATGACCAAAACGACATGTCGTTTTTCGATATGCAGAAAATTTAAAAAAAAAAAACCTAAAAATTAAAAAAAAAATTTATTGATTTTTTCCAGATTTTATGAGGTCATATTTTTGGGGAAAATTTCTTAAAATTTTCAGTTTTATAATTTTTATGAAATTTTCATAATATCCACAATTTTAATATTTTATGGAATTTTTCATATTATGGAATGATTTTGAAAAATTCATAATTTTAAATATTCATAATTTTTGGTATTTGTTATGAATACTATACAGTAATTGTGTGGATATAATTTTGTAAATTTATGTGCATATAGTGTTCATTATGTATAATTTGTGATTTAAAATTATGCATGCAATATTAAGTTAAATAATTTAGTACATTTAATTTTGTGCAATAATGTGCTAAATTATATTTTTGAATGTATAATTTTAATATATACATAATGAAAATTAGTACATAAATTATGGTTCTTTGTTCATATTTATTTATTGCTTAAGGTAATTGCAATTTATTTTAGGAGCAAAAATTTAAGAATAAATGTCTTGTGATATATGTATTTAATTTTTGAATAATTAAAGAGTAGCCACAGCATCTTTAATTATGCAAAAATTATGTAAGATGTTTAAATCACATATGGTAAAAGGACATTAAATTGTAATTAATCATATATAATATGATAAATTTTATCCCACAGGAATTTTTATTATATTTTATATGATTAGTTAGGATGTTGTATCAAATTATCTTTCTTAATTTACCCACAGAAATTAAGAAAAGGGCATATAATTTAATAGCGTCATCATAAGGATATATGAATCTGTTTGAGTTAAAAATTTAGCCCACATGCAATTTTTATGTCATTTGATTCATATTTTAATGCATGATTTACATTGGTAAACATGTCATAAAGTATTGTAGCCTCAATTTGGTAACATAAGCATGTATGTTTTATTATGCAGCTATGCAAACTGTGAGTTACTCTGATTTCCAGTGTGACATTCCCGAACTTAAGGGAGACAACTATAAAGTGTGGAAGGAGAGAATTCTTCTTCATTTAGGAATCATGGACATAGACCTGGCTATCCGTAAGGATGAACCACCTGCCATTACGGAGACCAGCCATATGACGTGGACCGTTATGAAAAGTGGGAGCGATCTAATCGCCTCTGCATAATGTTAATAAAGATGAAAATCTCGGCTGGCATACGTGGTTCATTGGAGCAATATGACAACGTACGAGCTCTGATGAAGGCAATTGATGAGCAGTTTGCTACATCGGACAAAGCCTTGGCTGGCACTCTTATAATGAAAATTTCATCCATGAAACTCACTGGAATTCATGGTGTGCATGAGCACATCATGCAAATAAGGGATATAGCGGCTCAATTGAAGACACTTGAGGTTGAGATGTCTGAAACCTTCCTTGTACACTACATCCTCAACACTCTTCCATATCAATATGGACCTTTCAAGATATCCTACAACACACATAAGGATAAGTGGTCCATCAATGAATTGATGACCATGTGTGTCCAGGAAGAAGGAAGGCTTGCTATGGAAGCGGGAGAGAATGTGCATCTGGCAACTCAAAGGAAGAACAAGGGCCAAGCCAATAATAAGGGAAAAGGCAAACTGTCTGCTCAGGCTGATATCAAGAAGGAATCCAGGTGCTTCTTTTGTAAAAAGAAGGGGCACATAAAGAAGGATTGTCCTAAATATCAGAGATGGCTTGACAAAAAAGGTACTCAATTCTCACTTGTCTGTTATGAATCTAATGTGGTTGACGTTGAACATAACACATGGTGGATTGATTCTGGTTCTTCAATCCATGTCACTAATTCCTTGCAGGGATTGCAAGGCCTAAGGAAGCCAGTGGGAAGTGAGCAGTGCATCTATACAGGCAACAAGATGCGCTCACATGTAGAGGCTATCGGAACATGCAATTTAGTTTTATCTAGTGGTTTTATTTTAAAATTAGAAAAGACATTTTATATTCATAGTTTTTCTAGGAATTTAATTTCAGTTTCAAGGCTTGTACCATTGAGATTTTCCTTTAATTTTTTAGACACTATATTTAGTTTGTTTTATAGATCTGAACTTATTGGAAATGGTATATTGTCAAATGGTCTTTTCAAAATTAATTTACAAGATAAAACTTCTTATACTTCTATGCATGTT
Source organism: Artocarpus heterophyllus (assembly GCA_025403435.1). Taxonomy (NCBI): domain Eukaryota; kingdom Viridiplantae; phylum Streptophyta; class Magnoliopsida; order Rosales; family Moraceae; genus Artocarpus; species Artocarpus heterophyllus. Next base: position 19,392,027 of record CM046337.1, read on the forward strand.
CAAGATAATGCTGGCATTAAGAGATGTGTTATGAATAAAGATTCCTCTATGCTGTGGCACCGTAGATTATGTCATATCTCTATTGAGAGAATAAAGAGACTAGTGAATGATGGGGTACTTAGTACTCTAGATTTCACTGACTTTGACACTTGTGTGGACTGCATAAAGGGAAAGCAGACCAATATGTCAAAGAAAGGTGCCAAGAGGAGTTCAGACATATTAGAGATCATACATACAGATATTTGTAGTCCAGACATAGACGCGTATGGTCAAAAGTATTTCATTACTTTTATTAATGATTACTCACGATATATGTATCTCTACTTACTTCATAACAAACATGAAGCTATAGATGCCTTTAAAGTGTTTAAGGCAGAAGTAGAGAAACAATGTGGTAAGCAAATAAAGATAGTGAGATTTGATAGAGGTGGTGAATACTATGGTAGATACACCGAAGATGGACAAGCGCCTGGTCCATTTGCAAAGTTTCTTCAAGAACATGGGATAGTTGCCCAATATACTATGCCCGGTTCTCTAGATCAAAATGGTGTGGTAGAAAGAAGAAACCGAACATTGTTGGATATGGTGCGGAGCATGCTTAGCAGCTCCAAGCTTCCTAGGTCCTTGTGGACTGAAGCTCTTAAGACGGCTGTGTATATATTAAACCGAGTTCCAACCAAGGCTGTCTCAAAGACACCGTTCGAGTTATGGAAAGGTTGGAAACCGAGTTTGCGACATATACGCGTTTGGGAATGCCCGTCTGAAGTAAAAGTCTATAATCCACAAGAAAAGAAGCTAGACCCAAGGACCATAAGTGGGTATTTCGTTGGATATGCTGAACGGTCTAAGGGATACAGATTTTATTGTCCATCACATACCACTAGGTTTGTGGAATCAAGGAATGCGAAATTTCTTGAGAATGACTTGATCAGTGGGAGCGATAGATCTTGGAACACCGTTCCAGAGAAAGATCATACAGATGCTCAAGCTTCCACTTCATATGATAGAGTGATTGTTATACGCGACACGCCTACAGTTCAAACACGTGTTGAACAACAGCCAGTCATTCAAGTTCCACAGATTGCTGATCAAGAAGTAGTAGATCCAGTTGAACAGCCAGCTGATCAACATCCTCCTCAAGAGAATGTTGAACCAGCATTAAGGAGATCTACTAGAGTAAGGCGATCAGCCATTCCTAGTGACTATATTGTGTATCTACAAGAGTCTGACTACAACATAGGAGCCGAAAATGATCCAGAAACGTTTTCACAAGCCATGAGTTGTAAGGAATCTAACTTATGGTATGATGCCATGAAAGAAGAGATGAACTCTATGTCATCTAATGGAGTCTGGGATCTTGTCAAGTTGCCTGATGGTGTAAAAGCCATTGGATGCAAATGGGTCTTCAAGACAAAGAAAGACTCATTAGGCAACATTGAGAGACATAAGGCAAGACTCGTTGCTAAAGGATTCACTCAAAGGGAAGGTATAGATTACACTTAGACTTTTTCTCCTGTATCTAAAAAGGACTCCCTTCGTGTGATCATGGCATTAGTAGCTCATTTTGATTTAGAGTTACATCAGATGGATGTGAAAACGGCATTCCTCAATGGTGATCTAGAGGAAGAGGTTTATATGAAACAACCTGAAGGATTCTCCTCTAGTGATGGTGAGCAATTGGTATGCAAACTCAAGAAATCCATATATGGTTTGAAACAGGCTTTCCGTCAATGGTATTTGAAATTCCACGATGTCATCACTTCATTTGGTTTTGAAGAGAACATCATGGATCAATGTATATACCAGAAGGTTAGTGGGAGCAAGATTTGTTTCCTTGTTTTGTATGTAGATGATATCCTTCTTGCAACCAATAATAAGGGGTTTCTATATGAGGTGAAACAATTTCTTTCTAAGAACTTTGATATGAAGGATATGGGTGAGGCATCTTATGTCATTGGCATAAAGATCCATAGGGATAGATCTTGATGCATTTTGGGACTATCGCAGGAAACCTATATCAATAAAGTCTTAGACAGATTTCGGATGAAAGATTGTTCACCAAGTGTAGCACCCATTGTGAAGGGTGAAAAGTTCAGTTTGAACCAATGTCCAAAGAATGATTTCGAGAAAGTTCAAATGAGCAACATTCCTTATGCTTCAGCTGTTGGAAGCCTTATATATGCTCAGGTCTGCACAAGACCTGACATTGCATTTGCTGTGGGAATGTTGGGAAGATATCAGAGTAACCCAGGCATTGACCACTAGAGGGCTGCAAAGAAAGTGATGAGGTACCTTCAAGGTACAAAGGATTACATGCTTATGTATAGACGAACTAACATTCTAGAGGTGATTGGCTACTCCAATTCAGACTTTGCTGGCTGTGTTGATTCGAGAAAATCAACTTCAGGTTATATTTTCATGCTAGCCGGAGGAGCTGTATCTTGGAAGAGTGGAAAGCAAACGTTGGTTGCTACTTCCACGATGGAGGCAGAGTTCGTTTCTTGTTTTGAGGCTACTTCGCATGGTGTATGGTTGAAGAGTTTCATGTCAGGCCTTAGAATTGTAGATTCTGTGTCTAGGCCATTAAGGATATATTGTGACAATTCAGCTGCTGTCTTTATGGCTAAGAATAATAAGAGTGGCAGTCGAAGTAAACATATCGACATGAAGTACTTAGCCATAAGGGAATGCATTAAGGAAAATAAAGTGGTTATTGAGCATATAAGCACTGAATTGATGATCGCAAATCCTCTGACAAAAGGAATGCCACCGAAGTCATTTAAGGATCATGTTGTACATATGGGACTTGGTTCCATAATATAAATTTGTTTGTACATACAATTTACAGTATTAATGAAACTCTTATTCAGTTGTGATGTTTTCTCATATTTGTTTGCGCATTAAGTTATTGGAGAAAATTCACATATAGTAGGACCAAGAATAAACATTGGGTTTATTCATAAAGTTTAGTTACCATATAAGGAATAAAGTCTGAGAAATAATGCATTGTAATACATGGAAGATAATACTCACAATTTAGAGAAATTATCGCCATGATTCATGTATTTGTTTTCTGAAAGTTTGGGTTTAATGAATATAAAGATAAATATGGAGACCAAGTGGGAAAATGTAACTGTTACATTTGCTAGCCAACGGTTTCATTTTTGAAACCAATTAAATTCCTGTAACAGCTTTACATAAATGGTCTCACATTATGTTTTCATTAAACCATATTAATTTGGTAACTGAAATTCTTGCTATATATATTACCTTGATGGGAGGAAATGTATCGTGAGCGAGAAAGAGAAATTCAGAAATTTTTTTTCTCGCTCACGATACATTTCCTCCCATCAAGGTAATATATATAGCAAGAATTTCAGTTACCAAATTAATATGGTTTAATGAAAACATAATGTGAGACCATTTATGTAAAGCTATTACAGGAATTTAATTGGTTTCAAAAATGAAACCGTTGGCTGGAAAATGTAACAGTTACATTCTCCCACTTGGTCTCCATATTTATCTTTAAATTCATTAAACCCAAACTTTCAGGAAACAAATACATGAATCATGGCGATAATTTCTCTAAATTGTGAGTATTATCTTCTATGTATTACAATGCATTATTTCTCAGACTTTATTCCTTATATGGTAACTAAACTTTATGAATAAACCCAATGTTTATTCTTGGTCCTACTATATGTGAATTTTCTCCAATAACTTATTTTGTGAAAGAAAATTGGGTCCCCAAGTTTCGAAAATTCTAATAAAATTCTTACACCATCAATTGAGTTTTTGTGAGAATTTGGAAGCATCCCAAGTGCAGGCAGTCACAGCACACCGTTTGGACAGCAATAGCAGGAGGTAATATTTTTCACGCTTCCGTTTTTCGTTTTCAATTCTTGGTATGCATACAGTTTATAGCATGCTTGAATTGATTTTTATGTTTTACAAAAATCTCATTTATTTATCTAAATAACTATAAATAAGGAACTTATCAATATGGCTTTGAAAACAAATAAAACCCAACGTATTAAAGGAAATTAAAAAACTAAATTAAACCACATACATTTATTGATGACACTTTTAAGTTTGATGTGACAAAATGTTAGGTAAAGATCTTGAATGCAACTTCAGGTTGTTCAAACTTAAACATCTTGCAACACAACTACTTGGCTATGTTCTTCATCAGAGCTTTATGTTACAAAATCAAATTCAATATAATATTATATTCACTATTAAATTTACTTGTTTAACCCTCAAATAACCCAATACAATTACGATGATGTCCTAACTTTGGTCACTACTTTAGCAAAAGGACATAACACTCTTAAGTTTGGTCACTACAAACCACCCTTGGAATTCAGTAATTGCGAGGACCGGCACCAACCGGTTGTAGTAGAAAAAGCCAAATTCATTAAAAAAAAAAAAAAAAAAAATCTTCTAACATAGAATAGTCGTAGTGCATCAATCTTGCAAACGGTAGAAAACTATTCACCGAAATATTACATTACATGCATTATTGAAAAACCAAAATGAATAACAAATATGGGATTTCTCCGCTAGGTATTGAAAAGTAATCTGCTAATAAGTATATGTTTATAAATCATCAAATTTACATAAAGAAGTAATAATTTTGACTATATTTAATAGTTAAAAATTGTAATTTGCCGATAAAAATACCCATAAGAAGAAGACCGTAACAAATATAAACTAAAGGAACCAAATTATTGGAAAACAACTAGAAAAGTTATTCTTAGTCCTATGGTGCCATGAGTTCTTCAAAGTTACAATAGCTGGCAACTTCTTTCATGTTTTGTTTTCAATTTTCAAGTTCTCTAATTACTTGAACTTCTCCATCTTGCCATAGTCTAAACTGAATTAAGGTTTGCCCTCCTCATAGTTTTTGCATGTGGTTTTCAGGGCTTCATCGAACCAAGATTCAAAAACTAACCATTTTATACCTTTTTCTCCTTTTGAAATAGAGCTTATATCTAACTTAAGAACCCCTAAAAGGTGTCGAAACTGTTCTATGTAGCGCAGAGGAGATTTCAAATTTTTCTGGAGAATCAAGCAAAGTATAAGCCCTAGGTTTCAGATAGAGAGGCAGCATACCCCGCGAGTTCAGTACTTTCTACTTTTTTCAGCCCCTAGACACAATTCCTCATTAAGACTCAAAAAATGTCAACTAATTGGGACAGATTTACAATCTATTTTAAAGAGGTTCTTGTTTTCCAGATTTACCCATGATTTGAGAGACGTATAATTATCTCACAGTTGATAACTGGGATAGTTTTGCCAATTCAAACAAATTTCTAGGAAGAAAACAAGACAACAACACCCAAAGAGGGGGAAAAAATAGAACATGTACGTAAAAAATTAAGCAAGTTTCTTCCTAAGGGCTGAGAACGAAATGCAACAGCTTAACCCGAGAGCTTTAGAAGTGTTCAAAATGTTCAAACTCTGCCAGTGCAGTCTTCGTAACTTTCAATTGAAGTGCACTAAAAGTTAGTGTTCAATCAGAAAATTGGAGTAAACAGAACTTGAAGATGAATCTACTAACTAGCAAATGTGTGTGATAGTACATGCTAAAACAGCAGCAACGAGGAGCAATATTTATCATCATATTCAATTACTGAATCAACTAAGATGTGACTAGACATGTAGACAAAAATTTGATCTCTTATTAGTTAAATTGATGTACTCAATTAATCATAAACAGATTAAAGAGTTAACACAAAACAGGAAAAAGAAAAAAGAAAAAGAGAAAAAAGAAAGAAAGAAAAGTCTCATTTATATATTTCCTAATTTCAGCATATATTATAAATCCAGAAAGGAAAAAATATAAGGGCTAATAGCTTGCTATGCAATTAGTATAAAACTGCAAATTTATTACGTTTTAAGCTTTTTTTTTTTTTTTTTTTTGTAGAATCGCAAAAAATTTTCAAGTTCTAATAGATATAAATATATGAAATCATTATTGCGTTCCAATTAAGATGACAGAAATACTAATTCCGACATAAAAAGACCACAACCCATTTAGCGACTTAATCTCAACTTTAGATCAATACTACTAGTATATTCCAGTCAAATGCTTAAAAGGGTAATACATGTTATAAGTTTCAGCAAGAGAAAACTAAAAGTACATAATTAATCAAGCACACAAAAGCCTCTTTATAATATACCACTATAGACGGTTATATAATATCTAGTCTACAAGGCTAGGTAAATATGCCAAAGGACTATCCACCTAACAACCTTCGAAGAATGTATATAAATACATATCATACATAAAAAAAAGTTTGTTGTATTTCTTTTTCTTTTTTCTTTTCATTTTTGTCTTTTCCAAGGATATATTAAATATTTTTCAAGTTTTGACAAGAAAATGTTGAAACTATGAGTTACATTTGTTAGTTTTCCAAAACCAATTTTAGAGAAAAAACGCTGAAATACGATAAAGTTGCGAAACATATATAATAAAAAAATTTATAAAACTTTTGTAAAATAAAGTAGTAGAATGCATTAACTTACTACTTAATAAATATATATAATTTATGCTTACCCATTTGAAGCGATGAGGTCGAAAATCTTCTAACAGGAAACTCAGTCTTAATACAAAATCGTCGTCTTCTACACCTAGTCCTCTATTTATTTTGCATAGTGGATTCTATAGTTTTATGGATTAAAGCTTTAAATTTGCTTAAAAACTATCAATTAAAATTAAGATAGTATAACATAACACAATTTAATAAAATTTGACATATTATAACCTAATAAAATGCAAGTCTTTGATAATAAGCTAAATTATAGTATTACAAAACATTACAACACAAATTTATATAAACTTTAGATATGAATAAATAGTATTGGTCCTTAGCCCTCTGCGGATTCACAGATTAAGCCTTTTAATTTATTAAAAACTATAAATTAAAATTAACATAATAAAACATAACATAATTTAACAAAATCTAACATATTACAACCTAATAGAATGCAAGTCTTTAATAATAAACTAATATTGTAGCATTATAAAACATTACAACAAATAAACTGATATAAACTTTAGACATGTATAATTTTTGGTCTTTGTAATTGGGCTAAGCCTCTTTTTTAAAGCATATAAACTTTATACACTGTACCGTTTATATATATTAAACTTTTTCTATTTATATATGTATGTATATATATATAATTATACAATATATATAGTTCGGTACATGGATTATATGGATTGGTAGATATTCACTCTAAAATCCAATCCATCTATATCGAATTACGAAAATCTTAATCCAAAACTAGTTTGTATATTTCATAATCTAATCCAATCTGACAGATTGAATTAGATTAAAGGATTTAACAGATTGGCGGATTCCATAAGTACCCCTAATTTGAAGCTCCATTAAAACTAGTATACTACTTAAACTCTTTAATTAATATATTACTTTTTTATTAATTCTAATATTACTCCATTACAGACTTAAAATTGTACTCTTGAAACTATAAATATAAGTACTCATATTTTGTAGTCGTTTATTTGATATAATTATTACATATAATAGATCCTCCATAAATAATTCATAGTTAGATCTAGGTAAAATCCATAAACCTCTCTAATACTTCTTTATCTTTGAGTGCCATTGATTCTTTAATGAATAATAATTTGTGAACTTAATCACAAATTAAGCATGCATGTTATTAAAGACTTGAATCAATACTCAAAAGAATTATTTATCCACTTCTCGTTAAAGAATGAATAGATTCTATACTGTAATATGAAAAGACTTCAAGAGAATGCAAGTCTTTAAAAATAAATTAAATTGTAGCATTACAAAATGTTACAACTAAAATATTTATATACACTCTAGACACAAATAACTAATGTTGTTCCTTAGTCCGGCTTCACCAATTGAGCATTTAAATTTATTAAAAATACTATCAATTAAAATTAACATAGTATAATATGACTTAATTTAATATATATTACAATGCGATAAAGTGCAAGTCTTTGATAATAAACTAAAACTATAGCATTTTAAAACACTACAACTACTAAATTTATATAAATTTTAGACATGCATAAATAGTGTTGGTCTTTGTAATTATGCTAAGCTTCTTTCTTGGAAACATCTAAACTTTATACACGATATCGTTTATATATTTATCAAATTTTTTCTACATATATGTATATGTATATATGTATATACAATTTAAAGTTCAGATACAAGATTATACGGATTGGGGAATACTCAATTCATAATCCAATCCATCAATATCGGATTGGGAAAATTTTAATCTAAAGCTAATTCATATTTTTCATCATCTAATCTAATCCGAAAAATTAGATTGGATTAAAAGGATTAAATAGATTGGTGGATTCCATGAATATCCCTAATTTCAAGCTCTAATATAAACTTGAAATTGCACTCTTGAAAATACAGATATAGTACTCGTATTTTAGAGTCGTCCATTTAATATAGTTATTATATATAAATTGAACCTCTATAAATAATTCATAATTATAGCTAAGTAAAACCAGTTAATCTCTCTAATTGCTTTTTTACCCTTGAGTGTCATTAATTCTCTAATAATTTATGAACTTAATCACGAATTAAGTGCTTATATTATTCAAGACATAAATTAATACTCAGGAAAATTATTTGTCTACTTCTCGTTAAAGAATGAATGAATCTCATCCTGTAATATCAACATTTTCGGCTACCTATTTCACTACAGCTCCAAAATACAAGGGATTGGATTAGATTCTCAAATGTATACCGAGTAAATCAAAAGATATAATTCTACAAATATGAGTCTATTAATAACTTAGGATTAAGATCAATCTTATACATGACCATCAGTCAATGTGATTAAAACTTGCTATATTTTAATGGAAAGTATTTAGACGTTCATATAACATCATAACCGGTCCTACATAATCTTATTATGTACAGTGTATTCATTTAATAACTCACTAAATTAATGTTTTGGATAAGACCATTCCATTCTCAATGGAAACGATCTGCACTAATAACGCTCAATTAAAGATTTCATACTTTAATTGAATAATTAATTATAATAATTAATCATATATTATTGATTTTTTAACTATCATCCTTAAATATTATTTTCTTGTAAATAACACTTATACACAATATTTAAAATCACATAGATAATTATAAAATTTTAATGATATTCTTAAAATATTTAAAAGACATGCACGTAAATATAATAAAAAATTCACCTAATTTATTTATAAATACATCACTTACCAAAACATCACACGTCATCTTTCCCAACTACATTAAATTTGATGGTATATATAGTATACTTTTTATTTATAGAGAGGTAATTAACTTCGTTGGGAAACAACTAAAAGAAAAAAAAAAAAATCTTAGAGCTCCGTTCATTGGTGCTTCCAATTCCAAAGTAAAATAACTTATTAACTGCTAGAAACCGTTTCAAGACTCCTGATTGCTTTTCAAGTTCTCTAATTACTTAACCTATCCACATTACTTTGCGTGGTCATCCAAATTAAAATAAAGATTTCCCTGATCATAGGTTTAGCAGGGCGTTTCAAAGGCATTAGAAAAAATTTTTTACCTCTTAATGGAACCAACTTAATTCCTTGCAGAAGTTCATCGTATAAGGTATGCCCGGATATGTATCAACCTATGTTATATCACATGTTTACTAGGAAAGTTAACATAGTTATTTTATTTGTGACTTCATTTGTTTTTATTTTTATCTTAGAAAAATCTTTTGATTTTAATCTTGCATAACTGACCCTATTAGGTGCTTGTAATGTGTTCTCGTATGGATTCCATTCATAGTGATCCTTACTAGTTACTATTGAATTATCTCCTTTTATTCCTAGTCCAATATATTGACAGACTATTAAACCACATTAAATCTTTGTATCTTCTTCTCTTCTTTTTTATTTTCTTATTTTATTTAATTTATTATTTTACGGGTTGTTAGGCTCATCATAAAGACCAAAAAATTCACTCGAATGGCCAGTTTATATCAAACATAAAAACCCCTTAATCCATCGGTGTCGAAATTGTACTATATAAAAGAGATGAGATATCAAAATTTCCCAAGCAGACAATCACTCAAATAATTGGAATAAAAGCCCTAGGTCTTGGAAGGAGGTGCCACGAGTTTCGAGCCTGAGTTGAACTTGAAGCACAAAGCTTTCTGATCTTTTGCACCCGTAAACACCAACTCAAATTAAGACATTCAAATATTGATTTTACCCTACAAGATCACGTGCTTCCACCATTTGTTTTAAACGGGAAATCTGTTAGAGGGCATCAAGTGAGACTTAAAAAATATTTAGGTGAAGTCTGGTACATAAGTTTCCATTGCTTGAACCTATGCCTTCAATTTGAGCAGATGTTTGGTAAACAAATTAAAATAATAGTTCATAACAATAAGGATTATAAAACGAATTAAACTGTCAGTTTTGAAAACTTGACCCCCTCTTCCCCTCATTTTCATTTCCCTTCTTGAACTATAGTTTAAATGGATATTTCCAAATACTAGTTCTCTAACATGATCTTTATTCCTTGTTCAGATCTTTATATTCTAAATGTTAGTTCAAAACCATAATTTAAACAAATAAGTTCAAAATTACCAATTCAAAACCACACCAATTTGAACCCACAAACTAAACTATAGTGAGAAGTTCTAAAGTGTGAGGGGCTAAATGGGAGTGGGGGGCTAAATGGGAATGGGCATACCATAAAGGCAGAAATGCGAACAATCCAAAATAAGAATCCATCGATACTCTGTAACCGTAGATCTTCATCAACATTCTACAAATCTACACTTTTTTTTACATGAATTTGCACGGAAACTAGACATTTTTACTTGGAAGAAAAGTTACAATCAAAATCAGGGCTGAAGTGCCCTATCATCATGCAGAAAAAGAAAAAGAAGTCTTTCTCCGCCTCCCTTGTTATCCTTCTCGAGAGAGAATCTATACCAACTTTAAGAATCTAATTCATCTCTTGTTATTCCTTTTCAAGAGAGAATCTACACCAATTTTGTTTTATCTAACTTCTGATTGCTTGTGCAGTAAGAATCATGAGCACACACTTGAGCCGTTTTACTCTTTTTTTTCCTCTTTTTTTCTTTTTTTTTTTTTTTTTTTTGGTTGTTGGGATTGTGCCGTTTTACTTGAAGCAACGGATATACTCAACAATTTTCTTACTGATGTTATTTGCCATTACCAAAAAAACGAAGGGATATGTTTACCAATTGAGGTTTTAATGGTTGAGATCACATGTTAGATGATGATAGTGAGGTACCAGAGGAAGCCACTGACGGTGTCCAAGCATACATGAGCAAACCCATAACCAGAACAATGGCTCCAGCCACAAAGCCTCTTGGCAGGGACGAAGCAACGCCAAGGTATGGCAGTGGCAGTGTAAAGATATACACAGATATCGGAACTGCCACGTAAAACCCAAGAAATTCAAATATATTTAAACGTCAATTATCTTATTTGTATGTTTGACTAAAAAGACAATTTGGATGCAAGAAAAAATAACTCAACATAATGGCAAAGTAGGCTTCACATGGCACATCTCAAATTAATAAAATTACCAATGTGGTTATTTTATTAACAAATAAACACAAAGCTAACTACAAGAAATGCCAAATGATTAATTTTATTTCAAACGGTATTAAATTATTAATAGACTAATATCAAAAAGTTTATTAGTTCCTTAAAAAAAAGGTTTACTAGACATCAGCTGCTTAACTCTGATGGACAAGTTCAGCCTATGAGTATGGTAGAGGCTTCTAACCCTTTCCTGGAATGCAAAATCCTAGTCTCGAACAATTTTTACTCGAACTCCAAAAAAAATTATGCAAAAACCTATTCTAACCAGACCCTTATATGCCTCAATCCTTGTTCAGCGCTACCACTTGATACTTGGCATTCTGAATGATGGAATTCCCACCCGCCACAAGTAACCAACGAAGAGGTAGTTTGGATCTTCCCACCATCCCCCACAAGTAACCAACGAAGAGGTAGTTTGGATCTTCCCAATTATGTACCCAAAAATTTCGTACATGTATACACTTACTGACATCTAGATGATGATGATGATGATGATTATGATTGTGATTATCATGATGGCGATGATGATGATGATTATTATTATTATTATTATTTGATTAAATAAATAAAGTACCTGAGAATGTGGATGCAAGACAAGAAACCACAGCCGAAGAGATTTTCAAAAGATGCAGTAACGATATGTTGAAACCCATGTTGACAATAACGAACAGCAAAGGTAATAATGGGGCCCCATCACATCCTGTGGCCGGTAAATCAGCATAATAAAATCAATTACTCCAATTGAAATAATGTCATTAAACATTCTTGAGATAAATCCTTTGATGCTAAGCCGTGCCAACTGATATCATTGCACTTTTCTCTTCTTTTCACCTGGCTTTTAAAGTCATTGCTCTAGAATTACTGAACTATGAAAGAGCTACCAACATATATTCAAATTTGTTTAGACTTTAGAGTACCACACTATCCTAAATAATTACCGAAATTTATCATTTCGACACTTTCTTTTCTTGAATGTGGAATTTATCATTTCTCTAATAATTATTTAGCTGAGTATTTATAGTCTACTAGGTTATATGAAATCAATAAGTACTTGAACTGATGAAGCTATAGACATACCTGCCCTACCTCTCCTCTATTTTATTGTTAAAACAGACTTTACTTACGTTCACAAAAGAAGACAACCAAAGGAAGAAATTAATAAGATAAGATAACAAAGCTCACCATTGGATAATCTGCCAATGTTCAGGAAGCAAGCTGCACCATCTTTGAGATATTTTGGCAGCTGGGAAAAAGGAACGCCCCATAGTTTTGATAGAAAAGGTAGGAGTAGGCAGATAAAAAGTGCCTGCAATTCGCAGAGATGGGAGCCCCTCAGTCTTTCATTTAGGTTCAGTAATTTTTTATTTTTTATTTTTTTTTGGAAACAGAAGCAGGGATATTATATTAATGGTAAAAACTCTGTATATAAAGGGGGATGAGTCTTCCTCCGGATTTTTAGAAGTAATCTAATCACAAAATAGAACCCCATACCCTAAGGATCATTCCAATCAATAAAAACTAGAATTACGAAGCTAAAGTTTTGACTACATGGTTCCTACCTGAAAAGCAGATCCAAAGGAATTTACAACAAATAGATCTACTGACCTGCCCTGCAACAGATGCAATTTAGATTTGTTATGAGAAACAAATATTATAAAAGTTGTTGATTAGATTTTAATCTGCCCTTGGAACAGTTGCTGCTTAACATGCTAGATGGAATATAAAACGGTTAGTACCTTTAATTTCCGAGCAGCATCAAGAAAAATTACTTCCTATAAACAATCAGAAAGCTGCTTGTCACATACAGAGACAGAACAATGTTGACTGGAAATGTTGAATTTATCATTAAGAAGTTCTAACCTTTAGTACTGTATCAGCTGCTTGGAACAAAAATGAAACTATCATCAAAAGACTCCATAATATACCTGCTTCTTTTAACGAATGTCCAGCACTAGATCCACTATTAAACAAGACAAAGGTAAGTAAACCACGTGCAGCAGCATTGTCAAGCATAACAAAAAATTCTAGAAAGGAACCTTCAACTTCTGGTTCAGCTCAAAGTACTACTAGTAACTTCTGGTTCAGCTCAAAGTACTACTAGTTTCTATAGGTTCAAGTAAATCTAGTAAAATCATCACATATGAACATGTCAAAGACATAGTCCCTTATGCCATGTTTGGGTTGATCATCCACCGAAAAGGGGGTGTATTGTCATCTTCCTACTCTCTATGGATAGATGATAACAATCAAACCATTTTATCTAATGAAATTAGTAGAACATATTGTACTTACATTTTTATTTTCTTTATTCTGAAATGGCAAAATGATTGACTATGCCCCTAAGAACCTACATTATTCATAAAAAACTTCTAGATTTTAACCCTCCATTCAAACAAATTCACGGAAAATTTCAGAATACTTGAAGAAACACATCATTTACCGAGAAGAACTAGTTGAGTATTGTTTATATAAGGCTCAAATAGAATATAGAATTCAAAAATGCATATACATGAGTTACCTTGCTACAGTTATGATTACACCGATAGCTACAAGAAAGCATCCTAAAAGTTGGTTTACTCTATATCTTCTCCCAAGGAACGTAACTGACAGGAGAATTTGCCAAACAAGAAAAGTCTGCAACATAAGTACAGGCCTCCTTCAATTATCCAACAGCAATATAACAAATCACAAATACGAAATAGGAGGTGCCAAATGATGTCAAAGCCCAAACCATGGGAGGGAAAAAAATTCCACATTCTCCAGTCCTGATTTGATATTACAGACTAATGTCCCAACTGCATTTTAGTATCACGAGCAATCCACTTTTACTACATTATTAGTCATGTCTAGAAAACTATTCCTAACAAACTAACTTCACAGGCAAAGTGCTGCGACCAATGGGTTTCTGCACTGATTTGATTATTGACAAAAAATTTGATTTCAACTCATCCTAGAAATGAGGGGAAATTTATGCTCTTTTATCTATTCATTGCTCTTAATCATATAGGTACAAAATATTTTCAACTGGTTCTTTTGCTGTCTCAACAGTCTTATCATTTCCTGATTTTCTTTCTAAGAATGGTGTTATTCAAGAGGATTAGCTATCAGAAGTTCAAACTAGAAGGGGCTAGCTTATGCGAAAGATGCATGGTTTTCAAAGTAACTAATACTTACAAGATAAAATTCCAGACCTATTATCCAAAATTTGTAAACAATAACAAAAATGATAAGTGAATCTGCTAACCTGGGACAAAATTGGAATTGATGCTCCAGATAGAATTGCTGGTTCAAGGAAGACGGCAGAAAACATCGTATAAATCATTAACCTAAACTCATAATTGTTCACGAAAAAAAAAAAAAAACACAAACATACAAACCGACCAACAAGAGAAAGAAAGAAACTAATTGCACATTATACAACTTTATTATTTATTTAATCATAACACAAGCATGAGCTAGCCATTAACAATGCATTTCTAATACATCTACAAATATTAAAAAAGACAATTTATTGAGAATAAGTACTAAAACGAAGTTTAAAAACTGACATAAAAAATACTGTCCATAAGTGTATTACATAACTCACAACAAGAAGCAAGTTTGAGCAAGCAATATATGTGTTGGCTTAGCCATGTCATAAAGTAGTTGCCACTATTTAGAGTAACACATTTTATAATTTAGGGAACATGAATTCCACTACGAAAATAAACCCTTGATTGGTTAGAAAACAAATGGGAAAGGCATGAGAATATAAAATGGCTACCTCCAGCTGCCATTCCAGTCGCGGCCGCTAGAGCTTCTAAAAGGCCCACTGCAAGAAATGGGGCTTTTGGCATGGAAAGCATCTCATCTGTAACAATTCCAGCATGGTACCGAAGATACAAGATAGAGAAGTATACAACAACGTATCTGAAAAAGGCATCAAAAAGAAACACCTGGAGTTAGTAATTCTTTCAACTCACAGGTGCATTCTAAACAAAGAAGAGGAATAAAGGACCCTATAAACTATTAACTTCAATTGCATGACTCAGTCACTTGACTTTCTTTATCACGTAGTAGCACAATGCACTTTTTTGACAGAATATGAATTAACTAATAAAAATAGGATAAATGACGAGTATATTGATATTTCAACGCCAAAAAAAATAAAAATAAAATAATTAAGAATATATTCAACAAGGATCTTTAAAGGAATATTTAATCAAAGATTTTCAGAAATTCTTACCAATTAAAAGGACAACATAAAACAATTTTTAGCAAAAGCACAAGAAATTGACGAGAAAAGCAAAAACTTCCTTTGAGGACCACACTAAAGTAAGTAAATAAATAAATAAATAAAAGAATGAAAGTGAAAATGACTTTTAGCGGTCCGTTCTCCAATTGATCGGTCAATAGAACAGGATATAAAGCCAAAAAAACCTGAGGTAGGAAATCATTTGGTCCCACCAATCTGTAAGTTCTAATTCAATCGGATGGTTTACATTCACCATGTCCCCACCAAAGGCGTTTATGTTTAAAGCACCTAGTGCAGCGTCTCGATGATGTTCTTTGCTTTTTCTCTTTTTTTTTCAATTCATACCCTTTTCCTTTTTCTTTCTTCAAGAATCCAATTCAATGCTTTACTTACCCAGAAAGATGCCTTTTCTGTGTAAAATAAGTCGATAGGTTTAAACAACCTTTTCTTTTAAGTTTGCGAAATCAAAACGAATCCGAAATGTTTGACTTTATGCATCGAAGCATGTCCTAATTATCCCGCTTTTGTGAATGCTTTTCCAAAAGCTACACCTAGCCGTTTATATACAAATGTCTCTCAACCTTTATAACAAAACCAATTACTTTGTTCTTTAGACTTTCCTCTTTTGTTTGAACAAGTTATGATAGAGATATTTCAGACGAGTGTTTCCATCGCAGGAATAAAGTAGAATGAGTGGACCATCCACGTTCAACTAATGCTAGTGATGAAGACAAAGACCAGTCGTGTAATAATTACACAGTCCACTACCACAAAATAAAAAAACTAATAAACTTCATCCTACAAAGTAAAAAAGAAAAAAGAAAAAAGAAAAACGTTAATAACAAAATCTCACGCCATAAACAAATAGGAAACTAAATCTCGTTGCCATTCAATTTTTTAAACTTGCAGAAGCCGGAGTTTGTACTTTTGGAGGGGCATCATCTTTTAAAACCTCGTTGTCATGTCTAGAACAAAGCACACGTGCCAGATAGTTCATTTAATAAATGGGCACAACAAACATTAATAAATTCACCATGATCCAAAATAAAAATTTTGAAGGTGTCAAAAATGATAAAATAATAAACCTTTTAATTAACAAAAAGGTTCTATTAGGGGAATCTTATTGGCATTGTGCTTATACTTTATAAATCATGAAAAATATCCCCTTCAAATCAATATAAACAGATATATATATATACACACACATATAGAGCTTTTCTACAATCTACGGGATGTTCTTCTGATGTAACATGTAGAAGACAAAAATATAACATGATGACTATTAAACATATCATCAACATTTGGTTGACATAAAAGAAATTTAGTCATGCAAAGACTATGTTACACATCTTCAATGTACATTAATTTTAGATTGGCATAACAATAAGAAATTGAGTCATATAAAAACTGTGTTATGCAGTTTTAACATCAATATTATGTTTAATAATCATCTTACATTTTCTATTTCTATATGTTACGTTTAAGGAACGTTCCCTCTATCGTAAAAAAAGCCGTATATATAAATGTCGGAATGCCATGCCATTTGGGTTTAAAGACAAACAAATGGAGAAAGGAAAAGCAAGCTGTAACACGTGAAATGTATTAAAAAACTCCACAGCTAAAAGACGAATGCAAAGACGATTTGGAACCGCGCTAATGGTAAACGACAAATGTACCAAAAAGAAAATTACACACCAATTTGGCCACCGGCAACGTCGAAGAGGACAAGTTGAACACGAATCGCAACGGGTCTTATTCATCCAAAAAGTGAAACAATAAAGAAATAATAGTCAAATAATCGCACCCATCCAACATTATTATTCGCCGACAAAGAGTAATTAAATTATATATGTTTCTTTTAATCAAATTATTTAACTCAGCCAATTCGGAACTGTCCAAATCGAGGTTATTTAAAGATCAGATAAGTTCACTAAGCTCTAATAAAAAAAAGTATAGAAAAGAAAAGGTACTTAATTACGATTTTTTTTTGGGCTAAAGGTACTTAATTACGTATTTAATTTTACAAATACCTTTCTATAGTAGCCTATTTTACATGATTCTCAAGGTTACATCTGATCAAAATTTCATAAAAATGTGTGTGTGTATATACATCTAGAAACTTAATCAAGTACCCTTAAAAAAAAAAAAGAAGAAAGCTAATTAAGTATCAAAAAAAAAAAAGGAATGAACAGTTGAAATCTCATATTATAAAATTAAAAACAATAGTTTGAGAAAATTAAAAAATATATATATTAATCTCAATACTCTATAACTACCATTTGTAATTGGTGAGCATATACTCTTATGTAATGATTTATTATTTAATTATAAAAAACTAATTTAATATTTAGATCAATGAAATTTCCATTCCTACATTAAATACAAGAAAACAAGGTTTTTTTTTTTTAACTGAAAACGAGATTATTTTTAATTGCACGTGAAAAGAGAATCATTCTCTTTTCGAATTAAAAAAAAAAAAAAAGAAGAGAGAGAGAGAGAGTCATTCTCATTATTTAAAAAAATAATAATCATCATCATTTTTTATTTAACAAATACTAAGAACAAGCCGCAAATCACAATGTACCTCGACAGAAAATCAAGATAAACGAAATCTCAGAGGTCACAAATTCGCTAAAATTCAAAAGCCTAATGAAGATTGCAAAATGAAAATAGTAATAATAGCATGAGAAATGAACAGAGAGAGAGAGCGAGATGAAAGTTTACCCGAAAGTAGCGAACTGAGCGAGAAAGAAGGGGTAATGCTTGAGAGGAACGAGAGCGAGCTTATACAACACGCGGTTCCCTACTCCCAACACCGCCGTCGCCGCCGCCGCCGCCACCACCTTCATCGCCTTCCGCCGACCTTCTTCGATCCGCTCAACCTCCGCCGCCGTCCGATGAAACTCGCCGCCATTCACGGTCCGATCTCCGACCGTGTGCGAGCAGGCCCCTACCTTCTCCTTCTCCGCCTCCCCTCCCTCCGGCGACCTCTCCCAAGCCACTCCGCCGCCGACCGCCTGGAGACGCCTCTCCGCCGACAGCCGGAGGGCGATTCCCTCCATCCCCTCGCGGCAATAGCGCGAGAAGCGCAGGACATCGGCTGCCGGCCGCTGCGTCGTACGGATCCGGATTTGAAGGTCGGACATGACGACGCCGGCGGAGAGCTGGCGAGTGCATGACGTCATAATATGAGATTTTATTGATTATATTTTGGTTGTTGCAGAGACGAATTTGGTTGTCTCGGAAACAATGATTGTGGAGATCTAGTCTGGTCTGGTTTTGGTTTTTTGGGTTTGACGCGTGGACTAGGTGGCTTTGAAATAGGTGATAATAATTTGGGGTAGGTCCTTTCATAGAATTGGAGTTGTACGCGTGACGTATGACGTCATTGGTTGTCGTTTCTCGCAAAAAGAGAGGGAGAAGGAGAAACATTTTTGGGTAAGTTTGTTAAATGAATTGAAATTAGTGATTTAATTTGAGTTACCGTGATTTGAATTAAGATTTGAGTTAATAATTTTAATTGTTATTTGAATTGATGTTTGGATTTGTATTTAAGTTTTAATCTGAGTATAAAATAAAATTAAAATTTGTGTTTGAAGAGGTAGTGAAGATAGTTGATTTATTAATAAATTTAATAAAATCTTAATGTTAATGATCTTAAAAAATATGCAATATGAATCTTGATTTATTCCTCTCTTCACTAGAAACACAATAAAAAAAAGAATCATTTCAATTGGATATCCAATGAAGAAGTTATGATTTTTTGCCTCAAATATATGAGAGAGAATTTTAATTTTTATTGTAGCAAATATATCCAAGTATCAAAAGTTTAAGGGGGATGAAAACTCTGAAAATTTAGATTCTTGATACTTAAATGATTCAAATTTTGGGGAAAACAAACACGTATCTAAAGAATTCTTGATATTCAAATTCAAATTTGAGTCTATTGAGTTCAAAAAATACATGAAATAAACATACCCTCAAATTGTACGAGTGCTCAGTATTAGCTATTCTACGTCATATATGATGTGTAATCAAGTCTGTTTGGTAAATGAATTCGAATTAGTGATTGATTTGAGTTATGTGATTTGAATTATTATTCGAATTGATATTTAAATGTGTATTTTAATTTGAGTTTAAAATAAAATTGAAATTTGTATTTGGAGAGATAGTAAACATAGTTTTTGATTTATTAACAAATCTAATAAAACCTTAATGTTAATTATCTTAAAAAAATATGCAATATGGATCTTGATTTATTCTTTTATTCACTAGAAACATAATAAAAAAGAATCATTTCATTTGAATATCAAAGGAAGAAGTTACAATTTTTTTCCTCAAATATATGAGAGAGAATTTTAGATTTTACTATAGCAAAGATATCCGAGTATCAAAAGTTTAGGAGGATCAGAACTTTAAAAACTTGGATTCTTAATATTCAAAGGATTCAGATTTTGGGGGAAACAAATACGTATTTAAAGAATTATTAATACTCGTATCCAAATTTGAGTCTATTGAGTCCAAATGATATAGAAAATAAACAAGCCCTTGGGAGAAGAGTTTGGAATCGTCTTGTTATGATTTGAACTGTTTTTTATTTTAAATTTTTTGAAAAAAAACACTGTTGTAAAAATAGTTTGAATCATAAAAGACAAGTTTAAACCATTTTTAACAAACAAAGCTTAAATATGTGTTTACTTCACATGATGTTGAGTGAAGAATCGAGAATGATTTGCTTTTCAATCTTTACCACATATATTACCAATAAAAGACTAGTTTAATATATGTTTTTGAGTTCCAGATTTGCTTCCTAAAGTATTTAGATGGTCAATTATAAAAGCTTTCACTTTTTAGAATAGCTTTTAGTCAAAAGCTAATGATTTTCAAAAAGCTATTCTAGATGGACTTTAAAAGTTAGGAGTTTTAAGTAACACATTATAAATTTCAATATAACATTATCAATATTTATTACAAAACCTAAAATTATTTTATCACATTAAGCTTTTTTAGATATGTGGTTGCCAAATAAATGTTCAATAGGTTCCATACAATATAAAGAATAAGAGAAAAACATCAACCCTTATCAGTGAGTGGCAAATTTAATGTTATGGGCCAAATTAATTATCCTTTACTAACCAGAGTGGTGACCTAACAGTAAAGGATTACTATGATTGGATTGGTGGTCAAAGTGCAAATGTTAGGTGTCCTTATTTGAGTGTTTCAAATGAGAAGGCTTGTTCCTTTAGAGGAACTAAGATGGCACGCTCCTAGTTGATGAATAGGACCTATCGTGAAGGCCTTTAGTGGATAATAGTTCAGAATTAATTAGTAAATATCATTTTTTTAAAATTAATTGTAGTAATTATCAGGTTTTGAGATAATTTGTGATAAATAGTAAATTTATAGTGTAAATAATTTTTTTACCCTCTTATTTATAGTGTAAATAATTCTTATTTATACAGTAAATAGACTCACGGTGCAAAGAATATATTTACTCATTTGTTTATAATGTAAAAAATTCTTATTTACATAGTAAATAAATTATAGGAATGACTACAATAAGAACCACAAAAAAGTTCTTATCAATAAGAACTTTTATTTTTTACTTTTGACCGAATTGAAATTTAATGGACCAAAATCTAAGTTTCAAAAAACAAAATTAAACATAACCATATTTGATCTTGTAATTTTCATCATAACAAATATCAAAATAATTAAAGAAAAAACCAAATCCATTAAAAAAAACCCAAAATATATCATCTATGTTTCCCGCGGGGGGAGGGGGGAGTGGGGGGGTGTGTTGACGGGCGCCATCGTTGGGTACCGTCTTCTGGTGGAAGGGGTGGCAGGTGGAGAAGAGGCGGATTGATGGTCTATGGGCACGCTGTTAGACATGTATGCTCTAAGGAGTAAAAATGTAATACGTTTTTGGAGACATTTTTTTATCAATAAAGAATTTATTCATTTATATATACCAAATATTGTCCTCTTTACGTTCATATTCGTTGAATGTATGATAAGCAAACAGTAGTCTGAGACTGTCAGTCTAAACCTTAAGAATTGGGCATATGATGGGATGATTATGCGGTAGACACGACTCTTAAGGTGATGGTCTAAAATATATGATCCGCAATCGAGGGAATAAAGTTGGGCGCTTTATTCATGTAAAGATTGTTATGTTGTCTATATCCCTTTTGGGAGATGGTTTGTCTTAGCCATCGGAGTTGGACTCCGTGAATAGAAACATTGGCGCGTTGTCATAGGTGACGATGTGTTGGATCGGGACATAAAGTGAATTGATTTGGATTAATAATTCTGTCTTGGCAAATCGATTCACTTTAGACAGTCTTTTG
This sequence comes from Artocarpus heterophyllus, assembly GCA_025403435.1. Classification (NCBI taxonomy): domain Eukaryota; kingdom Viridiplantae; phylum Streptophyta; class Magnoliopsida; order Rosales; family Moraceae; genus Artocarpus; species Artocarpus heterophyllus. The sequence goes on from CM046337.1 coordinate 19,414,243, forward strand.
TATTGTATCTTAATCCTGAGATGAATAATGGGCCCGTTGTCTCGACTTGTGTCTTTTGATGTACCAATGGGTGACTCCCACATCTCTATAGTGGCATGCATGCCGGTACGTTGGAGGCATGACTCTTGATAGCGTAGACTTGTTATTCATAGATATGGAATCCATAGCTCCTCTTTAGGAGTAATGATATCCTCTTATATGCGTTGTCCTGTAATTGGAAAACTGGAGCGCTCAACCATTTGGATACATAGGTGTAACCGAATGGTATACTATCTTTGGATGGTAAGTTTTCTAATGGTGAGACAATGGAACGTAAGATAAAAATAATCGGGAAGGTAAGACAGAACTTGTCCTTAAGCCGATTATGGATGATCATATGGGGATGTGATACACTATGATATGTCATGGAGACTTAGCTACACGAGCTTCGTAATTCTGTAAAGTTCGAGAGTGCAGCTCCAAGCTTTTAGTGGAGTAGCGTTGGAGTTGATAATTGTGAAATGTATATCTGGGATATTGGGTTTCATAATTATCATGAGCTTGAACTTTATAGGTCCATTTTGGTCCCCTTTGCTAGCTCACAAAATCCTGTAACGACACGGCGTGCTTTTCCAATAATTGGTGACTTATGTCGGATTTATCAGATTGGTTTAAAATTTATAAGAATCAAATAATTCATGTCTGTTTATCGGTTGAATTAATTATGTAAGAAATTAGTTCAAGATGAACTTGTTGAATTATGGCGTTCGGATAATTCTTGTCTGTTTATCGGTTGTTTTAATTTTGGACAATTAGAACAAGATAAACTTATAGAATTATTGTGAATTGATTTATTTTCTGAGAGATTATCTTGATAAAGTTTGTTTTGATCAGATATCTTTTCTATTGGGCTATTTGAATCAAAACTGAGACTTTATCCTTTAGAATCTCGGGTGGAAAATAAAAGATTCGCGGAGATTTTTTCTCGGCAGTTCGGCATGCCGGATGACGTGTTCGGCCTGCCGAACTGGCCAGTTCGGCCTGCCTATCTCACAGTTCGGCATGCCGACCGCGACAGCTAAGATTACGCGTTTTTCACGCGTATCTTATCAGATATTGATCCGAACTTGATTCTATTTCGATTTTTGAGACCTAATCTGATATGGACTGACCCCAAGGACCAATAGGTATAAAAAGGGAGTGAGTCTAATGATTTACTCAGATCAATTTGAGAGATTAAGAGTGATACTCTTCTAGTGAGCATCTAAAAACTCCCTGAGAGCTTTTGTTCACAAATCACGAACACTAGCTTTGGGTTCTCTCTATTGGTTGGAAGGAGAGTCACCGGTGGAAGAGCTGTACGTGTGAGCCCACACTCACTCCGGTTGTGGATAGAGAATAGCAAAGAAGACCAGTTGGTTGAGGCTCTTCTGGAACGTTACTTCTCTACACAGGTCGCGGAGGTTCTTCGGCATACTGAGGTTAGTAAGATCTGTTTAATTTATACATATAACATGTCAAACTTGTGTTTTGGAAAATACTCTGATGAAAAATTTTCAAAATTCCGCTGCGCACTTTGTTTCCAACAATTGGTATCAGAGCCGAGGTTTTTACATAAATTTGCAAGTTTGTGATCATGTTATATGCATAAATTTTGTGATCTTAATCTCTCCAATGCTTGAATTGAATTTTATAGAGAGAAGGCACTCTAGGTTTCTATATAATATATATGTTGTCATGGATTATATGGTGAATGTTTATTAATTAATTATGGTTGATTAAATTGTTGTTTAATTATTTATTAATTAATTAATACCGGTTATGGTTCCTTAGAGGTTAGAATGTGTATCTAGGTTTTTCATGTAATTAGATGGCGGACTATCATCTCCGTCTAGGAATTATTATTTAATTTTTAATTTGTAAGAATTTTGTAATTAAATAATTATTCGGAGAAGACGAAACGAGAAGTCGGATCTTGAAGATAGATGATGGCGCCTCCAGGTATTTCCTGAGTCTCTAATTTTATGTTTTTGAATTGTTGAAAATAAAATTGATGAATTGCATTAAAATTGTATTTTCTGGATTGAGGGTTTTCTGCTCGGTCGGCATGCCGAACCTCACAGTTCGGCAGGCCGAAGGTCACAGATCGGCAGACCGGACGTATGGTCCGGCAGGCCGACAGTGGGGCAGAAATTTTGGTGCTCTGCCGGCAGGCCGAACCTTCATGTTCGGCAGGCCGAACCACCATGATCGGCAGACCGATCACCCAGATCGGCCTGCCGACCGAGAGCTGCCAGGCGTCCAGAAAAGGTGCGATTTTTTCAGTGCAGTTTTAATTTTATTTTTGGGACGATTCTGAGAAACATTAAATTTGGATATGACCGGAAATATGAAGTGTTCGATTCATACGGGATTGAGGACTTGAAGATGGATATTACATGAAGAAGGATACAGCTTGAGGATTCAAGGATGAAGAATCGATAAATGTCTCGATTATTCTCTTGTAATCTTATTTTTTCTATTCTCTAGGGTGGAACCATAATATTACGGTTATTATTATTATGCTTGTAGCTTTGCTTGATTGCTTTGCTTGTCTGCATTATAATATGATTTACCATGTATATTGATAACATGTCATATAGAATAGGGAGTGCCGCTCATATTAAAATTGTTCATGCATAATTTTAAAATAAAACCTTGACTTCAAAAGATTGAGTGGGAGAAGGTTTTCGAAGAGAGAACCTAAGGCCTCCATCGTTGGTCCATAGGAAGAACATGATGGTCCCAACCCCTAGGAAGGGATTTCTATCATGTACCAGATTGGATCTCTGAAAGGATAAGGTATTTTAGTATGATTTATGGTTGCACACCCCTAGGTGGTGATCATAAATCATGGATAAAATATTAAAACGGTGGTTATACACTCACGTTAATTTTATTATTAACCTCCCCTAGGAGCTCTGTTAATAAAATTAATGGCCAAAGAAACGATTATTAGTATATGCTGGATCATACGGGTCCTGGATGGCATATATTAATCAGGAGGGGATCCGTGTTCCTAATTGAATTTGGCATGACTCCCCTAGGAGCATGTTGAATTCTGAGTTGGGAATTATCGTTGTAAGGTTGTGATATTTTCAAGGTTTTGACACATAAACACATTTGTATGATTTTACATGATTGTGTTATCTTACTAAATTATTAAATATGTTTGCTTATGTTTGGTATATGATTCTTTATTGTAGATTGAAAATGTCTAAAAACGCTTTATCATCGATACTTGACAAAAACCAATTAACCGGTGAGAACTATAATGATTGGAAACGGAACCTGGACATCGTCCTATCCTTTGAGAAACTGAAATATGTACTGACAACTCCTTGTCCTCCCGAGCCTACGGGAGACTCAAGTAATGAGCAATTCCAAGCGTACGAACGCTGGAAAGATGCTAATGATCAGGCCCGCTGCTATGTTATGGCTAGCATGAATAACGTGCTGCAGGCTCAACATCAGGATTATGAGACTGCGAAGCAGATCTTGGATAATCTTGAGGACATGTTTGGAGGCCAGGCCATAACAAAGCGGCAAGGGGCGCTTCGGAAACTCTTAAACTGTAGACAGAGACCGGGGACATCTGTAAAGGAGCACATGATGTTGGTCATGGGTTACCTCGCTGAGGCTCAAACCAATGGAGCCGACATCGATGCTGAAACTCAGATGACTATGGTCTTTGAGACTCTGTCTAAGGAATTTATTCCGTTTAGAGCTACTTTTAATTTGAGCAATAGACGGGATATGACCTTGACAGAACTGATGAAACAGTTACAAGAGTTTGAACTGCTGATCAGGGAGTCTCCTGCTGGTGGAGAGGCCAATATGGTAGCTGCTTCTGGTTCCAATCCTAACTCTGGGAATGGAAAGAAGCAACGGGCCAAGAGTGGTAAGTCTTCTATTCCTATTGCTACCAAGAGCAAGAAGAAGAAGAAGAAGAACCCAAAGAAGCTTAAGTGCTTCTTCTGTGGTAAGGTCGGGCATATAAAGAAGCATTGCAAGGACTTCCTTTCCAAGGGAGGTAGGTGTGATCTTCTATATTTAGAAACTTGTTTGGTTGAGGAATCCAGTGACATTTGGGTCATAGATTCCGGTGCAACTAATCATGTTTGTGTTTCTCTGCAGGGATTCAAAGAAACGAGAAGTCTACTTCGTGAAGACTTAACGCTTCGGATGGGCGATGGATCCTTGGTCTCAGCGGAAGCAGTGGGAGATGTCCATCTTTATTTTGATAATTATAGGAGTTTAATTTTGCGAGATTGTTTTTATGTTCCTAAATTTAAAAGGAATTTAATTTCTGTATCTTCTTTATTTAAAGACTCCTACGTGGTATCTTTTAATGAAAAAGTGGTGATTCGTAAAAACAAATCTTTTATCTGTTCTGGATGGATGCAAAATAATCTATATTTTATCAAACCTAAGATGGACTTGTTGCTTAATGCTGAGATAAATGATAATAACTCAAAAAGACTTAAAACTTCTCACTCTAATAAGACTTATCTTTGGCATTTGCGCCTTGGCCATATTAACCTGAATAGGATTCAAAGGTTGGTAAGGGATGGACCTTTAAGTCACTTAAAGGTGGAATCTATACCTCAATGTGAGTCTTGTTTGGAGGGGAAAATGACCAAAAGACCATACGGGTCTAAGGGCAATAGGGCCGAAGGGGTTCTAGAACTTGTGCATAGTGATGTTTGCGGACCGATGAACATCCGGGCACGAGGAGGGTATGAGTACTTCGTTACTTTTATTGACGATTACTCAAGATATGGGTATGTGTACCTAATGCACCACAAAAGCGAAACTTATGATAAATTCAGGGAGTTTCGGGCTGAAGTGGAAAAGCAATTGGGTAGACCCATAAAGGCACTTCGATCAGATCGAGGTGGGGAATACCTTTCTGATGAGTTCTTGGGACACTTGTTAGAGAATGGGATTTTATCCCATTTGACTGCGCCGGGCACTCCGCAGCAGAATGGCGTAGCAGAGAGAAGGAATAGGACTTTGTTGGACATGATTCGGTCCATGATGAGTTATTCATCATTGCCTTTATCCTTTTGGGGATATGCACTACAAACCGCATGTTATCTTTTGAACAATGTGCCTTCAAAATCGGTCCCTAAAACTCCTCACGAGTTGTGGACAAGACGGAAGACATCCTTAAACCATATTCGCATATGGGGATGTCCAGCTCATGTCCTGTTTAAGGATCCGAATAAGTTGGAAGCACGTTCAGAAGTTTGCGTGTTTGTAGGATATCCAAAAGGGACTAAAGGGGGTTATTTTTATAACCCAAAGGAAAATAAAGTCGTGGTTTCAACTAATGCAACTTTCCTTGAGGAGAGTTACATGAACGACTTTAAACCTCAAAGCAAAGTGGTGCTTGAGGAGTTGAGGGGTGATCCGTTTACTCCAGAGGTTCCGAACGAAACCATTCCGATCGGTGTAGAAAAACCAAACAAACCTGAACAACAACCTCAGGGGCTTCGGCGTAGTGGGAGGATCGGGCGTCAACCTGAGAGGTATATGTTCAATGGGGAGGTCTTTTTGGCTGAACCGGATGAACATGACAGGGATCCTTATACTTACGCAGAAGCTATGGAGGATGTTGATTCAAGACTCTGGACAGAGGCCATGAACATTGAGATGAAGTCTATGGAGACTAATCGTGTCTGGGAGCTTGTGGATCTTCCCGAAGGGGTAAAACCCATAGGGTGTAAGTGGATCTACAAGAGGAAAAGAGGAGTGGATGGAAAGGTCGAAACCTTTAAGGCTAGACTGGTAGCTAAGGGTTATACGCAAAAGGAAGGAATCGATTATGAGGAAACCTTTTCGCCTGTAGCCATGCTTAAGTCCATCCGGATTCTCTTGTCCATAGCTGCCGCTCTCGACTACGAGATTTGGCAGATGGATGTCAAGACGGCTTTTCTAAATGGCTATCTTGATGAGTCCATTTATATGGAACAACCAGACGGGTTCAAGGTCGCGGGTCAAGAGGGTAAGGTTTGTAAGTTGCTAAAGTCTATTTATGGACTTAAGCAGGCTTCTCGTTCTTGGAACATAAGATTTGATCAAGTGATCAAGACTTATGGGTTCTCACAAAATGTGGATGAACCATGTGTTTACAAACACATTAAGAATGGGAAGGTGGTTTTTCTACTACTCTATGTAGATGACATTCTGCTAATTGGCAATGACGTTGGGGCGTTGTCATCGGTCAAATTATGGTTGACCAAGCAGTTTGACATGAAGGACTTGGGTGAGGCTAATTTTGTTCTCGGTATCCAGATCTTGCGGGATAGGAAGAACAAAATGATAGCTTTGTCACAGGCCAGCTACATAGATAAAATTCTCAGGAGGTTTGCAATGCAGGATTCCAAGAAAGGTGGGCAACCATCTAGGTCTGGAATTACTCTTTCTAAGAAAGACTCTCCAAAGTCTTATGAAGAAAGAGAATACATGAAGAAGGTGCCTTATGCTTCGGCAGTGGGTAGTCTCATGTATGCCATGCTTTGCACTCGACCGGATATTAGCTATGCGGTCGGGATTGTGAGTCGATTTCAGGCGGATCCAGGACCGAACCATTGGGTTGCGGTAAAGCATATTTTCAAGTACCTGAGAAGGACTCGAGGGTATATGCTTGTGTATTCGGGTGAGGATTTAACTCCTCTAGGATACACTGATTCGGATTTTCAATCCTGCCTGGATTCTAGGAAATCGACTTCAGGGTTTGTGTTTACTCTAGGTGGCGGTGCCATCAGTTGGAGAAGTGCGAAGCAAGATTGCACTTCGGATTCAACGATGGAGGCCGAGTATGTGGCGGCTAGTGATGCTTCGAAAGAAGCAGTGTGGCTCCGCAAGTTCCTTGGGGATCTTGAGGTAGTTCCTGGTATGGATAAAGCGGTATCACTGTACTGTGATAACAGTGCGGCGGTAGCTAATGCTAAGGAACCAAGATTTCACAAGAAGAGTAAGCATATTGATCGGAAGTATCATGTGATAAAGGACTTCGTTGAGAGCGGGCATGTCACGGTGTGCAAGATCGCGTCAGAGGACAATTTAGCTGATCCATTTACGAAGACACTTTCTGGGAGAGTCTTCGAAAGGCATGTGGAAGCTATGGGGATGCGAAATTTGCAGTATTTACTCACTTAGTGCAAGTGGGAGATTGTTAGACATGTATGCTCTAAGGAGTAAAAATGTAATACGTTTTTGGAGACATTTTTTTATCAATAAAGAATTTATTCATTTATATATACCAAATATTGTCCTCTTTACGTTCATATTCGTTGAATGTATGATAAGCAAACAGTAGTCTGAGACTGTCAGTCTAAACCTTAAGAATTGGGCATATGATGGGATGATTATGCGGTAGACACGACTCTTAAGGTGATGGTCTAAAATATATGATCCGCAATCGAGGGAATAAAGTTGGGCGCTTTATTCATGTAAAGATTGTTATGTTGTCTATATCCCTTTTGGGAGATGGTTTGTCTTAGCCATCGGAGTTGGACTCCGTGAATAGAAACATTGGCGCGTTGTCATAGGTGACGATGTGTTGGATCGGGACATAAAGTGAATTGATTTGGATTAATAATTCTGTCTTGGCAAATCGATTCACTTTAGACAGTCTTTTGTATTGTATCTTAATCCTGAGATGAATAATGGGCCCGTTGTCTCGACTTGTGTCTTTTGATGTACCAATGGGTGACTCCCACATCTCTATAGTGGCATGCATGCCGGTACGTTGGAGGCATGACTCTTGATAGCGTAGACTTGTTATTCATAGATATGGAATCCATAGCTCCTCTTTAGGAGTAATGATATCCTCTTATATGCGTTGTCCTGTAATTGGAAAACTGGAGCGCTCAACCATTTGGATACATAGGTGTAACCGAATGGTATACTATCTTTGGATGGTAAGTTTTCTAATGGTGAGACAATGGAACGTAAGATAAAAATAATCGGGAAGGTAAGACAGAACTTGTCCTTAAGCCGATTATGGATGATCATATGGGGATGTGATACACTATGATATGTCATGGAGACTTAGCTACACGAGCTTCGTAATTCTGTAAAGTTCGAGAGTGCAGCTCCAAGCTTTTAGTGGAGTAGCGTTGGAGTTGATAATTGTGAAATGTATATCTGGGATATTGGGTTTCATAATTATCATGAGCTTGAACTTTATAGGTCCATTTTGGTCCCCTTTGCTAGCTCACAAAATCCTGTAACGACACGGCGTGCTTTTCCAATAATTGGTGACTTATGTCGGATTTATCAGATTGGTTTAAAATTTATAAGAATCAAATAATTCATGTCTGTTTATCGGTTGAATTAATTATGTAAGAAATTAGTTCAAGATGAACTTGTTGAATTATGGCGTTCGGATAATTCTTGTCTGTTTATCGGTTGTTTTAATTTTGGACAATTAGAACAAGATAAACTTATAGAATTATTGTGAATTGATTTATTTTCTGAGAGATTATCTTGATAAAGTTTGTTTTGATCAGATATCTTTTCTATTGGGCTATTTGAATCAAAACTGAGACTTTATCCTTTAGAATCTCGGGTGGAAAATAAAAGATTCGCGGAGATTTTTTCTCGGCAGTTCGGCATGCCGGATGACGTGTTCGGCCTGCCGAACTGGCCAGTTCGGCCTGCCTATCTCACAGTTCGGCATGCCGACCGCGACAGCTAAGATTACGCGTTTTTCACGCGTATCTTATCAGATATTGATCCGAACTTGATTCTATTTCGATTTTTGAGACCTAATCTGATATGGACTGACCCCAAGGACCAATAGGTATAAAAAGGGAGTGAGTCTAATGATTTACTCAGATCAATTTGAGAGATTAAGAGTGATACTCTTCTAGTGAGCATCTAAAAACTCCCTGAGAGCTTTTGTTCACAAATCACGAACACTAGCTTTGGGTTCTCTCTATTGGTTGGAAGGAGAGTCACCGGTGGAAGAGCTGTACGTGTGAGCCCACACTCACTCCGGTTGTGGATAGAGAATAGCAAAGAAGACCAGTTGGTTGAGGCTCTTCTGGAACGTTACTTCTCTACACAGGTCGCGGAGGTTCTTCGGCATACTGAGGTTAGTAAGATCTGTTTAATTTATACATATAACATGTCAAACTTGTGTTTTGGAAAATACTCTGATGAAAAATTTTCAAAATTCCGCTGCGCACTTTGTTTCCAACACACGCAACACTGACAACACCTTCGCTCGACCTCTGCACAATGCAGCTTGCCTCTATGTGAACGGCGATGAGATTCCATCTCAATCGCAGCAAGATCGTCGCAATGGAATCTTGATCTACTATAGCTGTTGGAAATCAAAGCAATAAGCAACAAGAAATAGAGAGAAAATTGTACACAAGATTTACGTGGAAAAACCATAATGAAGGGTGAAACAAACCACGGGCAGAAAAGAAGCAATCCACTAATCACAAAAGGAAATTACAACGGTGTTTAAAACGCTCAAATATAGAAATTCACTCACTCAATCACTCACAAACTCACAAGACTGAGCTCTCTGTATCACTCTCAACTCTATGATCTCTATGAAAATTTGTGACTCTCTAATGTGTCTCTCTAATGTGACTCACTATATATTGTACTATGGAAAATATGATGTATTTATATGTATGGAGACTCAAACCCTAGCCCAAAATAACCCAAAAACGCGTAAAAACGAAAAGTATACTATTAGGCCGCATTGGAGCTTCGCGGCGCTGCCTTACTGCCAAAGATTTTGGGTCACAAAATAACAATCTCCACCTTGACACAAAATCCACCATAAAAAACTCCAACATATGATTAACCGAATTCTCAACCTCTTCCACAAAGCCCCAACGGGCAACTAACCGGCACGAGCATGAACTCCAACCAAGTTCAAGCAATGCTCAAACTTAGCTGTAGGTAATGACTTAGTCATCATATCGACAGGATTATCATGTGTACTGATTTTGCTCACAATAATATCACAACAAGCAACAATATCACGAACAAAGTGATAACGAACGTCAATGTGTTTCGTTCTTTCATGAAACATTTGATCTTTAGTGAGAAAAATAGCACTCTAACTGTCACACATCACCACAGAAGTCTTCAAATCTTCACTGAGTTCTCCAAATAGGCCCTTCAATCAAATAGCTTCTTTGAAAGCCTCTGTAATAGCCATATATTCAGCCTTAGTAGTAGACAAAGCAACAGTAGCCTGCAAGGTAGCCTTCCAACTGATAGCACAACCACCAACTGTAAACACATACCCAGTAAGTGACCTCCTCTTATCCAAGTCTCCAGCATAATCAGAATCAACATATCCCATAACACCATCTCTAGTCCTCCCAAAGTGCAAACAAACGTCAGTAGTACCACGCAAGTATCTGAGAATCCATTGCACCGCTTTCCAGTACTCTTTACCTGGATTTGCCATGTATCTACTAACTGCACTAACTGCATATGATAAATCTGGACTAGAACATACCATAGCATACATGAGGGAACCTACTACACTAGAGTATGGAACACGTAACATGTACTCAATCTCATCATCTAACTGTGGAGCTAACGCAGCTGAAAGTCTGAAATGTGCTGCTAACAGAGTGCTCACTAGTTTTGCTTTCTGCATGTTGAACCTGTGCAAAACTTTTTCAATATAGCCTTTCTGACTCAGATAAAGCTTATCTGCCTTTCTATTTCTCAAAATTTCCATGCCGAGAATCTTCTTGGCAGCTCCCAAGTCCTTCATCTCAAACTCTCTACTGAGTTGAGCCTTTAACTTCTTAATCTCTCCTTTATCCTTAGCAGCAATCAACATATCATCAACATATAAGAGCAAATAAACAAAGGACACATCATCACCCTTCTTGAAGTAGACACAACTGTCATAACTACTCCTTTTAAACTCATGAGCGATCATAAATGAGTCAAATCTCTTATACCACTGCCTAGGAGACTGTTTCAAACCGTAAAGAGACTTTTTCAACGAGCAAACATAGTCTTCTGTACCTGTAACAATGAAACCCTCGGGTTGCTGCATGTAAATGTCTTCCTCGAGCTCTCCATGCAAAAACACAGTCTTCACATCTAACTGCTCAAGCTCAAGATCATAAGTGGCCACAATACCAAGCAAGGCTCGAATTGAGCAATGCTTAACCACAGGAGAAAATACATCTGTAAAGTCAACACCTAGAACCTGACTTTATCCTTTTGCAACCAGTCTAGCCTTGTACCTAGCATATTCAACTCCCGATGTGCCTTCTTTTCTTTTAAATACCCATTTGCAACAAACAGCTTTCTTCCATTTGGGTAACTTCACCAAATCCCATGTGCCATTCTTATGTAGGGATTCCATCTCCTCCTGCATAGCAATCATCCACTTGCCATAGTCAACTGAATTAACCACCTCTGAATAGGTAGGAGGTTCTTCACCAGACTCAACACCTTCTGCCACTGATAAAGCATAAGCCACCAAGTCGGCCTCCGCATATCTCTGTGGAGGCCTAACATCTCTCCTCGACCTATCCTTAGCAATAGAGTACTGTGATGGCGGCAGTGATGGTGATAGGGAAGCACTATCGCCTTGACTCTCTGCACTTGACTAGGAAGTAGAATCGGATGATGTACTTGTCTCTATTTGAAACTCCACATGTTTGCTAGATCTATCCCGATCAACATCACTAGACCCTGTAGTAGATGTCCCACGTAATATGGAAGTCTCATTAAACACATCTCTACTGATAATAACTTTCTTGGTTTTAAAGCCACTTTAACGGCCAGTAAATAGGTTGGTGTTACAAGAATAACTGACAAAAATTGAAGACAGCCTTAGCATCGGATTAGTCATTCTAGAGTAACCAAGTTCAGAAGCAAATGAAATATAATAGAGTAAGGAGGAGGCTTTTGACAGCTTACCTTTTTAGAGTATTATGTTTAAAAAGGACAGACATTGATTATCAAACTAATCTAACCCCACAACAAAAATGATTTCCACAAGGACCATTTTCAGCATAATATTACCAAGCAAATAAACCGGCAAAATATAAGTGCAAAGGGCTGCTATTTCACCAAGCAAATAATATTAAAGTATGCATATAGTTTACATCACGACCTTGGCAAAATATAAATTATAGAAGTACAAAAGGCAAATAATGTAACTGCAACCACATGCAAAATACAAGATCAATGATAAGAAAGAAAGATTACAACTAGAAAGAAAATAGAGAATGCAAAGTACAAGAACAATGATAAAAAAGAAAGATTCTCATGTAAAAGCTTACTCGGTAAAGTTCTCAAGAAAGAGAGGAGAGAGAACTTTAAAATTATCGAACCATTTTACCAAGCAAATAATATTAAAGAATGCATATAATTTCCATCACTACCTTGACAAAATAGAAATTATACAAGCGTAAAGGACAAATAACATAAGAGCAACCACATGCAAAATACAAGATCAATTATAAAAATAAATTCAAGCCAAAAATCATACATATTTGTTTATAGCATGTAAACTTGTTCTTATTATGAAAGCCTTGCTTATGTAGTTTATCTAAGAATCTTTATTTGTTTATAGCATACATATTCGTTTATAGTATGTAAACTGGATCAGACATTTCTGATTATGTTGAAAGTTGAGCCAAAAACATTCTCCTTATATTCATTCCCTAATATTAAACAAAATACAATAAGTATGAAATTTCTACCTTGAAATTTACCAATTATATTAACCAACAAAAAGGCGTCACAAAGAGCAGGGGAGGCAAACACTAAGAAACGAGAGGTAAGAGAACTAAGGCCAGCAAGCCACACCCTCTTGAAACACAAGAGGAGGAACGTCACATAAAGAAATACAACCAAAAACATCAGAGTTGTAAACACTCAACAAGTGTCCCGATCTTCTAACACTGGTGGCTCAATTTTTCTCCATGATCCACAACTCATAGCGCCCATCCTCCTCCATCAAAAGTTTAAAAGCATCCACAAATTTCCAAGCATGCTCTAACATCAAATAAGTAGAGTTCCACCTAGTTGGCATATCTAAACAAACAAGGAACTTATCATCTTTATTCACATTTTTCACACATTGTTTAAAAAATCTTGCCAACCTTACAGGAGAAGATCTAATGTACCTGATTGCATTGCGTGCCCGAAAAATATAGTATAAATTTTTCAAACCATCTTGCACAACCAAGTTCAATATATGAGTTGCACATCTGACATACAAATATTCCCCATCACAAACACCACTCTTCCAAATGGAAAGATTCTTTTTCATGTGTGTTATAGCTCCATCATTAGAAGAAGAATTATTCAATGTGATTGTAAAGATCTTCTCAATTTTCCATTGTTGTAAGCATCTCTCGATTGCTTTCCCAATCATTTCTCCATAATGATTAGGAATTTGAATGAAATTCAAAAGCCTCTTTTACATTGTCCATTTAAAATCTATAAAATGAGCTATCAAAACCATGTAATGTACTTGTTGCATAGAAGTCCAACAATCGGTGGTTAGAGAAACTCTTTGTGAATGCTTCTTAAAGAAAGATCTTAGCTTCTCTTTCTCACTCTTGTAAAAATTCATAATATCTCTCAGCAACTAATATGCGTGATGGAATATCAAACTTTGGACAAGCCATACTACAAAAGATCTTAAACCCTTCTTGTTCAACAAATAGAAAAGGTAGCTCATCTTTGACTACCATCTTTGCCAATGCCGCTCGATATACCGCTTGACTAAAACCCTCAGCTACAAGGTTACTATTTCTACGTTCAGTAGCACTCTTTTGCTTGAAAAATAATATTTCTTGCACTGCTCTCTAAGATGTTCCACAAGGTACTAGTACCATTTTTTTTGGCTGTGTAAGAATAACCTTTATGACAATAGATACACACGTTTCTAAGAACACCTTTATTTGTTTTCTCTTTGAAATGGTCTCATACTGGAGAAGTTGTTCTACCTATTCTTTTGAGAGGAAGTGGTGGGCTATGAGCTTTATTTTCTTCACTTGGAGATAAAAAAGTTAAACCAGCGGTTTTGGGTGTCTCAGAAATACCAATAGGAGTTTCAACTTCATTTCCAGATTGACTATTAATTTCTTCATCACTATACTCAGCATCCATCTAAAAAGGACACAAAAAAGTCCAATAAAAAATGACACCAATGGATTGACTGTTAATTTCTTTATCACTATACTCAACATCCATATAACAAGGACATAAAAAAAAAAGTCTAATAAAAAATGACACCCACATATTAACTATTAATTTCTTTATCACTATGCTTAACTTCAATGCGGTACCTCCTATCCTTATTTGTAGTTTTGGTGATGTTGCTTGGATACTCTCTGTTTTGGGTCCTTTTTCCCAGTGGCATTGAGTATTCCTTTTATTTTTTTTCCTTGTTATATTGGTTTGCAGCTATATTTTTACTTTTACTTGTACCTTAATGTATATTCTAATCTTTCTTCATGTTTTAGGATGAAATTAACAGAGAATATGAACTTTTGAGATCACTTCTCGACTATTTTTTGAGCATGGAGAAAATAGGCAAAATATTATAAATTAGAAGATTTAAAACGTAGGTTTTGAGAAATGAGGCTCAGAAATTAGAACCTGTTGTTATATTACAAATTTACAACCCTATTTACCTCCTTGTGACTTAATCTCCTGCTACTGCTATGTTTGATTTGTTCAAATACCAAGGCTACTTTTGTATTGACTTTGATATATTTTATGGCTTTTTTCTTGATCAAATCTAAAGCTCTTCAAAAGCCCTTACAAAAAAATTAAAAAAAAAAAAGAAAGAAAAGAAAAGAAAAACAATGAGACCCAATTGAATTTTTTATCCAATGTTAAGAGTAGCTTTAACTTCTTTTCTTTTTGAACCGAAACTCTGAATAAAAATTCAATCCTTATGAAAAGTAATATTATGAGAACAAATCCACAACAGAACAATTAATCAATTTAAAGGAGAAATTAAGAAGAAATAAAAGGTCAAAGAAGAACCTTGCTTCTTTTTAGGAAATACCCTCGGAATTTTTGAGCTTTCCTCTTTCTATTCAGTGGCCAGAATCCACCTCTTCCATGGTCGTGGAGGCCACAGTCGTAGTTCAAAGACAAGCTTATAAAGTTGACAAGCAATTGTAAGGTGAGTCCAGCAAAGAATAAGCAATAGAAGATAAAATAAAATAAAAGGTGAGTCCGCAAAGATAAAAGAGTAGCTTCTGGGTAAGAGGAAAAGAAAAGAAAGGGATTCACTTCCAGCAATACAATGGCAAAGGTAAAAGGTTAGTCATTTTCAAAAAAAAAAGAAAAAGAAAAAGAAAAAAGGTGAGCCCCGCAAAGATGCAATAATGGGCTGATTTTCATCACCAATTAAAAATAATATATATAAAAATAATAATTATTGTCTTATATAAAAAATATTTTATAAAGATATATAGATACATATACGACGGATTGGTGGGTGGTTTAACGTGCGGTTTGGACAGTTTGGGAGTGTCAAAACACTAACTAAACCCTTCAAAATTATTCCTATAAAAATCACCAAAACTATCTAAAATTAAAATATAAACCACCATAATTGGTTTGAATTGGTTTGGTTTAAGCGGCTTGAACGGTTCAGCGGATTTTTTAAATACCCCTAGATACATGCACAAGAATACACATATTCTTTACATATCATGTCGTACAATTCAGATATGTTTGAAACATATTTCTATTTTCTATTCCAAATTGCAACAGGACAATTATTGAAATTGTTATAATAAACTAGAAGTTCTCTAACCCAATAGGCATATTGGGTATGCTTTAGAATATTAGTATTTTGAAAATGTAGTATTGCTTAAAAAAATTTCTCACTATTAAGAGGAGGGAGGTTGCAGTTAGATATTATTAATCTCCGCACGTTGATTGATTGAGCATTGCAATGCAATATAAAGTTGTTACTTAATATGATAAAAAAAAAAAAGTGACTAATCACTTCTCCAACTGCTAATTTAATAGCTAGAATTAAGGTTTCTAAATGTCAATCTATTAAGTTATGAGTCTAAGAAATGTTTGAAGTATTGAAGACTTGTCTGATATAAAATACCATACTTATTGAAAAAAGAACGAAACTTGTAAATATATTGGTACTATTAAGATATCATATTCATCAAGAGCATATATTCATAAAATGTTATTGACATGACAGTTTGATACATTTATTAGAGATCAAATCTCTTGTAGATATTATTAGTCAGTGAATTCTTGAAGTAGTTCAAAAGGTATACTTAAAATTTAAAAATATTGAGGAAAATAGGGAGATCTTGATAAGTCATGCAAATATAAAAGTAAAATTAAATTACAATAAAAGTTAGTTGTCGATAATTACAAGAAGCATGGATTATTAGTTTATTGAAAAGAAAGCAAGGATCTTCACAAAAATCTGGAATCCGTTGAAAGAGATTGGCGTGAAAAAAATAATAATGATTGGCCAATAAATAAAAGAAGCTAATTCAGACGAGAGTAATTCATAAATATGAAGTATTGTGAACGATTAGTCTAAATGTTTTGAATACATAAAACCTGTAGAGTATAAATGAATACTCATATGAAATAGTTCATATAACAATGCATGACACCATAGATTAAATTATAAGTTATAATAAGTTTTATAGAAAAATTATAAAGAATATGTGTAACGATACTCATATATGATGGATAAACAATTTATATTTTGATAGATTGGTAATATAAAAAAATAAGTTCATGAGCATCTGAAAAACATATTGCAACAACCTATTGATATTTATAAAAAATCCTAAAGGGGCTTCAAAGGTCTGAAAGATATAAGTTGAAATTGTGCGTTTAATTATTAAGGTCACAAAGATATTTGTGTAAAAGGATGCAATCCAGATATAAATGGTACCACTATATTTTCATGATATAAAGAATAGAAGTGCTAGCAAATTAATATCTCTATTGCTTTATAATGAGTTCAAAAATTATAGATTTGTTTTTATATATAGAAAATTTTAAAAGAGATAAGCAATTTATATTTTGATAGCCTGGTGATATAAAAAAATAAGTTCATAAGCATCTGAAAAACATATTACAATAACCTATTGATATTTATAAAAAATCCTAAAGGGGCTTCAAAGGTCTGAAAGATATAAGTTGAAATTGTGCGTTTAATTATTAAGGTCACAAAGATATTTGTGTAAAAGGATGCAATCCAGATATAAATGGTACCATTATATTTTCATGATATAAAGAATAGAAGTGCTAGCAAATTAATATCTCTATTGCTTTATAATGAGTTCAAACATTATAGATTTGTTTTTATATATAGAAAATTTTAAAAGAGATTATTAAGAAAAATTTAAGAAGACAAATTTCATAGAAAAAAGTTTATTCAGACCTAAAGATTAAGATTTGCTTAAAATAATGTTTGTCCATAATTTTTCCTGTATACTAGTTAAGAAGCACGTTTTGATGCACGTGTGTAGTTAACTTCTTGAACTTTTTCTATTATTTTAGAAAATCACAAGAAAAAAGACTTAGGTGAGGTCGTATTTAGGAATATTATTTTAATAAATACATCATATTTGAGAAGAAAAATACCACAATAAAATATCATATAGAAAATTAGTATAAGGTATACTTTATAAAAAATAATAAATGAAAGAACGAAATGAAAAAAAAGATAAAAAACTTTAACATGGAAAAAATAAAAAATAGTATTTGTTAAAAAATATTTGAAAAAGTTAAGTAAATAATCTTTAAGCAAGGACTTATTTGAGAAATTTAAATGGAGAGGAAAAAAAATTAAATGGAGAAACCTTTGGAAAAAAATAATAAATAGGGACAATTGAGGAAAAAAAATTTGATAAGGTGTAAACAAACACTATAAAATTTAAAGAGAAAAAAGAAAAATAAATAAAAACAAACATCACCCATCTCCCATTGCATCATCTTATAAAACCCATCACCTGCCATCATGCGGTCTCGGTGGAGCAACCAAAAGTAGTGTTGCAAGAACGGTCCGGCCAGGCCCGTTCTTCTTAGGCCCACACGTAGGCCAGGCCGGGCCGGCCCATATTAAAAATAACTTGGCCCGGCCCTGCCCGGCCCGGCCCGCGGGCTAATTTTATATGGGCCGTGCTGTGAGCCGTGCTGAGCCGTGCCCTGGACCTTAAATGGACCGGCCCATCTTGGCCCATCATGGGTTTAAATGGGCCAGCCTATCTAAGCATGTAATTTTTAATTTTTTAATTTTTGAATTTTTAAATAAGTTAATAAATATAAAAGTTTGAATAGTTAAGGGAAATATAAAAAATGATATTTTATTTACGATTGCCTCATTAAAAACCTTTCCAAGGAAAATCCAGTGGGACAAAACCTTGGTAAGGAAAAAAGAGTACAATCGGGATAATTATACATTAGATGTTTACAAAATTACTAAAAACAAAAAAAAACATAAAAAAATATTGTTCATAATTAATTACAACGTATTACTCCTAGTGGGAGTATCAGAAATGTCCAAATTTTTAAAGTCATCAACCCAATCATCTTGAGCTTCTTGGCTTCTTCTACGAGCATCCTCCCAATCTTTGACGCACATTACTGCTTCTAGAATATCGTCACTCATACGTGCACGTCGTTCATCAAGTACTCTACCACTGCAACTAAATACTTGTTCACTTGCAACTGTGGATATTAGTATGGTTAGTATATTACAAGCCATTTTAAAGAGCACAGGAAAAGTACTTGAATGTGATCTCCAAAATGACCAAAGATCAAACGTATTGAAATCATGACCACCACCTTGCTCATTGAAAATGAATGCTGCAAAATTTGTTTCCAAATAGTTTTCCAATTCACTGTGTGTTGAAGATGTAGACGATGCACCGAAACCAAATTCGGTGTAGCTAATCATACTTGCCCATGAAGAACCATGTGGTACAGAAGTAGTATTTGCTAAAGGTGTAGGGGATATTGTTTGGCATCCTCCATATTTTTCATTATATGCATTAAATATGTTGTTAACTTTTGCTTGCACATTTTGAATGGTTATGATGTCAGAATGCACCCTTAATTTTTCCCTTATACCCTTAAGCAAATATTCAACACCAGCTAATTTAATTCTCGGATCCAATATAGTAGTTATGCAATACAACGGTGGAACACGCTCCTAATATTTTTTGAATTTTTGTTCCATGAACTCAATAGATTCCTTAAACATGTCAAAATCTCTATGCATATCGAAGGTTGCAGCAATGTCGTATAACTTATGTAATGCATAAGGAGAGGTAGGATAGTACACACCTGAGAGTTGGAGAGTGGCTTCATAAAAACCTTTTAAGAAATTGTAAAAGCATGAAGCAATTTGCCAATCAAATTCTTGAAGCAGCTCAGTTGGATTCTTCAAGTTGTAATACGCGGTTATGACCTCTTTGTATGGTAGGCATGCATTCAGTATCAAATATGTTGAATTCCACCGGTGTCCTATGTCAGTTGGAAGTTTTCTGGGTTTCATGCTTGCTCTCTTACAAAGCTTAGCAAACTCTTCAATTCGAGAGCCAGAACTTGCCATGTAACCCAAGGCCGTTTTAATATTTTCCAAATAACCTTGAAAAAATTTCATGCCATCTTGAACACACAAGTTAATAATATGACAAGCACATCTTTAGTGAAAAAAGTATTTTGCCATGTTGTGGTCTCAATGTTGTTTTGAAAAGGTTAATAGCAGCAGTATTAGCAAATGTATTATCAAATGTGATGCTCAAAACCTTTTCTTTAATGCCATAAAAATCAAAAACTTCCATGATGACATCATGAATGGCCTTGGCATCATGCGGATAAGGCATTGGTCGAAAAGCAATTAATCTTTTTTGAAAAGACCAATCTTTATCCACATAATGTGCAGTTACACAGATATAACTAGTTTTGGTACGACCTTCCCACAAATCAGATGTGCATGCAACAGATGCAGTGAATGACTTAAATTCAGTTACTAACTTTTCCCTCATTGAATGAAAAACTTTCATGGTGTCAGCTCTTGTGGTAGTTCTTGAAACACGCCTATATTGTGGATTATAGGCATTTTGAATGTACTCCTCAAAGGCTGGATCATCAGCAAGACTAATTGGTTGTTGAGCACTAGCCAAATATCTAGCATGCCATTCTCTAGCTCTTTGTTGGTCATATGACCAATTGGTAACACTACCATCAGGGCTAAATTGAAGTGTTTGTTGACGACAATCAACACCACCTACACCATGCTTAGCTTCGCATTTTTTGCGATGCCTCTCTAAGTGACCAGTGCCAGAAGAGGATTTACCTATGTAGTCTTGTTTGCATACTTTGCAAATTGCGCGCTCTTCTGTTACACCATGCTCGTTTGTACGTGTTACGAGATCAAAGTAATTCCAAACTGGTAAAGTTCGTTGAATTTTCCTTTTGCCCTTACGAGTGACTTCAGATGAGCCATCAACTTGAGATAGCAAGGCAACTCCAATTTCTTCCAGTGGATCATTAAATTGTTCTTCTTCGTTGATCACCAAATGTGAAATGTTGGCTCTCCCTCTAGGTGATGATGCCATAGCTTCAATAAAAAATAACAATAAATTAACGTAACATAAAAATTAAATAAAATAATTACACAATAAAATTAACTTATAACAATACAAAATTAATGAACAACAAATGAAATAAATTATACCTTTAAGTTTTTTTTCCTTTCTGAAGAACTCTAAGTAATCTAAAAAATAAGACAATGCATAAGATCTTAGAAGTTTGTTGAATGAGTATCTTTGTGAATGTTCTAGGTTTATTAATAGGTAAAAAAGTTTATTTTTTTATTTTTTTTTATTTTTCAAATCTTTTTTTTTTATTTTTTTTCTTTCAAGTGTAACTTGATTAGACAATTTGCTGAAGACTTAACGTCTCAGCTTTGCACATTGCAGGCCTTCTTTCTGAGCCTTTATGTTAGGCCTGCCCCTTTATAATTGCATAGGGGAATCTAATGCCATGTTTACTCACGGGTGAATATGGCATGCATAAATTATACAATATTTAATTCTTATATGTATTTAATAATATATATATTAAATGTATAGTATTTTGATGTGATAATACATGACCTATAGACTCAATATCTGATTCTTAGCTTTCCTTTTCCAAAGCAAAGCATGCCTTATGTAAAAAACCTAAACTACCCCTATGTAAAATAAATTTGCATATAAAATTTTTGACCAGGGGGCTCCACCCCCTACAACCCCCGGGAGGGGGGTTTACCACCCCCTTCCAACCCCCACGTCAACGTTACCGCGAAGGTCGATCCGCATACAACCTCTGTGTAGGGGCAATCTGCGTCAGGGTAATAATTAAGCTCCACACATACTAACAATGCCTACAAGAAAAAAATTTTAAAAATGCAAAGAAAAGAAAAAGAGCTTGTCATGCCAATTGCAATGTGATGTGCATAGGGGATCTAATGCTATGTTCACTCACGGGTGAATATGGCATGTATATATTATATAATATTTAATTCATGTATATATATTATATAATATTTAATTCTTACATGTATTAAATAATATATATATTAAATGTATAGTATTTTGATGTGATAATACATAACCTACAGATTCAGCATCTGATTCTCAACTTTACTTCTCAAAAGCAAAGCATACCTACAAGGAAAAAATAAAAAAATAAAAAGAAATGAAAAGAGAAGAAAAAGAACTTGGCAGACGTATTGTGATGTGATTGCATTGGAAAAATCTCATGGCATATTCAATTATTCATTCACCGGTGAATATGGCATGTATATATATTATATAATATTAATTATTATATGTATTAAATAATATATATATTAAATGTATAGTCTTTTGATGTGATAATACATGACTTACAATGAGCCTTACATGACTTATTGAGGAAGGCCATACTCAGTCATGTTCACCCGTGAATGAACATGGAAAAATATATATATATATGAAATTGGGCCACAATGGGTTGGCCCATTGTGGCCCTATATGGGCCTAGATGGGCCGGCCCATTGTGGGCCTAGATGGGCAGGCCCAACCTGGGCCGGTGGGCTGGCCCATTGTGGGTCGGGATGGGCCGGCCCATTGTAGGCCTAGATGGGCCAGGATGAGCCGGCCCATTGTGGGCCTAGACGGGTCGGCCCAGCCCAGCCCGGCCCAACCCGGCCCATAATTTTCCATGGGCCATGTCGGGCCGGCCCATGGGCCAACATATATTGGCCCAGCCCACAAGTATTTATGGGCCGTGTCGGGCCGTGAACAGTGCTAGGCCGTGCCGGCCTGGCCCATCACTGTATTAGGACGGGCTCGGACCGGCCCACGGGCCCCGGCCCATTGTTGTATCTCTAACCAAAAGGCACAAAAGAAAAATAAAAAAAAAAAAAGCAGAAGGTACTTTTCAACCAAAACGTTGTCGTTTTGGTTGAAAGAGGAAAAAAAGTTTTCTCTTTACTATATGTAGTTAGATAAGAAAATTTTCCTAAAGAACTTTCAAGGATTTTGTGTATTTTTAAAGTTATTTATCATTTATTTGATACAAATATATTTTAAGGATATATCAAAATAATTCTAAATCTTAGATTTTTATATAGTTTTTTGTATATCATCTCAATATTGAATTTAGTATATTATAGTATGACATATTATATGAATAATTAAATAAAATGACAAGTATTTGGCTACAAAGTGTATAATATTTTGTACTCATTTAGAGATGAGTTTATGTATAAATAATTGTGATACCATTGTTCTACCAATTAAGAAATAAATATGGATAAAGGTTCATTCATGCATACCCATAAAAATACCCAATACATTTATGAAATTCTTTATGACAAATGAGCCCCTAAACAACGATAATTGAAAAAAATTCTAAGGGTGACAAGTTCAAATAGTCGATTGCAAATATCTTGAATTTTTTTTACAATAATATGCATTGACTCAATCATTTTGTATCAAGTCAATCATTATTGAGAGAATCATGATATCGATACAAGAGAGACAGAAATACATATTGTACTCATTTTCCCTTGGTCAAGGTTTTTTCCCCACTAGATTTCCCTAACAAGGTTTTTAACGAGGTAGCGTATTATAAGATTGATCTGGTCTTTTTTCTTTATTAGAATTTTTGTCCCATGGAGTTTTTATCTAGTAAGGTTTTAACGAAGCACATTCTAAAGTGTTGAATATCCAAGGAAAAGTGTTATAAATTAAATTGATTTATTAGGACAGATGTTCACTTTCTAACATCCCTGTTGTGTTCTCCAATGGTTATTTGATCCCTTGATGTTAATAAGGATGTTATTGATCTCTTGAAGTAAAAAATTATCATTTTTTCTATCCAGGTGATATTGAAAAAATTCTTAGTCTAAATAATACTATTAGTGCGCTAATGTATTTGCTAATGTTATAAGACCTCACACGATAGTCTATGCTATTGCACTAATAAGATATAGTTATCAAAGACATCAAATAGGTGTTGAACAAATATTTCGTTTTCATTGTGGAATGTCTGACATGGCTATGTTATTCAAATGCTTAAATTAGAATTGATTGGATGTTGAATATTTTTTAGTCTATATAAATGTATGATTACACACGTGCTACCTGTTTGCATATGGTGGTACTGCTATCTTGGTGATTTATAAAGCAAACTATTGTCTTTTTTTTTTAATCAAACTATTGTCTTCTTATGTGCATTTTTTAGATTTTTACTCTAATATATATCGAAGCACCATGTGACCTTTTATTCAACAAAGGAAGTCCGACGGAGTTATATGGTAAGAATGTAACATTTATCACCCAAGTTAAGGAGACATAATAAAACATGTTTCCCAACAGCTCTTTTTCGCGCATGAGCTCCTGAGGGATGACATTCATCAAATTTGTTCAAGTGACAACTTGGGAAATTTGTATAAAGATACTTCCTGCAATTACATTTGAGAAATCAATATGTAAGATTAGTATGCATCGACTCAAAGATCTTTTATGTATGATTTTTCTAAAGAAAACATGTTAGCATGAGGGTGAGGCTATTGGTTACTGTACTCTTTTTTTCTTTGCATAGGTTTTGTCCCATTTCTAGTAAGGCTTTTGATGAGACAGTTCTAAACCAAATCTTACGAGACTAATGTACTCTTTTTTTCCTATAGGATTTATCTTGGTAAGGTTTTTAACGATGTATATATTCTTAAATGATGAACATCTAAGAGGGATATAATGAATATATTAATTTATTAGTGTGGATATTCATATTTCTAACACCCTTATAAATTACATTATCTCTTCTTTGATTATCAATGATATTTGTATTCTATAACCTTTATATAGCCTCCTAATTAACACTTCATTGATAGTATTTTATTGTTGTAATTCATGGCTTTTAGTCTCTCCCATTTTATAATTTTTGGCCAATTTGTAAGGCCTTTGAGAGCTTCATTTGTATACAATGAGATGATGAATAATAAAATTGTCTTTCTCTATATTTCATTTATTTTATAACATAAACTTTTTTTGGACAAATCTATGGACGGGAATGCTTATATTCTCCACCAATAGAGAACAATATAATGATTGTATGTGGTCTTTAAATTAAATCAATGGTTAAAAATAGAGGGACACTACAACAAAAGTGATATTTAACGACATAGGGAACATGTCGTAAAAAGTCTTCTACGATACTAGTCTAAATGTCGTCTATAAGGGGTGTCGTAGATTCTTCAAGGCTTTGACGACATTTATTAGATGTCGTCTCAGATGCATTCTACGACATCTCCTACTTGTCGTTTAAAACTAATATTACGACACCATATAAGATGTCGTAATATTAGTTTTAAACGACAAGTAGGAGATGTCGTAGAAAGCATCTGAGACGACATCTAAATAAATGTCATCAAAACCTTAAAGAATCTACGACACCCTTTATAGACGACATTTAAACTAGTATCGTAAAAGAAATATGGAATGTTGTTTATTCTTTCTACGACACTTACTTAAATGTCGTTAAAATATTTTAACAATATTTTATAAATTGTTGTTAAAAGATATGTTGATTTCGACGAGCCAATGCTATTTTAGAATTATAATAATTAAATTCAAACCACATTAATCTGTAATTAAAATCTAGTATAGGACCATATAATGTCAAATACGATATATTTATTGAGCTCACAATTGTCGATTGAATATGTAGACAAATATTAGATTTAAGTAAATGTATAAATCCTATATACAAGTTTGAACAGTAAGTAGGATTGTAAAAACACAACAATCTTGTTGTGAAAGGAAATGCAAAGAGTCCTATATACAAGTTTGAATAGTAATCAAGCTTGTCAAGAACAACAATCTTGTAGCCGAGATAGCTAAGCATGGGTTCATCAAGTATGTGAGATGCAATGAAGCTAGTAGGCCTGTCAAAACAAAAAAAATTAAAAGCAAATACAAGTACCAAAAGTTAGATAACACAACTTTTAAAAAGTTGCTTGAGATATAGAAGTAAATCCAAAGCACCAAATGAGTTGGACAACTTGACTCTATGCCTATTTACATTCAAAGCACTTATAAATCTCTATAGCAACAAAATTCATAGGAGGCAGCAGAACAACTTGGACAATCATTTTCTAAACAACATTAGAAAGAAGTTTCTACAAGTCTCTAGTTGGCAAGCAAGATGCTAACACTTTCACAAAGCCCAAAACAGCCTGCTAAAAAAATGCACACTAACGAGCTTCTTAGTATTAGAAACATCATAAGAGAAACAACTACTTTTACCCAAAAACTATATAACTCAATCTTACACCAAAAAAAAGTAAAGGGTTAAAAGAAAAAGTTGGCTATATCAAGAAATTCAATACTATTCCAATTTATGCTTTATCGATTGCACTCAAAAGTATGGATAATAAATAATCATCACCAACGATAAAAATTACGACTTTTTGAAACAAGTTTTTAAGCCAAGTTAAAAATAGAATTTTACCTTAAATTCTTTTAATCAAATTTGATGTATCGGTGTGGCCAAGCAACTGTACTTCCCAATGCATCATCTAGGGTGAAATGCTCGCTCGAACAACGATAAAGTTGAACATCATGCACTAAAACTTGTCGAATCCAAACTTTATAGCAATCTGGCCCAAGCATTGCATGATGTACATGTGACGTGGGGTCTTTTGAGGCAACTTCTGCCTTTGCTACCACTTCCTTCGTTGCAGTCCAATTTAACAAATCACAGTAGCCATTTTTCTGATTGTTCTTATCTACCACATTTGCACTATCTGACATAGACTGTAAATTACAGAAGTCAGGTATATCAAACAATACTTCACAACTTGTTATCTTAAAACATAAACATAATAATGGTAATTAAGATAAGTTCTAAAGAGTTACCGGTGCCATGGATGTAGAGGAATACATATTTCCACTATCATTTTTACTATTACTCTATAAAAAAAATACATAATATTAGCATATCAAGTGATTGATAACAAAAGATTAAAATTTTGTAGAAATAACTATGAACTTATAACTTACGACACTTGGCCTTAGTTCTAAGATAATATCCTCTAGGCATTTCTGTCGTTCTACTAACTTCTTAATCACATTTTCAAGTTCTTTTCTCCATCCACAATTTTGTGTTTGAGCATCTATTTTGGAAGGAGTTACTCCAAATCCAAGACCTCTGACATATCCTGGACGTTCTGGGCCAAAAATCTTGGTCAATGCATCCTCTTTTATAGAAGAGGTTCCTAGAAGTTCAGGGTATTCTTCCATTTTTCTCTGCAAAGCACAAGAAGAAATCATGGTTAACAAAATTCAAAGAAGGCCAAATATCCACTACATATGGTTGTTTTGACAAGTAAAAGAGGATTGCATGATAAGCAATTGTCATATGAATAACGATATATTACATGATAAGCTTTGAGAAATTGTCTAAAAGTATAAGCAATGATTAACATATTCTGTAACACGATCAGTCATTTTGTCAGATAAAATAGAGCCTTAACAGAATGGAGGAATTGCTTATAGTAACAGAATATATTACATGATAAGACCCTTATCATATGAATAACGATGATCCTTACAAAACTTTTCTCTACAAAGCACATGAATAATGATGCTCAAGGACTGCACATGATGTGGAATGCACATGTTTGTCCTTATATGATTACTTTGGAAATAATGATGATCCCAGAGACAAGTAATCACAAACTTGGACATCAAGATAAACTAAAGTTTATGATACATAAGAGCGATTAAAGTGATGCACTATCAATTATAATGATTAAAGAACTTAGAACTTACAATGCTCTCATCAACAGCTTGATTAATGAATAGTCCACTCTTCCGCTTGTGTCCCTCAATCCAAAGTTGAACCCTAGGAATAGATTCCACACCTTTTGCTTCTTTCTATTAAAAGTAGTAAATAACAAAAATATAGGTTCATGTTAATAGTGTAAAACTGTCACTTTATTTTCTTTATCTTAAAAAAAAAGAAACATATACATATCTTACCAATTCTTGTGCTAAGCGCGCATACCCCTTCCGACTCGATGTGTGTGGGTGACTAAGGCATGCCCTCACTTTTCTCATTTTCTCACTTTTTTCCTACAAAAGCATGTTATGAAAAGTCATTATATTGATTAAAAAAAATCCCTAGACGGTTACTGTCATATTAGGAAACATTTTAGAAAAGATAAAATAAAAGAAAATGTAAAGTAACCCCCTAATCCAAATGGTAAAGAAATCATAGACACTTACTGTCCATTCATTTGACAAGCGAACCTTCACAAATTCATCCCATTCATTTTGCTCCACTTCACTAGGCTTAAGCATAGCAATACGCTGACTCACGTTGGATCCTTTCTCAACAACTTTTCTTATTTTAATGGATAACCCAGACTTCCAATTTCGCCACAATTTTCCCATCATTCTCAGAAGGAAAGCTTTGTGAGAGATGTTTATCACATACTTTTGCTGCATCATAAGGTGAAAGTAGATTATTATATATGAAAATCACTTTAAAATTAGAAAGACATGTAAACTAACATTTTTACCATACCAACAAAAGACTCCACATTGTGTCTTTTGTAGAGTCATCAACATTCTTCCAAGTACTTATATTTATTGCCACCCACTCTCGTGCTATCACACCTAGTATGGAACTAAATCTCTTTGATTTGTTTCCTATAAGCTGTCCATATTCATTCCACTCAATTTCCTTTAGATCTTTCTTTCCAACACTCATCACAAGCAATCTTGTAGGTGCCCTAGTCTTTTTTCTTTCCCCCGTAGGGTTGGAATTGGGTATTTCTCTTGGAGATGAATTAGAAGATTCAGCTGGTATTGAAAAAGGTTCATCATTATCAATCATGGCAGCAACATGGACACTTTGCCTTTGCCTTTTTGACTTTTTCTTCCTCCGTTTTGAAGACTACATGCATTTAAAATGAAATCACAATAGAATTAGTGTTTTTGGAATATTTATGAGAGAATAAAATAAACAAATCTTCTCGGGCAGCCATGCTTTCCCGTACCACATTGCCGGCAGCAGCCGCGAACCTGCTGTTGCCCTCTCCTCCCAGCTTCATATAAGCTTTCAGGCAAAACAAATACTGAGCACATGAAAAACGAAATCAACTAAGAGCAAAGAGAAAATGGCATCAACAAAGATCAAAGTCTTTATGACCCAAATTGATTGCACTCATACCAAAGGAGGACTTTGTTTAGACTCTGTAATGATATGTCCAAGTGATTTTAAAGAGAGGTTAAAGCACTTTAAGAATTGAATGTGAATGGAGGTTCTCAAATTGTATTTGAATTCATCAACATTGACCAAGAAAAGACATTAGTTTGACAAGAATGGTACCTTATTGTAAAAAAAAAAAAAAAAAAAAAAACACCACTCACACTAAAAGCATTCTGAGAGTGTTACATATATGTATGCATTTATAAGCATATACATGTATATATACCCAGAAAGGCATATATATCTTCAATATTTCTTCACATTTTGATGAGAATTTGGATCTCATATTGCAACCACGTGGAGGAAGGGGATAAAGGTGTTTGACCTAGTTATACATGTATTTTGGTTTGTTACTCATCTATATATGAGAAAGATTAACACTGAATTGTACAAGATTGACTCAAACTTCTTACATGTTAAGATTTATTTTAGTTATATGTCAAAGCAACCAAACCGTTTATATATGACTTTGTTTTTCTTAAAAATTCCAAACAGCCTAGACTAACCAAAATAGATTAATTTTAGCTCTTTCAAAATACAATCCACATCCGATAAAGTTTAATTAATTCATACATATATAGTGAATTTTTTTATATATAGATTTCGATGCTCGTCCATTTAAAATCTTCCAAATTTAGCTTTCAAAAGCTTCATACAGATCCACAGGCAAGAAACCACCAAAAAAAAAAGAAACAAAGAAAAACACAAAATAATTATACAAATTCAAACATAAAAGGCACAACTATAGGGTGAGATATACGTGGTATATATTTTTATTTAACATAAAAATACTAAACTACAAAAAAAAATGAAAGAAAAAAAATCCTATTGCAAGAAAACGAAGATGAGAAGAAGAAAAAAAAGAAAGAGCATAGTCAACTGCTGATTGTTTTCCTATTATGAAAACAATTTAATCAGCACCTTAAAGTATGTAACAATGGACGTCAACCTACAAAATTATGAATTTTGAGATCGAAGAGGCTTACTAGAGGTTCTGCTCTTCGTTTCTGATCGACGATGCAGAAATAGATTTCTGATGAACAGCAAAAAAGCAAAATCGAAATGAAGAGAAGGAATTTTGAGATCAACGAGGCTTACTTGAGGGAGATCGGTGCCGGAGATTGACGACGGAGATGGAGTAGCTTGACGTCAGAGATGAATTTTGAGATCGAAGAGGCTTACTAGAGGTTCTGCTCTTCGTTTCTGATCGACGATGCAGAAATAGATTTCTGATGAACAGCAAAAAAGCAAAATCGAAATGAAGAGAAGAAATTTTGAGATCGAAGAGGCTTACTTGAGGGAGATTGGTGCCGGAGATTGACGACGGAGATGGAGTAGCTCGACGTCCAAGATGAATTTTGAGATCGAATTGGCTTACTAGAGGTTTTGCTCTTCGTTTCTGATCGACGATGCAGAAATAGGTTTCTGATGAATAGCAAAAAAGCAAAATCGAAATGAAGAGAAGAAATTTTGAGATCGAAGAGGCTTACTTGAGGGAGATCGGTGCCAGAGATTGACGACGGAGATGGAGTAGCTTGACGTCCGAGATGGAGGAGTTGGTCGGCGAGCTTTTAGAAGCTCTCGAGCTTCCCAATCCACTTCAAAAAAAGAGAGAGAGACAGAGAGAGAAATGCAAATCTGGAGATGGAGTTTTTACCTGTTTTTTTCTTTTGCACTTATGGTTATTTGTACGGGGAAGAACTGAAGAAAGGGCCAAAAAAAATATTTGAAGAAAGGGCCAAGAATGTATCAAGAAAGGGCCAACAAAACGTATGTCGAGGAAGGCATTTTACAAATTGTAAAAAACTTCTTTCTTTTAAGAGGCTTTTAAGATTCCACAGAGTTGAAGGAATTGGACCCGACAGATGGTTTTCAAAGAGGTCTAACACGAGGAGGTTCTTCAAATTTCCAATCTCCAAGGGAATCGGACCAGAGAGACTGGAGTAGCAAGAATCAAGCAAGTTGGAATTTTTTTTTTTTAATTTGCAGAGTCTGGTTTTTCTTTTAAGGGAATACTTGTTTGGTTTTTCGTTGAGGAAGAAGGGAGTAAAAGGGAACAGATTGGTCCCTAAAAAAAGTCTCTAAATATTACTTTTTACACGTACCAACAAGAATTTAACCAAGACAACTGGTTGAGTTGGTCAATTTTAACCATCTAGTGGTGGGTTCAAACCTTGTTCATGAATTTTTTCATAAAATACAATAATTTTATTCTTTTTTCTGTTAGAAAAATAAATTAATTACGACATAAAAATAGAAATGTAACAAACTATAAAGACGACGTATATTTGGCGTTAATCGTAAAATAATTTCAAGACATACAATACAATGTCGTATAAAAACAACAAAGACGACATACGTTTGGTGTCGTCGTTAAATAATTTCACGACATACAATGCAATGTCATAAAAAAAATTATTTTAACGACACCAAACTATTGTCATTAAAAGGCTTTCACGACATATAATACAATGTCGTATAAAAACAACAAAGACGGCATACGTTTGGTATCGTCGTTAAATAATTTCACGACATACAATGCAATGTCGTAAAAACATTATTTTAACGACACCAAACTATTGTCGTTAAAAGGCTTTCACGACATACAATACAATGTCGTATAAAAACAACAAAGACGACATACGTTTGGTGTCGTCGTTAAATAATTTTACGACATACAATGCAATGTCGTAAAAACGTTATTTTAACGACACCAAACTATTGTCGTTAAAAGGCTTTCACGACATACAATACAATGTCGTATAAAAACAACAAAGACGACATACGTTTGGTGTCATCGTTAAATAATTTCACGACATACGATGCAATGTCGTTAAAAAATTATTTTCACGACACCAAACTATTGTCGTTAAAAGGAGATCATTAGTACGACATCTTTATGAATGTCGTTAATTATTGTTTCAAATGTTATTAACGACATTGTTGTTGAAAATGTCGTTGTATGTACTATTTAACGACATTTAAAAACTACATGTCGTAAATAATATGTCGTTAAATATAGTTTTTCTTGTAGTGGGAGTACCAAATTAAAGCAGACCTCTTCATATGTAATGCCTGAAAATTTCTATATGTAATTTATTTTCACAAACTACATAAATGAATATTTTTTTTTGAATTATAATCATGAACTCTCTATTTTAGTTATTGTGGTTATGATTATCATTGTGATTATTATTAGGATTGTTATTGACTAATAAAAATTCATAAAGTGTTTTGTATGCCGCGTGAAGGTTTTAGCCTTAGTTAAAAACATGGTGTGCTAGAGTATAATTGTGTGATTAGTTTGTAATTTTGCATTTTGGTGATTTAATTGAATTTTTTTGCTACTTGGATGTGGTATTATTGGATTTTTAGAAATCATTTTTTTCCATTTTTGAAATATATATATAAAAAGGGAGAATATGATCATTTGTTCAAAGTAAGAAAAGGAAGGATTATAAATATATAATGCCTACTTTCCGATATATATATATTAACAGAGAGGTGGTACTTGACGTTTCTTGTGTTGTGTGTGGTTATACATATATTATCTAGATACTATATTATTGCTATATTAGTAAGATTTTATTATTGACAGCTACTATACTATATATAATATGATATATAGGTATACCACACTATTTTCTAATGATCATTGAAAAGATACGAGGATAAACCTTTTGTTTTAAAAGTGTCTCCCTTATATGCCCGGCAGAAACCACTTGGCTCATATGCCTCTTATATGCCTTATGTTATCTGCCAACGTCAAGTGTATCATTCCTTCCTTTTTCTTTTAATTATGTAGTCCCATGCTGAACCATAAACCGTTGTCTACAAATGATTCATCAAGAACTAAAGTCCCTTCTATCATCATCCACCCATCTTCCTTGTGTTCCCTCGTGTAGCTCCCTCTTTACATCACCACATCCGTTTATGTATAATAAATAACTTAGGTTGATGATATTAAATAACTATATTGTCTACAAATGTGGTCCAACTTTTAAACTCTCATATTATCAATAGCCTCTCTCCCACATACATGCAACACCACTCATTGCTTCCAAATCTCTATTTTCTTTTGTCTGAATTCTTTTAATCATGTGTTCAAATAGACCATAAAGTATTGTCTACAAACACTTAATTTACATCACACACAACACTCTCTCACATCATTTCCCTCACTTTTCACGTCCCAAACCA
The DNA here is from genome assembly GCA_025403435.1 of Artocarpus heterophyllus. Taxonomy (NCBI): domain Eukaryota; kingdom Viridiplantae; phylum Streptophyta; class Magnoliopsida; order Rosales; family Moraceae; genus Artocarpus; species Artocarpus heterophyllus. Next base: position 19,447,258 of record CM046337.1, read on the forward strand.
CTCAAAACCTCCTCCTAACCCCTCCAATTGTACTATTAAGAGTTTAAATGATATATTAATTTAATAAACCCTATCCCTATATATTATTGGCCAACATATCCACAAAATTTTCTATCTTGTTTCTTGTCTTGTTTTGATAATGGGAGCTCGTAGTCATCGCCTCCTAGCACATAAAAATTCACTTTAGTCAAAGACTACATGACTAACTAACCTAGCATCCTATTTCCCTTCATGGTTGCACATAGTGGTGACAACCTAATAATGAAGTCCCATGCATCCATGATTGGCTCCTATCCTCAAGAACTATCCCTCTTTTGTTTAGTTTCTCTTCAGCACAAGGATATCACCAAGTCATTCTCAAGTTAACAACAAACCTCCAAGTCTCTCCACCATTATCACTCCATCAAACTCTCTCTCTCGCTCTCTCTCTCTCTCTGGGATCTCACTTTCCTCCTTTCTTTCTTTCTTTCTTCTTTTTCCCCATTTATTTCCTTACCTGAGACACCGCACACCAAATTATTGAACCAATTTGTGCTAGCCATCTAAATTTCCCCATACATCCCTTCAAACTATTATAATAAACATTTTTTTGAAAAAAAAAAACGAAACCTTCCTCAAAGCCGGAAGTTGAACCGACGAAGTTTTTGTGTGACTGCTGACATCGTAAATAGAGCCGAAACGGAGTTTTGAACACGTTTTGAGGTTACCAACTTTTACACCATACTTCCTCAAAAGTATTGTTACTTTTATCTATGTTTATATTATTTCTAGTGCCACTTACTTCTTATAACATAGATGGTAAGTTTGTTTAATATAACTTAGTCAGCCAACTGATGCAAGTGGAAGCTTAGTGTAATTCCTATGTGTCCCATTCCTCGAGTAGTTACCAGCACATTAGCTTTTGTTCCTTTTTTTCAAAAAAAAAAAATAGACAATTCTATATCAAAAGGACAGCCACTGTATAGTGTCGGTAAACTCACTCTTTCTTCATTGAGAACTATTCCTTTTATCATCATATTTCTCCCCAGAGATGTCAAGTGTTTATTGTCTCTTTTTGCATTGGTTGGAAGGTATTCTTGTGATAATTAGAAGGTGAGCTCTTTGCTCACGTGTGTGTGTGTCTATATATATACACACACATATATATATATATAGGGGCATGTTAACGTTAGGATTTTGTAACGTCCCGAAATTTATTTAATATTAATGTAATATAAATGATGAATTAGTGTGCCATAATTAAAGTTTTAACTTTAATTAGATTATTTGGTTGGATTTTTAGTTTTTGGTTGTTTTGTTAAATTGATACATTTAAATGATTTCTTATGGATTTAAAATGATGTTTTGAGTTTTAAAACACAACAATTTGTAAAATGTTAAAAATACTCTGTTTTGCAAAACCGTGGGCAGCACATGGTTTTCGCACAGTAAAACCGCCCACCGATTTTCTCTATTTATTTCCTTCTTCTCTCTCTCTCTTCACTCAGCTTCCTCACTCTCTCTCTCTTCCCTCCCGTGGTTCCCTCTCGGCAGCTCTCTCTCTCAAATTTCTCTTTCAAAAATTTTTGAACTCCATTCGAATCCAAGCTTCGGAACAGCAAGGAGGAAGCTCGGGGACGTGATTCGGCAACCGAGAACGCGGATTGAAGCTTCGATTCGAGGTTAGATTCGAAATTTCTAAACTTTTTACAAAATTTTCGATTTTGTGTGTTTTTGAAATCTAAGTTTGTTTTAGCTTAGAAAACCGTGGATTTGTGTTAAATGAACTTAGAACAACTAGAATCTAAGCCTAGATTGAAGAAAAACGGATTGGATTCAAGATTTTCATTTTTCTCCTCTTTTTCACATTTTCGGATTTTTGAGGATTTCGAGTTTAAATGTTGTTTAAATGATCCCAAACATGTTCTAGAATATTTTTCTATCAATTATAGTTGTTTTTCATGCCTGGGATTTGAGAAAAACAGGTTAGAAACAAGATTTGGATTTTGGGGATCGAGAAACCCGTGGCTGAGATTTCTGGATCTTCCCAGTTCGGCAGGCCGAAGTTCATGTTCGGCAGGCCGGAGTGATGATCGGCAGGCCGGTGTTCTTCCGACCGACAGGCCGAATCTGGGGCAATGTTCGGCAGGCCGAACCTTGTTTCCGGCAGGCCGAAGCAGGACGTCCGGCAGGCCGATCGAGGCATGGAAAATTTTGTGATTTTTACCAGTTTTCCCTGTTTTGAACCCTGATTTAAATCCCAACCTTATAGGATGATTTTAACGATACAAATGGCACACTAGGACATCATGAAATGATTTAGTAACATAGAATGTTTCGAACTAGATATTGATCGTCTTAGTTTGTATCTAGGATTATTCGTGGTTCCGTGGAGCTAACGTATAGCGGATCGGGATTACGGTGTGGGGTACCGGCACGAGTACTGAGGTAGGACTTCTATCCTATTTCTTTGGTAGCCTGGTTTTGAAATGATTTGGCTTTGAAAATGATTTCTATCAAAATGTTTTCAACGGTTGTTTGGAAATGGTTTTATCGGTTATATTTTAATATTCCGTGATTATGAAATGAATTTCATAATAAATGTAATTGACAACACTCAGTAATTGGGTTTTGAATGATAATGATAATAAACACAAAGGCATGATGCCATATCAGAGATCGGGTCGTGTAGCGATCGACCTTGGGGGCAGGTCCCGAAACCCAGCTGGGCCACTACGGAGGTGATATCATGGTTTGCCTAGGTAAAAGTAAACTGGTGTTTTAATTTGACGAGTAGACTGTTCTGTGTCAGAACGGTTCTACTCAATTTATTTATTTATTTATTCAAGTTCCCTTTTCTGTATAACTCCTGATAATGTTATGTTTCTTTGCTTTAAATTATTTTATAAAACTTAGTCCTACTGAGCCTTTCGCTCACGTTTTATCTGTTTTAAATCCCCCCCCCTCTAGGTGGTTTCCCATTTAGGTTTGGAGAAGATTCTTCGGACCGAACTCAGGAGCAATAGGAGAATTTATTTATATTCTGTATTATTAATCAAGGCATGTAAGACTTTAACTTCATTTATACTTGGACTGTAATTGTATTTATGATATTGTCAGAACCATGTGTGTGCACAAGTTGTGGGTTGTGGAACCCATATTCGCGGTTTTTATTTAATTGCTATTATTTGCCTAATATTTTATAAACTCGTTTATCGAATGTGGTGGAAAATCTCTTTATTTATTACTTAATTGGATTCTCAAACTCTCGGTTTTTAATTAAATTTTCTTTTAATTAATCTAAATATTCCGCCACGTCACCTCCCGTACTCCGGGGCGTGACAGAATGGTATCAGAGCTCAAGGTTATGAACCTTGGGAATTGTGCACACATAGGTTTGACAATGAAATACCTCTGACAGTCCAAATTTTGTTTTCAGAAGTGAGAGAATGGCACCTAGACGTCGTTCGACAGCTGACGCCGAGTTCGGAAATGATGAGGGCCCGATGAGGTCTATGATTGCGGCTTTCCGGCAGATGGCAGCCAGGACTAGATCGGAAGACTCCAGTGTTGGTAGTCGGCATGCTTTCTTTAAGGAATTTCGGCGGGCGTCTATTCCGACTTTTGATGGCAATGGGGATCCGCAGTTAGCAGAGTATTGGTTGGATTCGATCCTGAAGCATCTAGATACTCTTGGTGTGCCTGAGGAGTATCGTGTGGAGTTTGCGGCGTATAAGCTCGAGGGTGGCGCTAACACCTGGTGGAAACAAACTAAGCGTCTGGAGCGCGGTGGCGATATCGGTTGGGACAAGTTCGAGGATCTGTTCTATGATCGGTATTTTCCGCAGGGATATAGAGATCATAAAGCAGCTGAGTTTTATAGATTGCAGCAGGGTGATATGTCAGTTCGAGAGTATGAGGCGAAGTTTAACGAGTTGGCTAGGTTTGCTCCATCAGCTGTGGCATCGGAGCGTGAGAAATGCATCAAGTTTCAGGAAGGACTCAAGGCTCCTATTCGACGGCAGTTGGTTGCTCTACGGCTTAGGGGTTTCGGAGAGCTTGTGTCGTCGGCGATCTCCGTGGAGAATGATTACGTGCAGTATTGTGAGGACCGAGCCAAGGCTTCAGGAGGACCGCAGAGGAGTGGCAGGAAGAGCACCAGTAGTCGTCCAGCTCCGGGGAAAGGCAAGCAAGGCGGTGCGACCAGTGGCAGCAGCAGTTCGTCTGGCAGCGGGAGCAGCAATCCCTACAGCTTTCATTGTCATTTCTGTCAGCAGCCCGGACACATCAAGAGGAATTGCCCGATCAGGAGTGCCCGTCTTGGATCGCAGACCAGGGAGGATGCCAGTCGTCAGTCTCAGCCTCAGCCTCAGACCCTACCTCCGCCTCCGCAGTACCCGCAGTTGCAGTATCTGTAGTTTTCTCCTCAGCAATTCTCATATCCGGCACGGGGACAGCAGCCGTAGTATTTTCAGCGCAGTGTTCCTCACTATAGAGCTCCGAGTACAGGTAGTGTGCAGTCATCTCCATCTCAGCAGTATCGGCCGAGTAATCCAGGACCCAGCAATGTCGGTAGAGGAAAAGGGAAAGCGCCAGTGCAGGTTCATGCAATGGCATCTGGAGGGTCAGATTCTCAGATTGGTAACGCGGTTGTCGATAGTATGATTTTGGTTTCCAAATCTTTAGCTCGCGTTTTATTTGATACCGGTGCCTCTCATTCTCTCATTTCGAGTTCCTTTGTACATGCCTTGGGATTAGAAGTAGAAGAGTTTAAGGAACCCCTAGTTATAACTTCTCCCTTGGGGCGGGTGTGTGTGAATTGTATGTGTAAATCATGTAAAATAAAGATTGGGGATGAGATTTTGAAAAGTGATTTGATTGTACTCCCCATGAGTTCCTATGATGTGATTTTAGGGATGGACTGGTTGTCCAGGTATAGTGCAGTTGTGGACTACCAACTTAGAAAAGTGACCCTAGTGTCTGATAGGGGGACGGTAATCACTTATCAGGGTGGTGGTGATTGGCTAATGAGTGAGCATCTCATGAAGTCGTGTTTAGGAGGGCGAAGGAATCTAGATTGTTTTGCTTTTCTTGCCAATCTAGATTGCGAGCCCTATGTTTCGAGTAGTAGTGTAGCGATTCCGGTGGTTGGTGAGTTCGAGGATGTCTTCCCCGACGAGTTATCAGGGTTACCACCGCATCGGGAGATTGAGTTTGGTATCGAGTTGTTTCCAGGGACATCACCAATTTCTATGGCACCTTATCGGATGGCGCCGACAGAAATGAAGGAATTGAGGAAGCAACTTCAGGAGCTTGCTGATAAAGGATATATTCGGAATAGCACATCTCCGTGGGGAGCACCAGTTTTGTTCGCTAAGAAGCACGATGGGACTCTCAGGTTATGTGTGGATTATCGACAGCTAAATTGTGTTACGGTGAAGAACAAGTATCCCTTGCCTAGGATTGATGAGCTATTTGATCAGTTGGGAGGTTCGCGATACTTCTCGAAGATTGATTTGCGGTCAGGTTATCATCAGCTCAGAATCAAGGAAGAGGATATTCCCAAGATAGCTTTTAGGACTCGGTATGGGCACTTCGAGTTTCTGGTTATGTCTTTTGGGTTGACGAATGCTCCAGCAGCTTTTATGGATTTGATGAACAGGATATTTAGGCCGTATCTGGATCAGTTTGTGATCGTGTTCATCGATGATATTCTTGTGTATTCTAAGACTTGGGAGGAGCATGAGCAGCATCTTCGGATCGTGCCTCAGACTCTGCGGGAGCACCAATTGTACGCTAAGAGGGAAAAATGTGAGTTCTGGTTGACTGAGGTCAAATTTCTGGGTCATGTCATCTCGGAGCATGGTATTTCAGTGGATCCGTCCAAGATTGAAGCTATATTGGAGTGGGAACGACCAAGGAATGTAGCGGAGATTCGTAGCTTCTTAGGTCTTGCTGGATATTACAGGAAATTTGTAAAGGACTTTTCGAAGATTGCAGCTCCGTTGACGAGGTTGATCAAGAAAAATGTCAGGTTTGAGTGGGATGAAGACTGTGAATCTGCTTTTCAGGAATTGAAGAACCGGTTGACTTCAGCTCCAGTATTAGTTATTCCTAGTAGTGACGAGCCGTATGAGGTTTATGCTGATGCTTCAGGGCGTGGACTTGGATGCGTGTTGATGCAGCATGGACGTGTGGTTGCGTACGGATCGAGACAGCTACGACCTCACGAGCGAAATTATCCTACTCACGATTTAGAGCTTGCAGCGGTGATCTACGCGCTGAAGATTTGGAGGTGTTATTTGTATGGAGCATCGTTTCAGGTCTTCTCCGATCACAAGAGTTTGAGGCATTTGTTCACTCAGAGGGATCTCAATCTGAGGCAGCGCAGATGGGTAGAGTACATGGAGGATTATGATTTCGCTTTGCAGTATCATCCCGGAAAAGCTAATGTGGTAGCGGACGCGCTTAGCAGGAAGTCTTCAGGGGTTCTCGCTTGTTTGATTTTTGAGGACTGGAGCAGGGATGCGACAGTGAGTGAGTATCGGCTACAGTATCATGAAGACGGTGATCGAGTTTTGTTGTATCATGTGGAAGCGACTCCAGCTCTTGTTCGGATGGTGAAGCAAGGTCAGTGGCAGGATCGACATTTGCAGGGGATTTGGTCGCGGATTCAGAACGGGGAGCAGTTCGAGGAATGGAGCGTGCATGCAGATGGATCGTTGTACTTCCGGGAGCGTCTTGCAGTTCCAATTATCGCCGAGGTGACAAAAGCCGTTCTAGATGAAGCTCATAGGTCTCAGTTTGCTATTCATCCGGGGAGCACCAAGATGTATCGTGATTTGAAGAGGCACTATTGGTGGAGAGGCATGAAGAAAGATGTTCGCGAGTACGTGGCCAAGTGTTCGACGTGTCTTCAGGTGAAAGCTGAGCATCAGAAGCCTGCAGGTCAGCTTCAGCCGCTTCCTATTCCAGGGTGGAAATGGGAGCATGTGACGATGGATTTTCTCACAGGTTTGCCGAGGACGGAGCAGCGGCATGATGCAGTTTGGGTTGTAGTCGACAGGTTGACGAAATCGACGCATTTCATTCCGTTTAGGTCGACGTGTTCCAGGAAGATTCTCGGGGAGTTGTATATGCAGAACATTGTGGGGTTGCATGGGGTTCCTTTGTCCATCACCTCTGATCGAGACACCAGGTTTAATGCTAAGTACTGGAGGAGTTTTCAGGAGGCTTTGGGTACGGATTTGAACTTCAGTACGGCGTTTCATCCTCAGACTGATGGGTAGTCTGAGCGGGTTATTCAAGTTCTCGAGGATATGTTGCGTGCTTGTGCGTTGGACTTCGGCGGGAATTGGAAGCAATGTTTGCATTTGGCGGAGTTCGCGTACAACAACAGTTATCAGGCGAGTATCGGTATGGCACCATTTGAGGCGTTGTATGGGCGACCGTGTCGATCCCCGGTGTGTTGGGCCGAGCCGGAAGATAGAGTTATTCTTGGGCCAGATGAGATTCGTGACAGCAACGAGAAAGTCGCGGTGATTCGAGATCGATTGAGAGCAGCTCAGAGTCGGCAGAATAGCTACGCAGATAGGAGACGTAGACCCTTAGAGGTCGCGGTTGGAGATTTTGTTCTCTTGAGGGTGTCACCTCGTAAGGGAACTATGCGGTTCGGAGTGAGTGGGAAGCTCGCGCCGAGGTATATTGGGCCGTTCGAGATCACTCAGCGTGTTGGTGTGGTCGCTTATCGGCTTGATCTTCCGCCCGAACTTTCTCATGTGCACGATGTGTTTCATGTGTCGATGCTTAGGAAGTGTCCACCTGAGCAGGGTAAGATAGTATCGTTTCGCGATGTGCAGGTTCAGGAGGATACGACGTACGAAGAAGTGCCGATTCAGATTATCGACCGGAAAGTGATTAGCTTGCGTCGTCGTGAGATACCGTTGGTAAAGGTCGTGTGGCAGCATCACGGGGTTGATGAAGCCACTTGGGAACTAGAGTCGGGTATGCGGGAGTTATATCCGCATTTGTTTTGTTTTTGAGATGAGTTGTAAATTTCGAGGACGAAATTTCTTTTAGGGGTGGAGAGCTGTAACGTCCCGAAATTTATTTAATATTAATGTAATATAAATGATGAATTAGTGTGCCATAATTAAAGTTTTAACTTTAATTAGATTATTTGGTTGGATTTTTAGTTTTTGGTTGTTTTGTTAAATTGATACATTTAAATGATTTCTTATGGATTTAAAATGATGTTTTGAGTTTTAAAACACAACAATTTGTAAAATGTTAAAAATACTCTGTTTTGCAAAACCGTGGGCAGCACATGGTTTTCGCACAGTAAAACCGCCCGCCGATTTTCTCTATTTATTTCCTTCTTCTCTCTCTCTCTTCACTCAGCTTCCTCACTCTCTCTCTCTTCCCTCCCGTGGTTCCCTCTCGGCAGCTCTCTCTCTCAAATTTCTCTTTCAAAAATTTTTGAACTCCATTCGAATCCAAGCTTCGGAACAGCAAGGAGGAAGCTCGGGGACGTGATTCGGCAACCGAGAACGCGGATTGAAGCTTCGATTCGAGGTTAGATTCGAAATTTCTAAACTTTTTACAAAATTTTCGATTTTGTGTGTTTTTGAAATCTAAGTTTGTTTTAGCTTAGAAAACCGTGGATTTGTGTTAAATGAACTTAGATCAACTAGAATCTAAGCCTAGATTGAAGAAAAACGGATTGGATTCAAGAATTTCATTTTTCTCCTCTTTTTCTTATTTTCAGATTTTTGAGGATTTCGAGTTTAAATGTTGTTTAAATGATCCCAAACATGTTCTAGAATGTTTTTCTATCAATTATAGTTGTTTTTCATGCCTGGGATTTGAGAAAAACAGGTTAGAAACAAGATTTGGATTTTGGGGATCGAGAAACCCGTGGCTGAGATTTCTGGATCTTCCCAGTTCGGCAGGCCGAAGTTCATGTTCGGCAGGCCGGAGTGATGATCGGCAGGCCGGTGTTCTTCCGACCGGTAGGCCGAATCTGGGGCAATGTTCGGCAGGCCGAACCTTGTTTCCGGCAGGCCGAACTGTGCAGTTCGGCAGGCCGAAGCAGGGCGTCCGGCAGGCCGACCGAGGCATGGAAAATTTTGTGATTTTTACCCGTTTTCCCTGTTTTGAACCCTGATTTAAATCCCAACCTTATAGGATGATTTTAATGATACAAATGGCACACTAGGACATCATGAAATGATTTAGTAACATAGAATGTTTCGAACTAGATATTGATCGACTTAGTTTGTATCTAGGATTGTTCGTGGTTCCGTGGAGCTAACGTATAGCGGATCGAGATTACGGTGTGGGGTACCGGCACGAGTACTGAGGTAGGACTTTTATCCTATTTCTTTGGTAGACTGGTTTTGAAATGATTTGGCTTTGAAAATGATTTCTATCAAAATGTTTTCAACGGTTGTTTGGAAATGGTTTTATCGGTTATATTTTAATATACCGTGATTATGAAATGAATTTCATAATAAATGTAATTGACAACACTCGGTAATTGGGTTTTGAATGATAATGATAATAAACACAAAGGCATGATGCCATATCAGAGATCGGGTCGTGTAGCGATCGAACTTGGGGGCAGGTCCCGAAACCCAGCTGGGCCACTATGGTGGTGATATCATGGTTTGCCTAGGTAAAAGTAAACTGGTGTTTTGATTTGACGAGTAGACTGTTCTGTGTCAGAACGGTTCTACTCAATTTATTTATTTATTTATTCAAGTTCCCTTTTCTGTATAACTCCTGATAATGTTATATTTCTTTGCTTTAAATTATTTTATAAAACTTAGTCCTACTGAGCCTTTCGCTCACGTTTTATCTGTTTTAAATCCCCCCCCTCTAGGTGGTTTCCCATTTAGGTTTGGAGAAGATTCTTCGGACTGAACTCAGGAGCAACAGGAGAATTTATTTATATTCTGTATTATTAATCAAGGCATGTAAGACTTTAACTTCATTTATACTTGGACTGTAATTGTATTTATGATATTGTCAGAACCATGTGTGTGCACAAGTTGTGGGTTGTGGAACCCATATTCGCGGTTTTTATTTAATTGCTATTATTTGCCTAATATTTTATAAACTCGTTTATCGAATGTGGTGGAAAATCTCTTTATTTCTTACTTAATTGGATTCTCAAACTCTCAGTTTTTAATTAAATTCTCTTTTAATTAATCTAAATATTTCGCCACGTCACCTCCCGTACTCTGGGGCGTGACAGATTTTGAGGTTAATCCATATTACTTTATATAATCGTATGTAGACATAAAATTATAACGATTTTCATAGGTGGGATCTTAAAGATATTTTGTACAAGTCACCTAGCTATAAGGGACGAGATTTATTGAGAGTTAAATAATCAGATTAGTTCGTGTATTCGCTACCTAATATAGAAGCAAACTTATTTATGATTCATATGCTTCATAATTAATTATTAGACATTAGATCCTATACACCAATATTTGCAAGATTCGTCATGATTTGTTTGTTGAAGGAGATAGATATGGAGACTTGTTGTTTGGTTGAAGATTTCCATATGAAGTGCAGTACACTTTCTTTAATTTCTTCTATTCTATTTCATCTACCTATAGAAATTCTATTTGAGAATGCTCAGTTAATCCGTGAAATTCAGTTAATTAGTTGTCTTACTTTGTTATGAGTCAACATTGATAGGGACCATGCATGTATGTTTAAGGTGCTATAGCATACTAAAATTTTTAAAAGAGGAGGATCAGCTGTGTGATTTTGTGTATTCTTTTTGTTGTTAGTTTTGTGATTATCGCGTTATGATTAATAACCTTTATTCACAATGTCATTAAATCATTGTAATGATGATCTACGATTCTAAATGGTAAATTAATAATATTAGGAATTAAAACACGCCATCGCTCAGCGAGGAGGCCGACCTTTCCACGCTTGCTATTTTGGATAATTTATAAGTAAAATGCTCATCTATAACACGTAATGGTATTATATTTTTTTTTGATATCTTGGATATTTGAAGCATGATTTATCCTCTATATATTTCTACTGATTTTGGATACTTGAAAAATGATATATATGTGTGTGTGTGTGAGTGCGTGTGTTCAAAACACATGATATTATTATTGTGAAAGTTATATTTGAATTCATGATGTTTTTACATGGCTTAGTGTTGTGGTGTACAAGACGCTGGGTGCAGGGTGATTAGTACTGTTTTATTATAATCTCAAGAGATTAGTTCTCACAGGGTGATTAGTGCCCTTATATTATTATGTCGGGAGTTTAATTCCCGTAAGGTGATTAATGACCTTATTTTATTATTCGAGAGATTAGTTCCCGTATGGTGATTAATGCCATTATATAATTATGCCCACCAAAAAATGATAATAAAGCCCACAGTAGTGCCCAGTCCTAAATTATATTATATTGTTGAAAATACTTTCATGCACTCATAAAACTTTGATTAATTATTTTGTCAACTAAAAGCTTTACTTACTGAATTTATCTCTCATGTTATTGAGTTATGTATTACAGGAACTTCAGATGGAGCCTCTAGCTCAGACACTGAGTGAAGACGTGAATGCGGCTACTTTGGGACCGTGTATGCATAAGGCTCAACCCGTGTGTCTATTTGTTTTAAGTTATCATCGTGTGTTTGCAAATCTAATAATTTCCAAATTTGAGACTTTGGAAAAAAAAGTTGTCCTGTTTGGCTTATTGTTGAAAGTTTGGAATTGTTGTTGGTATGCATTTAATATTCCAAGATAATTTTCGCATAATTGAAAATGTTGAATTATTCTCCTTTATAGAATTTAAAACTTTTCCACTTTGAAGATTTAAACTGTTTTTCCCATTTAAGAATATTACTTTCAAAAATAATCTACAAAATTTAAATAATTATATTTTAGTATTTTATTAATAGGGTGTTTGGCAAGGTAATTAGAACCATTGGTTAAAACCGTTTTTACTGTAACATATGAAAACTTTACACTGTAATGCTTTTTTATTGTTACTGTAGTATGTGAGAGCTTTACACTGTTTATAATCGAGAAAGTGGTCAAAACCGTGGTCTAGATCGAGCTGCCAAACACCATGTAAATAAAAATTTCCACGTATTTTAAATAATTATATTTTAGTATTTTAACATGTTTGGAAGTCATGACCAGGGTCATGACATCACATGTGATTCAATTCTTAATTACAAAGATTTATTCAAAAAGAAAAAGGATATGTCGCAAAAGAAAATAAATAAATAAATAAATAATAGAGAAGGCATTATGTTTTAGGGATTTTTGCGTCGCAGATCTCAAATTTTGTAACCTTTAGCACTTAGGTTCTTATTTTAAAAATTTAGATACTCATGTCCTTTAACTCTTAGTTTCTTATCATCTTAGTCTTCCTTTTAAGAATTTGAACATTTAAATCCCTAAACTTTCAATTTGTTGGCTTTTTAGTCCCCATTTTAAGAGTTGAAACATTTAGGTCCTTAAACTCTTAATTGAACAGCTAATTGCAGCGTTACAGTTATTTAGTTACATCATTATAATTTGGAGCTAATTTACCCAATATATAATACATAAATATTTATGAATTTGTTTTCTTCATTTTAATAATCACTTTATGATAGGGTGTTAAAACATTATTTTTGAAAAAAAAGGAGCTTTTGGAGACCTTTTTATAGAATATATAAACACACGCACGCACATATTCTCTAGAACTAAGGAAAAAAAGCCTCAAGATATTGACATCTCTTATGAGTTATGCAATTTAACTACAAAAAGAAGATGAGAACTAACAATGTCAACAAATTAAGAGTTTGAAGATCTGAATGTCCAAATTGCTAAAATGGAGACTAAGGTGCTAATAAATTAAGAGTTTGGAAACCTGAGTGTTTAATTTCTCAAAATAGGAACTCAGGTAACAAAGGTTACAAAGTTTAAGGACTTGAGGTGCAAAATTCTCTATGTTTTATATTAAGCCAAAATTGAAGAATAACAATTGATTATACAAATTAAAGAATGATCCTTAATTCTCACAAAGTACGTGTTTGTTTTCCCTGAGGATGATGTTTTGCCATCCATTAAAACACACTGAAAAAAAAAAAACAATGAACCTCTCTCTTTAATCCACATATTCAACCTCCTCTTCGGATGTGCAGAAGAAAAACTTTTGGGGAGGAAGAAAATGGAGGAAAACCTATTTCATTCATTAAAAAAAGCCTAACTACATCAAAGCCAACCAAATTACACAAATTAATTTGAACATAAACCTTGAATTTAAAAAATCATTGGTATTCTTTCTGCAATAAGCTCTAAAAATGGAATCAGAGCAAAAAAAAAAAAGCTTTAAAAATGGAAACGGTATTCTCCTAAACTCCAACATAAACCTTAATTCTAAACAACTATTCATGCTCATCTTATTATAATAAGATGAAAATCAAAATTAAAAAATATATATATATGTATTATATTTCAAGATAAAAATTCACCATCAAATCTCGTTTCTATTTCTCATCTCTTTTCTTTTCAACCAAAGGCATTTCCCTTAAGTATCAGAACAATGGAAAGCTTAAGGAGTGTGCCGAAAATGACGACGACGGTGGTGGTTCCATGTCCGGCGGTGACGTCCTAAGATTTGAAGAGCTCGATGACCATCTTAGTGACGGGCTGAGAAACCTCCATGCGATGGAGCTGGCTGAGCCGTCGTTGGCGATGGTAACTTCGTAGTTGGCGATGGAGATCATCTAGTTCATCCCCTTGGGGCCAAATCTGGTACAGACGGCGTGGGCAACGATGAGGGTGGCGACGATGTTGGCGTGACGAATATCGTCCTTGCATCACTGTCAATAGTACTCCATCTTGGAGGAGGATCGGGCTTGGGGACTGCCGCCATAGATGAGGAGCGAGAAAGAAAAAGTGAAATTTGATGAAAAGATCATAAGCATTTCAGTTTCAATCTTAACCGTAGAGGAATTCGGTGCTTTTATCTTATTCTTTCAAATATGAGCTTATTTTTACTGCATTCTTTAATAAAAATTACCGTAGAGGAATTCGGTGCTTTTATCTTATTCTGTCAAATATGAGCTTATTTTTACTGCATTCTTTAATAAACATTCAACGGCTTTACTGGTAGAAGATAAAAGTATTCTCTACCAAAACTTTTCCTTTTTTTTTTTTTTAACTTAGACATAAGAGATTTAAACTTTTTATTTTTAAATAGGAAATGATGTAGTTTTATCGCAAGGTTACACTTGTAACCATAATATTTAAACTTTTTAAGAACTAAGAAAATAACAAAATTTTTAAAAAATTAAAAAATGTCTTTTTTCACAGCAATATATTATTGATTGACATTTGCATAAGTGATAAACTTTATTCGAATACAACGGTTTGTCATTGATTTATTAATGATTTATGATTGAGTAAAATTGGTCCATCATTAATTAATATTGTTTATTTATAATCACCAATTTAATTGGTGCTATCAAATTAATCATTGATAAACCACAAATCATTACATCATTAATTAGCATCCACATATTATTGACTAACATCAATACATTATTGATGAACCATTTATAAAATTGGCCATTTACTTAATTTCAAAAACTTTGGCCATCTACTTTAAGAAAAGCTTATAATATGACAATATATTTTGAAGGTAAGTTGAAACTAAGGGTTTAAACTAAAAAAAACTGTAATATGTGAGAGCTCTACACCGTAACATAATTTTGCTTTATACTATAGCATATTAGAACTTTATATTGTTTGAGTTTGACACTGAAGTCATTTACCTCCAAATTCCTACAAATTTTTAGTTTACGATAAATTATACCTTATATTTTGCCCTATTACCACTTTTATACTTTAAATTCATACCCACTCAAATTCAATTAGGAATCACTTGATTTTTGGGTTATATTTTGCCACACGTAAGATATTTTAACAATAAACATCACGTATTCCCAGCATAAACAAAGGTCTGGAATTTATTATAGCTCAGATAAAAGAAAAAAAAAAGATAACAACAATAGGGTTTTTTATTTATAATTAGTTTAAGTATGTGTAATGTATGTATTAAGTTGTAATTGAAGTTTTTACGATGTAAATTATGAATAAAAGAATGAATAGAAAGAAAATAGACAATTTATTAATCATGAAGTTAAAATTATATATTTTATTAACCAATTAAAAATTAGATTTACTTCTTCAATTTAAATAAACCCAAAAAAACTGGCGCACACACAAACTTTTGAGCATGATAGAAATGAAAGAAACTAAATGCAATACAATTTAGAACTACTCACTAGCGATGAGATTATTCTAGAGAGATAGTTGATATAGAGGTTTAACAAATCTATAAGAGAGATCAATAAACTTAAAATGGAAAGGAAATTAAAAAGGAACGAAAAGGGAAAAGATAAGAGAACATTAGAGTAAGATTGTGGTAGATAAATGGAGCCCAAAATAAACCAAAAAAAAAGTAAAATAGCAAAAAATAAAGAAAGAGGAAAAAAAATAGAGACTACTAAAATTTTATTACTTGGTTGAAGTGGTCATAGCTCTCATGTTGAGGGTAAATCATTACCAAATGAAGATTAAAGATTCAAATAAAAAAAGGCAAGACAGAAGAAAACAAAGAGAAGAAAAGCAAAGTATTGAGGATGAAAAAAGTAAAAAACAAAAAAAAAGGAAAAAGGGAAAAAAAGAAAAAAAAACAAATAGATAAATTAATAAAATGAAACGAAATGAACAAACGATTTGGACAATGAAAATGTAAATTGCGTGGGGTATATGCATGCACTCTTTTATCGTAGTTAAAAATTAAAGGCTAAAACTTTAAAGATATATCTCTACCATTCCTCTTCGACACCATGGAGATCATCCCTAGGTTACCACACGAAATGTGCCCCCACCAAAATCATCTTTGTTGAGGGCTAAATCTCGATTGTTGAAGATGTAATGCGTGCAAGGGGTTATCATAGTTGGATCTCCCTTCTACGGAGGATAGTCATGGTTGGACCTTCTTGTGCAATCTATCTCTCCCTTGCCACCTTACTAGTCCACCTTGAGTAGCCTCCCACCCCAAGTTCTTTCTTTTTTTTTCTTTTTTTTTTTTTGGAGGGAGGATTTAATTACACATACATCTCCTATGTTTTGCCTAAATAACGAAATCATATGCTTAAATGAGACTAATTGCACTTACACCTCTAGCTTTAACTATATTAATTTTATAGTTAAAATTACCAAAATACCCTTTTTCAATTTCAGCCATTCATATAATAACTTGAAATCTTAGCCCTCAAATCTAAACAAATATATATATATATATCAAAACAGCACCTCCGTCAGCCCTCCCAACAATCCCCCTAAAACCCTCCCCAACACCTCCCTTCTAGCCTATTGAACCCCGCTCGATCATCTGCCACACCCTCTTCAAGCAAGCCATCATCCACTCTCCCCGCATCACCCTCAACCTTGCATGACCTTGCCCCACGTCGCCCTTAACTCCGATCTCCATTGCCCAGTGTGCCATCACCATCGCCCTCCCCCCATGACTGTCAACTGTCTATTGCACGTCTTTTAGATTGAATGATAGGGAGAGAGAGATCAACATAGAGAAAGAACATAAAGAAATTTTCTTCTTTAATTTTAAAATTTTGTATGCATAAAATTTAAATTTTATTTTTTTATTATTATTTTTTCAATTTGTTTATAATTTTGCTATAAATTTTTCTAACTTCTATGTTTTTTAATCTTTTATATAAGGAAATTGTATTAAGATATAATTATCTAATTGTAAGATGTAATTATTTTAAAATATTCAAGATTATTGATTTATAAGGAAAAAAACGTTTTGATTTCTTGACAATTTGAGAAAAAATCTTTCTGTAAGAGCAAAAATTATAGTTAAAAGTCAGAAAAAAAAAAGAACTCTTTTTTTTATACAAATAAAGGTAAAACACATCATTTGAAAGAAACACATATAACAAAAACAAGTGTGTTTTTCCCATACAGGTCATTTTTGGTATTTTAAAAAATTAACAGTCAAAGTTTAGTCAACATTAATGGTGAATTAGCGGAAGGGTGTTTCTGCAATGTTTTGTAAGGTCGATGAGTGTTGATATAATTCGATTTGGTCAAAGGGTGTCTATATTTTGTGGGTAAAATACAAGAGGTATTGATGTAATTTTCTTTTCCGCTGACTCCATTTAGTATAACCAAAAGAAATCATCGGCAAAACTCCAACAACCGTATAATGCTAGTGATTACCTTCAATATCACAAGAAGTTTGCACTAATAACCCAGTAAACTGTCATTAGCAAGCTACTAGGTACAACCAAAGTTCAAACATTTTTATTGCAGTATTTTCTTTTATGAGAAGTTCCTGTTTGTTTCGATAACTTTTTGAATTCTTTGAACCTAAATTTAGATTTGAGTATTAACAATCATTTGTATATGTGTTTGTTTCCTCCAAAATCCAAAACCTTTGGGTATTAAGAATTTAAATTTTCAGAGTTTTGACTCTCCTAAACTTTTGATACTCAGATATCTCTGTTACAGTGAAAGCTAAAATTCTCTCTCCTATATTTAAAGAAAAAAATCATAACTTTTTCATTTGTTATCCAATTGAGATGATTCTTTTTTCATTGTATTCCTAGTGAAGAGAGAAATAAATTAAGATTATATTGCATGATCATTAATGTTAAGATTTTATTAGATTTGTTAATAAATCAAAAACTATTTTCACTACCTCTTCAAACACAAATTTTAATTTTATTCTATATTCAGGTTAAAACTTAAATGCACATCCAAACGTTAATTTAGAGAACAATTCAAATCACTAACTCAAATCCTAATTCAAATCATACTAACTTAAATCAAATCACTAATTCAAATCCATTTACCAAACAAAAAGTTCTATTTAAACTTTGTGCCTGAACCTACAACTTAAATGGGCCATAGTATAATTCTGCAAAGGGTGCTTTTGATATTCCAAATTTGATGTTGTGATTCCTTGTCAGAGTGTTTTCCTTGTGATAGATTAAATTTAATGTTATTTACCTTTCTATATCATGTATTTTAGATTTATTTAAATATTATACTTTCAGTTTTTATCTCATCTAATGTATACTTTTAGATTGAATTTTAATACACAAATTTATACCTTTTTCTTATTAATATTCAATTTTGACATAAGAAATTGCTCAACATACTGTCAAATTGAAAAATAAAAGAACTTTAAAAATGTTAAAAAAATTTATACTAAAGTTTTTGACTTAAAAATATATAGAAGACCTTCAAAAATGGGTGTTCTGCATGTTTTTGTTTTTGTTTTCTTTTATTTTTTGAAAGTTTTAATTTTTTAAGATAATTTAGTTATTTTTAAGGTCCAAATGAACTATTAATTAGGGTAAGACATAAATTTATGTATTAAATATAATATGAAGATACACATTTGATAAGATAAAACACAGAAAGTATAGTTTTTAAATTAATCTAAAATAAATGATGTAATGATAGGGTATAATTTAGTCAAACCTAAACCATAAAGGGAAGGCACAATACAAAGGCCTGTTGTACGTTTTTAGCAAATCGAGCCTGATGAAAATGTTCAATCTTAGAGTCACTGTTTGCAGGATCCTTTCGACTAGAGGGTTCGATGTGTTTGATTTAGGATATGGATTGTTCGATTACGAAAGTTTTTACAGCTGTGGCATTATTCGATCCCTGTGCGCCTTTTGTTTTTTTTGGGTCGCAGTCCCCCTTCTTGTCTCACTTACATTGGTACTCAGAATGGGCTACGGACTAAGTCATGGGCTCAGCCCACTAATGGATTCGCCCAAGGGGTCCAATTCATCGATGTTACCATTGGTCATGTCCAAAATCCTTATGCAATCGATCAAAATTATTGTCCTAACAACATTAATTGCCCTTGTACATACCATTTAGTTATTTTTGCTTTTTTTTTCAACAAAAAAATTGTGAATTTCTTCTTTTTTCATTTCTTTACTTTACCAACTTCTAAGTTATAATAAACGAAGAAGTCAAAGTGGAAAATAAAGAATAATGCCATTTTTTTTTGTTTAGTAGGACAATTAAAACTTGTAATGTAATTATTTGGAGGATTTATTTATTTTACTTTAAAATTATAATGATAATATTTTATATAGGCATCGAGAATCAAGATTAGCAACGTCGTATACAGGGGTATTCGAGGAATATCTGCGACACAAGTCGCTATAAAATTTGACTGCAGTTCAGCAAATCCATGAACAGGAATTAAACTCGAAGATGCAAATCTAAATTGTTTGGTTCAAGTTGCAGAGTCTTCATGTGCCAATGTGAATGGAGAAGCACTTGGAGTTGTTCAACCAAAATAGTTGCTTGTGATCACATGTACCAACGTTTTCATATCATTCTTGAGTACATAAATTCTTTCTAGCTAGTGCCTGGTGAAATTATCTACATATTACAATTCTTTGTACCATTATGCAAAGTGAACTCATAAACAAATATTTGTCTTTAGGCAAAGTCTCATAGACCAACGTGCTTTTTTATTTTTTTATTTTTTTTTTAAGGCTGGTATAGATGAGCTTTGCTTTTCCTCTACTTCATGCTTTTGATTCCAAAAGATTTTTTCTCCTTTTAGAAAATAATTCACATGCATCTTGTATGATCTGGAAGTTTAAGTGTAGCACTTAATTATCATACTTAGTTAAATTTAAGGAATTAATTACCAAACAAAAAATAATTTAAGGACAATATTGTAAAAAACGGAAAGTTGAGAAACGCAAATAATTGTTATATCAAAAAATTAAGAAATCAAGCCATAAAATAATAAAGAGACAAGTGGTAAAAAAAGAAAAAAAGATTCTTAAATTTTAAATATCTATTACATTATTAATTTTGTTAAGTTAGTTCAAAATTTTAATACTCAGGCCACATTAGAAAATATCCTGATTAGCGGCATCATAAGAAAATATCCTGCAAAAGAAAGCATAAAAAATATACGTTTTGGGAGCATCATTAAAGGAAAAAATATCGTATCTCAAGATGATCAGTAAGAAATGCACCAGATTAGTATACAAGCAAGCAACTGAAAAAAGAAGAAGAAGAAGAAGAAGAGAGAGCCCTGATAACAAAACTCAAAATCCAACAATTCTTTACTCGAATGAATCAAATTTCTCTTATCGCTGGTGGAGATATACGCTGTGCCTGTCATGTTAGGTTAGAAAATGCGGCTGCCTATGAGGATACATCCTCGGTAATTATTCTAGTTGTACTTCTCCTTTTGAACTGGATGATATTATTGATCAATAAAGCTACCAGTTTGACAGTGATCTATAATAAATATCTGTAGTGATAAATAAAGTGCTCTTACGAAATGGAAGAAAGCTGCCCATCATTATGCAGCCTAAACAAGTTTCAAAAGTCACAAACTGATGATCTGCATAATTACAAGAGAAGGTTATCCCATCAGTTAATGAACAAATGATTGTTAATTTCATTCATGCCTCGCTAGCAAGTAGCAACCATTTTGTTCTCTCTGCTTAGAGTGCCCCAGCAATGAAGAAATCTTCAAAAACAAAGTTAACATATTACCCCATAGCCCGCGCAGGTTGCTTGTCGGCATTGTAGACTCCAGCGACTCAGATTTGTGGTCAAACCCAAATGTGCAAACCATCCCACATCCAAGAAGCTGCTTGAAAGAGCTGAGTCAAGAATTTTCGGTAGTAGCGAAGATCCTCCTCCACTTCCTTGCGACGTTTATCCATTCTACAAGGTATTAACAAAATGAAGAACAATGAGATTAGTCATGAGGGTGAATTTCATAGGTTTTATGTGATCCCCTACCACCTGATTCTTCCACTTCAAATTTTCAAGTGTGTACCAAAAATCAGCCGTAGTTTACAGTTTATGTTTCACAGTTTAATATTTGTACAAAGCAATAAACAAAAAGATGGCCTAAACATAGAGGAAGCAAGACTTACTTCAGATGGCGCTGAAGACATTCAGTATACCGGTAGAAAAGTTTTCCTGAGATGAAATAAACTTCATCCAGCACATAAGTTGAGTTTCGGGAAAGATTCATTGAGTTTTGTCAATAGCTCGTTGCTTAAAATGCTTTTTCCTTTCGATGCTTCTTGGGAAAACGTCGGGAGAATCTCCATGACATCAACATCTTCTGAGCAGTGACAAATGCACTTCAAGATAGTATTAACAAGTACTTGGTCTAGAGCTACACCCTTATTAGCAATTTCATGAAGCAGGTTGATAATTTCTTTTGTTTCACCCTTTGAATAATAACCTTTTAACAAAGAATCATATACAAAGGCATCTGGCTTTGAACCAGAAGAAACCATCTTCTCAAGGACCCCTTTAGCATCATCCAAAAGCCCAAGTTTTGAAAACCTGTTTATCAATGTGGAAAAGGTAAGAGTATCTGGTTCCAAACCCGAATTCAGCATGTCCATTATCAATTCTCTGGCAGAACTAACATCCCCTTCTCTAAGAGTTGCATCGATCAGTGTATTAAAAGTGACAACATTGGGTTCATGATTTGAGTTCCTCATTTCTTGAAACAACTTCCTAGCTTGCTCCAAACTGCCTTCATTACACAAGGATGCCATAATTGTGTTGTAGTCAATAGCACTAGGACTAAGCCCAGAAGCTCGCATCTTACAAACAAGTCCTTTAGCAATTCTAAGCAAACGCATCTTGCAAAATCCATTAATCATAACACCATAAGTAATTGAGTTTGAAACTAATCCAACTTCCAGCATGTGTTTTCTGAGTTCCATTGCTTTCTTTAACATTCCCATCTGTAGAGATCCCCCGATTAGAGTGTTATACGTTACCAGGTTACCTACCAAACCCCGTCTAACCATCAAATCATAGATTTCCATAGCCTCATTAAGCCGGCCTTCCTTGCATAGACCCATTATTATCATGTTGAATGTGATAACATCCAGCCCAACAGAGTTCTCATCCTTTGATATTGTACCAAAAAGTTTAAACGCCTCATCGACCCTCCCATCCGAACAAAGTCCCATAAGTAACGTGTTGTAAGTAATGACATCAGGCTTCAATCCCTTTTCCGCCATCATTTCCACAATTTGAAAAGCTTCACCTATCAACCCTTCCTTGCACAATCCATTAACCATAACATTGCAAGTAAAGGTGGTAGGCTCTCCACAGCCCTCTAGCATAGCATCAAAAATCTCCTTGGCTTTTGCAGCCTTTCCTTGCTTGAAAAGCCCATCAAGTAAACCAGTATAAGTTACAACATCCGGCTGAATTCCCTGTTGCATCATTTCGTTCAACATTTCGGCGGCTTCTTTCAGTTTCCCCATTCTACAAAACTGGTGAATTAAACCACTATAGGTAACTACATTAGGAGAAATCCCCTTTCCAACCATCTCATCAAAGAGCTTTTTCCCTCTATCGAAATCCCCTTCATTGCAAAAACCACTTATAAGCGTACTATACACAACAACATCGGGTTCCAAACCAATATCTGTCATCTCTTTCAACAAATCAAATGCCTCGTTCACTCGACCCTCCTTCACAAAACCATCCATCAAGGTGGTGTAAGTCACCAAATTCGGGTGACAACCCGAAATCTCCATCTCAACTAACAACTCCAACGCTTCTTTCAATTTCTTAACCTTGCAAAGGCCATTTATAAGAGTGTTATACGTAAAAACATCCGGTGACAAACCATAGTAACTATCGATTACATCAAACAACTTCCTCGCCCTTTCAACTTCACTATTTTGACAAAAACCCTTCAACACAAGATTCCTAACAAGTGCATTAGCCTTATAACCACGCTTCAATATCAAACCGAAAACACCAAGTGCAAATTTTGGCTTATGGGCATCAACAAAACAAGCAATTAAACAACTCAACGATACAAAATTGGGAAAAATATGAAAATGGATCATCTTTTTGTAAACTGAAAAAGCTAAATCATAGTTCCCAGACCTTGTAAGTGCGTGCACAAGGAAATTGCAGGTTGAAGGAGAAACAGACATTTTCGATTCAATGGCATGGTTAAAAAGCGAAACCGCCTCGGAAAATTGGGAATTGGGTTTTTCACATCGAAAGCGTAATTGGGTTTCTAAATCCAAAGGAGAAGAAAAGGCTACACGTGGATATGAAGAGAATAGCTTGAAATAAGAGCTGGGTCGAGGATTGCAAAGTGCTTTTCTAAGCATTTTCCTAAGTTTGTATTGAAAATTTGTGGTGAAAGTTCAGTGATTTTAAAAACATAAACCAAACAAGAGAAATTGAATTTGGAGGGGAAAAAAGAGCACTTTTCTTATTTTTGGTGGATGACCAATTCTCTCAAAGTTCTATTTTCCCTTCTCACTTCATTTCACGTTGTCACAGTTTGGGTGGTCTTCTTCTTCTTATGCACAAAGCTTTGGTGAAGCTCCTTCACGTTCATTCACTCTTCTTCTTCCAGTCTCTTTTCTTCAATCTCCCACACAACAATTGTACACAAGTGATATACCTATATGTAAACAAAACAAATTCGATATTGACAAACGAATTTAAAACAAAAATGATAAACCCAAAATAGGTTTTGACAAAATTGACGCCGCTTTCAAAGAAAATCAATGAATTCACAGCAACAAATCAAAATTCCAATAAGTAATAACCAAACACAGATACAACCTAGGAAAAATCCAATCGAACACTAGGAGAAAGGAGGAGGGAAAACAAAAATCGTTGGAGTTGATTAACTAACCAGGTTCAGCGTCGGAGAGAAGGAAAAGGGGCCCAAAAGGAAAGGCGGGAGAGGGAGGGTGTGGTGGCCGTCCAGATGGTGGACGCTCAACTCTGTCGGAGCGGCGATGGTAATAGGAGGGAGTGGGGAGGCGGATGCTCTGTAAAAGCTTATAGTGAGATTGACCGCTGCAGTTCAGTTTGGAGTTGGAACTGGGGGTAAATTGAGGGGAGTAAAAAAAAAAAAAAGGTTGTCATTTTGGCTCCTCTCCTTTAACTAACACAACAAATCTTGTTCTTTCTCTTCTTTTTTTTTTTTTTTTTTTTTGAAACGAACTCACACCTTGGCAGACTAAGTTTGCTATTAAATTTTATAAGAGAAAACATTATACTTTAAACTAATTTGCCAAATGAAATATACAATTTTGATAACATCCAAAATATAAGTTATCTCTTTTTTTTTTTTTTGATAAACTCAAAATATATACAGAAGGTCTATGGTGGAGAATAGGAGTGTTCATCGGTCGGTTTCCATCAGGTTTTGGTCAGTCGGTTTCCGACTGATGAAAGTTGGTCTTGAGAAAATGAAATGGAGAACTGACCGAATAGATATAGAGTCGGTCAATTTTTGACCGATAATAGTCGGTCTTGTGGTAGTCAGTTTCAATCGATTTTCAACTAGAGTAGCCACCCAAGATGCTACCAAAAACACTGTCCAACTAATGCCATCAAAAAAAGTCCTGCTAATCAACTAATGTTCACTATTATTGTAAGATGGGATAGGAAATTTTCCACCAACAAAATTTCAAACTTCAAAAATTTCTCCACTCATGCCACAAAATACAAATGCAAAAAAGCTCATAAATCACAGAGAACCATCGTATAGATAACACTTGTTTAGGGGAAAAAAACAAACAAAGATCAGAAAACAAACTCAAAAAAAAGAGATAAAAAATATCTTATTTGTAGATCCGAAAACACCCAAAAACAGTGAGAAAAAAAGCTCAATATCTTATTTACTACAGTTTACTATTCTGTTGTTTGGATATTTTGGCCCTCTTTCTTTTTTTCAGATTTAGAGATCGGAAACACGCAAAAAAAACAACAAACAGGGCAGACAGAAAGAGATTTAACATTTGGTAACTGATATGGAAGTTTAGTTACAGATTTATCATTTGTATTCGATAAAATAGCAAAGAGAGAAATGAAAAACCAACCTGAGAAAGATGAATAGAGATGGACAACTTGTCCTTGGAGAGAGACGCTGGGAGAGAAACGGATGGAGGCAGGCGGCAGTGGGCAGCGACACAAGGGGCGACAGGTTAGGGTTCTGCTCCTCGTTGATTTGGAAGGGGGCGCTTAAGGTCTGCGAGTGCCGAGTGTCAACTGTGATTGTGTCTAATGGGAAAATTACACTGACGCCCTTGATACTAAACACACTACGTGTTAGACATAACTTATTAATTTTTTGTTTCTAATAATAAAAATACCTATTTAATCTCGATCATTCACCTAAAAAATTAAATCTCCGCTATTGATTTAAATAAAAAAACGTAACATTGAAAAAGCCAAACAAGCCCTCCCACCCACCTTGCCTCCCTACTAGCCACCCTCCCCCCACCCCTCCCTCGATTCACCCAACGACACCCCCTACATGTCTTTGTCGCCCTCCATACGGCCAGTGCCAATCCAACGACCCCACCATTGGGCTCAACACACTCACCCACCCCTTTCCTATCACACCGGACCCTGCCAGGCCCCTTCTTGTTGCATCCAGTCCTCGACGTTGTGACTGCCACCCCATCACACTCCCTACTTATCGCCTCCCACCCTCGTGCCCCATCTGACCAAACAAGATAGAGAGAGAAAGAAAGAGGGGGAGCGAGAGAGAGAGTTTTTTTACATTTCAACTTTTATTTTAAGATTTATAAAATTTTTAAATGATTTTTATTTTTCTCAAAAAATTCTCTTTTCATTTATTTTGTTTCATAATTTTATTATAATTTTTTAATCTTTTATGAAAAATAAAGGAGAGTGAGAATTTTTTAATACATTCTTAAATTTTATTTATGTTTCTATTTTATAGAATTGAAAATATGGATATGGATATTATATTTTTAGGGAATTAATTGTGGGAATTTTTTGGACTATGTAGCTTTAATTGTTGTATTTTATCCTATTTTGGACATAATTGTTATCTTTAGAGAAAAATGAAAAAAGAAAAACATTTTAGAGGATAAAGAATATTTATACCATTTTAAATACTACAAATGTAAATTTTTTAATAATTTGACTATCAAAAAGGGACATTTTTTATTAAAAAAAAAAAAGAAAGGGAAAAAAAACATTTTCTTTACCATTAGAGTGAAATTTATAATTACAAAGATGTTCAAATTGTTATACTTATTTTTTTTAATAACAAAGAAGGTAAAAAAAGAAGAAGTCATTTTTAGGTGCATAAACAGCTAAAAATATTTTTTGCTAGATGTATGGCTATTTTTGACATTTTGAACAAGATTAATAGTCAACTCACGATCAATTCTCACCCTCAACTGATAAGGGATCTTTCAGTAATATTTTTAATAATCAAACATTGTCAACGTGATTAATTTTGGTCTAAAAGATATCTATATGATTTTATATACTTCTATACTATATATATATATCCTATATACTTGTGTGTATATAAAAGTGTGAATATGTTCTTACACCTGAGGTTGACGCGTGACATTGAGTTTTTTTTGTCTTTTGCTTATTTATTTATTTATTCACTTTTTACTTCACTATTTTTTTGTTTATCACCTTATTTTTTCTATTTGCATATTTAATACTATATTTTTTCTCATTTTTATGTGTTTTTTTACTCCTAATTTTTTTGATTGATAACTTTCTTCTTTTAAATATTCTCCACTTAATCTCTCTCTCTCTCTTTTTAACTAAATCAAACTATCAGGAAAGTAATAAGATAAAACCAAATTTTATAATACGATAAAACTAAATTTTATAAGATATATACTTTTTTTATCTTTATATCCTGAAAATGTGAAGAATGCACGCACTATTTGCATGTTTTCACTAGTATATGTCTTCTACGTATATCTCTAAGAGCCTTTCTTGAGAATTTGACGTGTTGAGAAGGTTCCCCCAGGCCTTATTTTTTATTTTTTATTTTTTGTTTTTTATTTTATTTTTTTGTAGCTTGCCCCCCTTTTTTGCCCCCCTTTTTTTAAGGGTTTTTCTCCCCTTTTTTCTTTTATTTTTATATCTTTTTTTCTTACCTTTCTTTTGGTTTTTTTCTTTTTTTTTCCTCTCTTTTTATCATCTTTGTTTTTTTTTTTTGGCTTTTTTTCCTCTGTTTTTAACCTCCCTCTTTGTTTATTTGCATTTTAAATACTTTACTTTTCTTTTCCTTCTCCTTTTTTGTGTTTTTTATTTTCCCTTATATCTTATATATTTTAAATCTAATATAATGCAACTCACTTGCACTTTGACGTGTGACAGGAGGAATGAAACCTGCCATATTTTAAAAAAAAAAAAAAACTTTTGTTTTGCGGGAATGAAAGCATTTATTTTCTCTTCTTTTATTTTTTTCCCCTCCTTCTTTTCATTTGCATTTTCAGTACTTTATCTCTTTCATGTTTCAAAGGCTTTTTTTTGCTTTCCACATAATATATTATATATTTACATATTCACTTTATTAAATATTTTTTCAACATCTATCATCAAAATAATTTTTCTTAATTTATCTTTATTGTATATTATTTATATACTTAAAATATTATTTATCAAGCATAACCTACAAGTTTTATTATTTTGATTCTTAAATATTTCTCTACTTACATAGTCTTTTTTTTGGTCAATAGCACTTTCAACTACTTTTTGTTCTATTGATGCCATTTCTCTAATTAACTCCTACCAAAGTGTTTTTTCACACATACGCCTCTGCTCAAATATTTTTTTAAAGCTGTCTTCTCAGCTGTTATTTTCTCAAGGTACCTCTTAGTTAATTTTTATTTGATCTTACAAACTATTTTTAATAACCCTTCTTTTTATTTACACATACGTACAATTTCTCTCTCACACATATACATTTAATTGAAATGCACATTTTGATCCTTTTTTGGTTTATTTTTAAATTTTCTATTTTCAAATCAATCTTATTAAACTTTTTCCTTCGTAATCTATTCTTATTAAATTATTTTTTTCAAATGTACAACTACCTACATATATATGTTGTAGTCGATTTTTTATCCAGCAATGGCCATTTTAAATGTTTTTCACTAATTGCTCCATTCAAAAAATTCCCTCACAACTTTGTTCCTATCTAAGCATTTTTATCATGCAACCTTTTCACACATATATATATTTTTTATATACACCACATAAATAATTTACGAAAATCCACACGCCAAAGCGCGGATATAACTAGTATGGATAAAAGAGAGAACAACTTTTGGTGCTCTCCTAACATGCAACAAGCGTCGCTCCCTTAATTTTTCTCTTTTTTTGTTTTATTTTTCTTCTTTATTTCTTCCCTTCTTTTTGCTTTTCCCTTGCTTTTTGTATAATATTA
The DNA here is from genome assembly GCA_025403435.1 of Artocarpus heterophyllus. Classification (NCBI taxonomy): domain Eukaryota; kingdom Viridiplantae; phylum Streptophyta; class Magnoliopsida; order Rosales; family Moraceae; genus Artocarpus; species Artocarpus heterophyllus. The sequence continues at coordinate 19,475,566 of CM046337.1, forward strand.
TAAGTCTTTCTTTCTATTTTTTCTTTCATTTTTTATAACCATATATGCATTTCAAGATGTGTTTATCATATTATATTATATTATTTTATCTTTTAATATATTTATTTATTATAAATACCTTTCTTTTTTCTTGTTTGATCTTTTTTTTTTCTTTTGTTCTTTTTTTTCTAGAGACTCGTATACTATCAAGTTATCGCAAATTTACAATGTGCTTTTTTAAAACTTTTTTTACTCGTTTTGTTTCTCATTATTAAGCAACTTTTTTCCCACTTACCACTTCATTTTAGCAAGCATAATGTTAGTGCTAACTGCATATTAATAACTACAGAAGATCTTTGTTATTAAATAAACTAGAAAGGTAATAAAATCGTAATCAAAACATTAACACGGGATTTGATTTACAAAATTACTCCAACGTATGACGCACATAGCAGTCAACTAGTATTATATAATATGGATTTTTCTACCGGCCCACACTAATTATTTTGTTGTAATTTTCCCCCACCTACACTTGACACTTGACGAAAATATGACACTTTGTAGCCGGTTATAATCAAGGATCAAAAAATCGGTAATGGTAAAAATATCGATATTTTAATTTTACAAAAATTTTAAGAAAAATATCAATATTAGTGAAAATTTAGACAAAAATTATGACAATTACAAAAAAATATATATATATAAATATATCCTAATAATTTAGAGATGAATGGGAAATTATGAATTCTCTTAATTGTTTGCTTGAGATGATGATGGTGTGCACAGATGAGAATAATGGAAAATTTCATACTCATTACAGTTTTTAAAGTTTTGACTGTATGGATAATAAACATGAGAAACTTCATTGGAGGAGTTGCTATAATTGATTCTTAAATTCATTTATTATAAAGTTGTATAGAAGAAAAACTCATAAATGTATAAAATATTGATAGATTATTTAAGAGAAAAAATCCATTAAATTTTATAATTTTATAATTTAATGGATTTTTTCTTAATCTTTTCTTGTATCTTTATATCTTACAAATATAAAAGGCGCTAAGCGCCTTCTCCTGTGCGATTGATGCGTGAAGGGGAATGATATGTTCCCAACCTTTTTTTTTTTTTTTGCCCATTTTCATTTTTTTTTAATTTCTCATATTTTTTTTGTGCTTTTTGTAATCTTTTTTTTTTGTTGGTCTTTCTTCTCTTTATTTTCCACCTTTTATCCACACTTTAACGTTCATTTTTGCTCTTTTTAACCTTTACGCTTTTTAAGTTTTTTTCCTTCTAATATTTTATATGTTTATAGAATAATTTATTTAAATTATTTTTGGTAATGTGTGTAATAAAAGAATTGTTTTATAGTTATCCTTATTGTATATTTTATAAAATATTATTTTATCAAGTGTAATTGTCATAAATATTTTCCCCTAATTGTTATCTTTAAATAATTTCTTCATAAGTGTGTTCTTGTCTAAACATTTTCGTCATTCAACCATTTTAAATACTTTTTATATATATCCCATAATTAATTTACCACCCAATTTTTCCTACTAAAAATTTTTCTTTACAGTATGATCTATTAAACTTTTTTCTCACTAAATACAACCATTAGAAGAATAAAAAATGAGTGTATCTAAATTTTTTGAAGAAATTTTGAGTCTTCACAGCAAAAAAAAAAAAACTTGCAAGTAATGCACGTGCAGGGTGCGTGCTTATGACTAATGTGTGTATGTGTAGGAGTGAGAGTGCAACTTCTCACCATGTGACAAGTGTCCCTTCCTCAATGGTTTTTCTTTTTTATACTTTCTTACTTGTATCCACTTCTTTCTTTATTTATTTCTCTGTTATTTTTTTAAAATGTGATACTTATAAATAACTTTTTCCTAAAACATCTTCTATCTATAATCTATAAAATCTATATTTATAATCTATATATTTATCTATTACCTATATAAAAGTGAGAATATATGTTTTGGTGCTCTCACTGTTATATGACATGTGCCATTCTCTCAGTTATTTTAATGTTTTTTCATTTACATTTCTTTCTTTTATCCTCTGTTTCTGTTTATTTTGTAGCCTCTTTTTTTTTTTTTCATTTTTCCTACAACTATATATCCCCTATTATTTTCCTTTTATTTTTATCGTTATAACTTTATATGTAATTTAGAAGCATCTACTATATTATATTAATTTAAGAAGTGTCTGTATTTCTATTAAAGATTATCTTACTCAAAAAATATATAAGAAAAAGGAATATGTACATACGTAGCACATGTTTTCGACTGGTATGCATAAAAGATACAATCCAACTAGAAATTTTTTTGACTTCTTTCTCTAACTGACACTTGTAGCCTTTTGACAAAGTTGTTTAGTTTCTAATATATTTCTTAGTTTACTTAGTTACCTTTTCCTACCTTTTTTTTATGTTTTTGTTTCTCTAAAAATAATGAAAAATTTTCACATCGATGAGAAGAAGGAGTTTAGACGTCAGGGATTAGTTTCTCTTTCTTTAACTGATACTTGGAGCCTCTTAACAAAGTTAGTTTGTTTTCTACTATATTACTTAGTTTACTTAGTTACGTTTTTTTACTTTTTGTTTCCTTATGTTTCTCAAAAAATAGAGAAAAATTATCACATTAATGGGCAGAAGGAGTTTGGACATCAAGGATCAGTTTTAATGATTCTATTTTTTTGCCTACATATGAGAGAGAAGCAAACAAGTATATGTTATTAATTAATTGTGTAGCATTTTTTTTTTAAATGATTAAGTAGCATCAAAACAATTGTATAAAGATTAATAGAAGAAACACAAAAGCATACATATGACAAAGCGCACAACCACAACTAGCTGGTAAAATAAAAAGTGAGGGTAGTAGTGTAAATGTGCTGGATCAATGCTGTAAATTTTAAGTAGTTAAATATTATTTTTATTTATAGTGTATGAGTAATGGTTCAAAGGTCAAAGTTGTTAGCCCAAGAATGACTACCCAAGACGAGGTAAATTAGGTTCTTAAAATTTTTTACAATTATTGATATTTTCTAGATTGATCGCACAAGCAATGAACACACAAATAACAAATATTAATGATTCGAGTAACTATAAATGCGTGAAAAAAAAAAGAGTTAAGAAAAAAGAAATACAAACGCTATTTATAGTGGTTCAACAATGTGCCTACGTTTACTGTCGCCAAACGGGGCATTGACTCTATCTCTTCTACTATTTTGACCCTATTTTCGACACGAACACTTCAAGTGCAATTTGGTGACTTTGTCTATTCGAGGCTCATCACAGCCTCTTATAATCCGTCAATTTTATACATATTGGCTAACTTAAATAACCCTAAAATTTACTAAGGCTTCAAAAACCTAATGCACTCGATTTACAAGGTTTGAAAAGTTTAAACACAATACTCATAGCTCCTAGAAATATATGGACTACAATTTGAAACAAACTAGAAGATGATTAGCACATAAAGAGGATTTTTAGCAAATTTGGCTTAAAGAATGATCAAAGGCTTATTGAACACTTAGAGATTGATACAAAGATAAATCCAGGTGTTCCTGGTGATCAACGAACTCAGAAATGAGACTATTTATATGCTGGAACTCAAGACTAGCCGCTTATAGTTGTTTGAGATGCATTTGCAATGGCTAGAAAACTAACCGTTAGACTGCATAGTCATCCACCACATGCATGGTGCGATAGACTGCACTACTACCAGAACCAATCGTTCTAGGCTGGTGCAGCTGACCGCGCCTTGGCAGTAAGCCTGGGCGCCAAAAAGATGCTTTAAAAAGTTATTTATAAACCAATTATTTTAAAGACAATTTTAAATAAATTTAAAATATTTCTTAATTCTTGAAAAATAATTTGCAACATATAAGAAAAATTAGAATAATTTTTGCAAGACCTAAAAATATTTTTCATAATTTTAATATAACAATAATATTCTTAAAATCTATTTAAGTTCCAAAATAATTTATGAAAAATTAATTCTTTGAGGTAATCAAGTTGATGAAAATTTTATGTATGCTCTAACATCAAATAAGCGCAAAAATAAAGTAAAAACCTATTCTTCATGCTTGTTGATGTCCTTTTTCATTCTTCAAGCTCTTGGTATAAAATTCATCTTCGCGTTAATTGCTCCCGAGTCTTGATGAATTTATTCAAATTATCTTGAGATGCTAAAAAAATTATTTCTTCAAAAAATAGCAATACATACTTAAGATAAATCATTAGTAATTAAGCATAAATTTGTTTGTTGTCATCAAAAGAAAAAATAAATATATCATTTAAAACCTTGGGCTAACAATCTCTCCCTTTTTGATGATGACAGACAATTGATTGCTTTAAGGAAGAAATAATAAAGGAAATCAACTTGATATAAGTCATGATTGTAGCTAAAAAAATTTCTTACCAAAAATTTACCTTAAGCAACTCCCCTTGTCGAACATTATAGATCTCTCCCTTAAGATTGCAGCTTTTCAATCCTGAGAGAATTTATTAGCATCTCAAATTCAAAAAATAATTTAATCAAATTAACTTCAATCTCAATCTCAACGTAATTTATAAAAATAATCTTTAATAAAATCAAAAACAGACATAGCTCCTTTTGCATCAAATACATTTTTACCCTATGTTTTAAACAATCTATGCAGTCAAAACAGACATTGTTCTCCCTGCATCAAATACATCTTCTTGTTGGATGTGTATGTCCTAAGAAGTAAAAATGTAATATGTTTTTGAAAACATTTTTATCAATAAAGAATTTATTTATTATTTATATACCAAATCTTGTCCTCTTTACGTTCATATTTGTTGAATGTATGTTAAGCAAACAAAAGTCTGAGATTGTTGGTCTAAACCTTTAAGAAATGGGCAGATGATGGACAGATTATACGGAAGACATGATTCTTAAGGTGACAGTCTAAATCATAATCAATCGAGGGAATAAAGTTGGGCGCTTTATTCATGTAAAGATTATTATGTTGTCTATATTCCTATTAGGAGATGGTTTGTCTTGGCCATAGGGTAGACTCCATAAATAGAAATATTGGCACATTGTCATAGGTGACATTGTATTCGATCGGGACGTAAAGTTAATTGATTTGAATTAATAATTCTGTCTCGACAAATCGATTCACTTTAGATAATCATTTGTATTGTATCTTAGTCTTGAGATGAATAGCGGGTCTACTATCTTGACTTGTGTCTTTTGATGTACCAAAGGGTGACACCCGCATTTTAATAGTGGTACGCATGTCGGTACGTTAGAGGCATGACTCTTGATAGTGTAGACCTGTTATTTATAGATATGAAATCCATAGCTCATCTTTAGAAGTAGTGATATCCTCTTATATGTATTATCCTGTAATTGAAAAACTGGGGCGCTCAACCATTTGAATACACAGGTGTAACCAAATGGTATACTATCTTTGGATGGTAAGTTTTCCGATGGTGAGATAATGAAACATAAGATAAAAATAATCGAAAAGGTAATATAGAACTTGTCCTTAAGCAAAATTATGGATAATCCTATAGGAATACGATACATTATGATATGTCATGGAGACTTAGCTATATGGGCTTCGTAATTCTATATAGTTCTAGAGTGCAGCTCCAAGCTTTTAGTGGAATAGCGTTGGAGTTGATAATTATGAAATGTATATCTAGGATATTGGGTTTTATAATTATCGGGAGTTTGAACTATATAGGTCTAAGGCTGTACCAAAAAACTAAAACCGTCTGAAAAAAAAATGAAAATTTGGCTTTGTACAAACTGGAAATGTTCGGTTTGGTTAATCGAACTGACCAGTAATGGACGGTTCAGTTTCGGTTTGAATATTTTTGTTCGGTTTAAATCGAACCGAACCGAATAGAATAAAAGTATAAAACGTTGTGTTTTGTTGTTTTGCAGTTTTAGTCGCCCCTTTCCTCTCTCGGCCTCTCCTCTATTGAAACCCTAGCAGACCTAGGTTAGCATTCTTACTCACCCCCTCCTCTCTTGGCCTCTCCTCTACCGCGTGCATGCGGCTTACTCACCCTCTCCTCTCTCGGCCTCTCCTCTGCATGCATGCGTGCAGCCTCTCCTCTCCGATCAAGTAAGTAAACCACTGTCTTTTTTTTCTTTGGGGTTTTTTTTGCTCATTACCATTGGTCCACTGGTTTATTTGTTTTTCTTCAAGAACAAGGGAAACTTTTGCCCCTCCCCCTTTGAATGTCCCTAATCGGTAAAGATTGTGTTGTGTTCAAACTTATTAGAGTTAGTGAGTTACAACTCACAGCTATTCAAAATCGAAGATTCCTTAAACTTACCTTCAGAACCAACTTAGTAGCCGCTATTTGATACTCGCTCTTCGTTGAAGAAGAGCTTTGATTTTTGTTCTTTTACTATGGTAAAAGGGCAGGGGAAAAAAGAGGGAAGGCATACGATAATATCCATTGATTTATAAATAGATTTTATGTAGAAACATTCGTTATTGTAAAATGATTAAGGTATAATCATTTCAACCTTAAGCTCTAAGTAACTAAACCAATACAGATAAATCTACTAATTAATGAGTAATGGGGTGAGGGTGAGTAAGTACTGGTAAGACACGATCTTTGGTTTCACAGTCTTGAATGCCATGTTCGTCTCCATGTTGGTAAATACGTTGTGCCATCCTTGCAAGGTTTTTTGTAGCTTCATGCATGTGACACTAAATTGATTTCGACACATCACCTCCTTTTATTTTATCCTGAATGATTAGAAGAATGCAAAATAAATTCTTGCATAAGGCTCTAATAAAAGCAATGGAATTTCATTAATCTAGCTCTAGTTGAAGGTGTTCTTATTGATGATGTTCCAAGATCACCCGCAAGGCTTAAAAAGATTGATGACTGATGGATTATGCTTGGATACTATTCCAAGCAGTCCAATCCCTTTTTCGTTGTTGCTTTTGTAACCAAAAAAAGAAAGAAAAAAAAAGCATGGACCAATATAACTAGAGCTTATATTGAAATCCATGCATTCTCAGTATACTCTTGTGAGGGTGGTGTGTATCGCTATAGTATCACTTTGCCTCTTGTAAATAAGTTTTGCAGATATCCACCCATTTAAAAACATAACGACAATGCAAATCGATGATTATGTTGTCTAGTTTTCGTTTCCCTGGCGAGAATTTATGGTAGTACAAGAAATTCCCACATTAATGTTGTAGCTTGCCCATCTTGCCTTTTGGTCCATCCGAAATTCATTAAGCTGTCTTAAATTTGTATACATCTTTAGTTATATATTGTAATGTGACCTTGCAATCAAAATTGGATACTATCAGAACTTTTGTTTGAGGGTAAAAACATTTTTTTTACCAACCATATAACTTGAAAAAAAAAAAACTTGGTAAGAAAAATAATCGGAAGAATTCACTAACAGGGCAAGAAAATAGTTATCCATGTTAACAGTTTTGAGCTATTAGATCTTTAATATTTTTCGTTGAATTGTCACATTTTTTTTTAATTTGATGTAATTTTGTTGTGATATAATAGTTTAAAACCATGTTTCCTATCACATAGTTTTCCAAATAATAAACAAATTCTTTTATGGGTACTAGACAGAATTGTATAGATCATAGGGGCCTATGGTCAGTGTTTTATTGTCATGTAGAAAATTCTTTTACCTCAAAGTCAGAAAGTACTTTGATATGATCATGCTTTGTTGTTATGCTTATGGATGCAAGTTTAAATCTCCAGGGAAGTGTAAACAAACTTCTTTTTTATTTGTTGCTTTTTTTTTTTTTTTGCTTTTTTATTCTTCTGATTTTTAGATGTCTTCGTCAGAACAACATGAAGAAGAGTCCACCAAGGAAAATGATTCCCAAGATGAAACTATTAAAACTGAAACTGAAATTGAAGAAGGAAAAGGTAAAAAAGGTGGTAAAAAGAGGAAGGTTAGTGAAGTTTGGAAACATTTTATCAAGGACCCAAAGACTATCAATACCAACAAACCTAGGGCTAAGTGCAAGCATTGTGGTGCGGATTACGCTTATGATACAAGAAAGAATGGAACATTGATGAGGAGTCACATGAATTCTTGTCTTTTGAATCCAAGCAATCAAAACAAGCAGAAGACTATCCGTTTTACAAAAAGAAATGGCGATGGAGGTGATGACGAGGATACAACAACTACTATAGGGTTAAGAGCATGGTCCAAATAGGGGTATAAGAGAGTGGTTGCTGATTATATTATATTGGACAAGTTACCTTTCCGAAATGTGGAAGGTAAAGGATTTAAGTGCTATTCAGAATACTTGAACCCTAGAGTATTTGATATCTCAAGGATAACAGTTGCTAGAGATTTTTATCAAATGTTTTTAGATGATAAGAAAAAGTTGAAGAAAGTTTTGGGGAAGCAACGATTATGTTTGACCATTGATACTTGGACATCAATTCAGAACATCAATTATATGTGTTTGACCGCTCATTGGATTGATGATGATTGGAAGATGCATAAAAGGATTATCAATTTTGTCCAAGTTTCAAATCACAAAGGGGAAAAAATAGCACAAGAAATTGTTGCATGCCTTAATGACTGGGGAATAGCAAAGTTGTTCACGATAACAATTGATAATGCACCGTCGAATGCTGTGGCTATAGATAGATGGAAGAAAAAGGTGAAAGATATCCTTGGTTGTCTCATCTTAGATGGTCAAATGCTTCATATACGATGTGTGTGTCACATAATTAACTTGATTGTCAACGATGGGTTGAAAGAGTAGTTAGATTCTATAGCTAGCATCCGCAACGCTGTCAGATATATAAGGTCCTCACCACAACGCCTTAAGAAGTTTAAAGAATGCATGGAGGAAGAAAATATTCAGTCAAATGCGCTTTTGTGTTTGGATGTGACAACAAGGTGGAACTCCACGCTCCTAATGTTGCAATCTTCTTTGAAGTTTGTCCCGGTTTTTGAGAGATTAACTTTGGATCAAAACTATAGTGCCTATTTTGAGGAAGTAATCAAAGGGAAAAAGATGGAAGGTCCACCAAGTGAATTGGATTGGGATAATGCAAAGATCTTTGTGAAGTTCTTAGCAAGGTTTTACACTTTGACAAAGTTTTTTAGTGGGTCATATTACGTCACTTCAAACTACTATTTCAAAGATATTTGTGCGGTTAAACAAGAATTGAATAAGTTGTAAGTGTGTGATGATCCTCTTTTGAGTTAAATGGCAACGATGATGAGCAAAAAGTTTGACAAGTATTGGGGGGATGTCGAGAAAATGAATCACATGATGTTTCTTGGATTGGTTCTTGATCCAAGATACAAGTTGAAATATTTGAATCATTTCTTCAAGTTTATATATGATGATTTGACTTGTACAAAGTTGACGAAAGGAGTTGAGGACACGTTGCGTAGTTTGTTCAAGGAATATCATGATCAGGCTCCTCCTTCACCTCTGGCTCCTTGTCATCCTATGCCACATTCCCAACTAAAACAAGTACCAAAGGTAGCTACAAAATCAAGGAATACTCGGTCTATTGCCTCATTAGATTCAGTTGCACCATCAAGTTCTATTTCAAGTTGTTCATCAATTTCATTGTTTACAAGTTCTAACTCACTTTTACTTGATAATGAGATAGATAGAACTTTTTTAATGATGATGATGGGTGAGGATGGTTCAAATGTACAGAAAAATGATGTGGATAAGTATCTGTCTGAGGCATGTGAGGAGTTCACTAAGGAAAGATTTGATATTCTACGTTGGTGGAAAGTTAATTCACCAAGATACAAGGTCTTATCCTAGATTGCCAAGGATGTGCTTGTAGTTCCGGTTTCAAGTGTTGCATCTGAGTCCGCTTTCTCGACTGGTGGTCGTATTCTTCATCGTTTTAGGATTTCATTGTCTCCTAGGATGGTGGAAGCAATCATTTGCTTGAAAAATTGGTTGAATGCCAAGGATGAAGAATATGAACCTGTGGTTTTTAGGCAATATATGGATGAAGTTTAGTCTTTCGAAGATTGTTATGAAGTTGTCACAGGTGATAATAGCATTGATTATTGTTCTATATGTTATAAGTATAGATAATTGTAATTTCATTTCTTTATTTCTCTTTTAATTTGCATTTTTATTGTTTTAATTTTATTATAGATGATGGTGTTGTTGTTACTCCTTCGGAATCCTCAAGCAATGCAATACTGCAATCGATGGATGTAGAATCGTCTAAAGCATTCAAGTAAGTTAGACCTTTTAGTATATTAATGTATTCAAATACTAACTTTTTTATTACTAAATGTCAATTTGATACATATATTTTCATGTAGCATTGAGGATGATCCATTGGAGTAGGAGGAGGATGAGGAAGTGGGAGAGGAGTAGCATTATTGTGGTTTGTTTTTTGATGTTGAATTTGATGCACTTAAATTTGGATATTTTTAAGACTTTGTATTTGGGACTTTGGACATTATTATTATATTTGTTATGGTTTTATGTTTTGATCATTTTGGATTTTGGACTTATGGATTGGACTATAACTTAGTTTAAACTTTCATGGTCTATTGTTGTAATTGGACATTTGGCATTATGACATGTTTTTTAGAGACTTAAAATGTAGATTTGGTCTATGTGACTCATTATGCTTATGCTCTTCTCAAAGGATTATTAGGTGTTTCTCCTTTATACTTTGAAGTAAAGTTTGTTGGTTTCATGAAAATTAAAACAATTAAAAAAACTCAAATAAATATATATCATTCTCTAAGATTTTTAATGATTTCAACATAAGTGTCATGACAAATTGTAAATGTCAATCGCCCTTATAGTATTCTTTTTAGCGTCATTTCAAAAAGAACCTAAACAATACACGATACATTGTACTATTTTAGCAATTCTTTAACCAAAAAATAAAATAAAACGTGGTAAACTGATAGTATGCTTCCTGTATCTCATTAGATTACCATCTACTGAAAACCGAACCGAACCAAACCGACAATGAAACTGACCAAGAATGGTCAGTTAACAGACCAAATACTCTTGGTATGCGGTGTGGTGCGGTTTCGATTTGCCAACTTCAAAAACTGACATTTGCGGTTCGGTAACCGAACCGTCCAAAACCGACGGTTTTTAACCGAATAACACCCCTATATAGGTCCATTTGGTCCCTTTGCTAGCTCACAAAATCTTGTAACGATACGGCTTGCTTTTTCAATAATTTGTGACTTATGTTAGATTTATCATATTGGCTCAAATTTGGTAAAATCAGATAATTCATGTCTGTTTATCGGTTGAATTAATTTTTGTGATAAAATTAATTCAAGATAAACTTCTTGAATTATTGAGATCAAATAATTCTTGTATGTTTATCAGTTGATTTAATTTTGAATAAATTAAATTAAGATAAACTTGTAGAATTATCAGGAATTCATTTATTTTCCTAGAAATTATCTAGATAAAGTTGTTTTAATTAGATAACTTCTCTATTGGGTTATTTGAATTAAAACTAAGACTTTGTCCTATAGAATCTTGAGTGAAAAATAAAAGATTCATTGAGATTTTTATTGATAGGTTGGCATGTCAATCCTCAGGTTCGACCTGCCGATGGAACAAGTTCGACATGCCAGTTAGACAGATCGGCATGCTGATCGCACAATAAAAAGATCACGTGTTTTCATGCGAATTTCATCAGATATTGATCCGAATTTGATTCTGATTCGAATTTTAAAGCATTATTTGTTAAGGACTGACGCTAGACCCAACCTATATAAAAAGGGAGTGAGTCTTATTATTATTTAGATCAACTGAGAGACTAAGAGTGAAACTCTGCTGGTGAGATTCTAAAACTCCCGAAGAGCTCTTGTTCACAAACCACGAACACTAGCTATGGGTTTTCTCAATTGGTTGGAAGGAGAGTCACTGGGGAAAGGTTGAACGACATGAGCCTACACTCACTCCGATCGTGGATAGAGAATAGCAAAGAAGATCAATTGGTTAAGGCTCTTAAGGCTCTTCTATAACGTTACTTCTCTTCACAGATTGCAGAAGCTCTTCAGCATTCAAAGGTTTGTAAGATCTGATTAATTTATGCATATAGCGTGTCAAACTTATGTTTTAAAAAATACTCTGATAAAAAAAAAATTTCTATTGCGTACTATTTTTCCAACACTTCTACCTTTTTCTTAAGCAATCTATGCAATCAAAACAAGTAATCAACCATATTTTCTCCCCCTTTGTCATCAACAAAAAGAGAAGATCATAAATATCATTGAACTCATAATCAAACATGAAACTCATAATTTGTAATAACATAAAACAATAAAAACTCATAATCCATAAAAACAGAAAGAAATACATGATCCATTGAATTACCCTCAAAATAGAGAAAAGCCCTCAAAATAGAGAAAAAGTGATCATAAAACATAAAAATGTTCAAAAATGTAAAAGATGGAAATAAAGCTAGAAACAAGTTAAGGTGGAGGTGGTCTTATAAAAAGCACTAAAGCTCCTTGAGAATGCTTCCCATGATGTTGTCCAAGTTCACCATGTTGTTGTTGAGTCAATTAAATTGCCCATCAACATAGGCATGAGAATTGACAAAGTTTGACTCAAGTAAATTAAACCTCGGGACAAGCTCTTGATATGAACCGCTAGATGATGGTTTAGCTGGAGGTGCTTGCGGTGGTTTTTCTTCCATGGAAAACTATTTCTTAGCTTGTTCAAACTCCTATTGTTCCTCCTTATCTTAATGAGGAATGGGTGCTTCAACGTTTCGATGCCAAATACCATTGATTTCTTGATAGCCTATTCTCTTAGGGTTGACTACAATAAAGAACATGTTCGGAGCCAGTTTATATGTATCGGACACTCCAATGAAGGGAACTTCAAAGTACTCAAAGATGCGAGTCAATAATATTTTGTAAGGTAAATGCACACCAGATTGACTGCTAGAAGTAGCTATAATAGAGTTAATGATCAACTGACTATGGTTTGACTGTGTCACTAAGAATGCAGTACATAAGGGATAATGTCATAACTCGTAAGATTATCTTTATGAAAAGCCTTAGGATTAAGGTTTTGAGAAACAATATGATGTAGAACTCGTACTCTAGGGAATAGGTTCCTAGCCCTTGGTTTTAGTGGATGGATACTATTAGAAGCCTCCATAAGAGTTCCATACATAACAATAGACTCAAAATTATCCCCAAATGTGTCTAAAGAAGGAACATGTATTCCATCATAAGGAATTCTTAAAGCTATGCTCATGGTTTGTGTGTCCAAAGCAATGGTTTTTCCTTTTAATTCACAAGTGATTGTGAGATTTTGAGGATTTGTATTTAATTAACCATAGAAGGTTTTCACTAGCCTAGGATACACCCAAGCTTTAGTTTTTACTGTGTTCTTCCATTCTAACAGTTCAAATAAGACTCTATGGTTTAAGGACTGCATATCTTCAAACATAATAAATCTCTCAGTGAGGATATTCTTATTGGTTAAGACTACAAATGTTTTCCTACTACTGGTAGTTAACAAATTAGGTTCTTGAATTACCTTGGATCAAAACTCATTGTCATTGCTAGTTGTTGGTCGTTTACCATGTCTTCTTGAAGATTCAACATGCCACCATTGGAATAAATAGAAATTAAAAAAATAAGATTTGGAATATTCAAATTTGGATTTAGAGAAGGATGGGAAGAAGATTTGAGCTAGGATTTGGATTCAACAGAGAAATGATGGTTTTAGAGGATTTTGAAGTGATTTTGACAAGATTAGGAACAAAGAACATAAGAAAACTTGTAGCAAAATCAAGATAAAGTAATGGGAATGACTGAAGAAGAATTTTTGGCTTCCCTAGGGCTTAGTCGAGTGAGAAAATGAGGGAAAAGAGGGGCATTTTCTCTTTTAAAAACCATCTTAGGTTGGGTCCAAAGTAGTCCTCCGCAACGATGTGGTCGACTGTATTATACTGGTCACGGTCAACCAAGGCTGCTGAACATGCAGCCCAAGCTGCATTTTTGTAGCCAAAAAAAATATATTTAAAAACATTTTAAATTCCAATGATTTTCAATCTAAATAAAAATTATTATTAAACAAATTAATATCAATGAATTTATATTCGGTCGAAAAAAAATTACATCACACACAAAAAAAGTTGTCTATTTAAAAAGAAATAAATTAAATTTAATGAAAATATGAATGTAAACAAACATTAAGTTTGCAAATGAACAAGCAAGATAAATGACATATATTCAATCATTCATAAACCAAATTTGAATCAATGAAACATTTAAGACCCTTAAATATGCACATGTGTAGAGGTAAAATTTAATCAAGCATGCATAAAGAAAAATTTTCAAAACTTTAAATATAAGTCTGAAACATCCAAAAAACCAAGTCATCTTCTTAAATGTGAGAAAAAAAAATTCAAGTGCAAGAGGTTTGGTAAAAATGTCAGTAAGTTGGTCATCAGCACTACTGGATTCAAGAGTGATATCTCCTTTTTGTATATGGTCATGCAAGAAATGATGTCTAATTTCTATATGCTTGGTGCGTGAGTGTAAAACTAGGTTCTTTGATAAATTGATAGCACTAGTGTTATCACACATAATTGGTACATCATCATAGTGCAAACTTAGGTCCAAGAGTGTTTGTTTTATCTATAAGATTTGTGTAAAACAACTAGCTGCTAAAATGTATTCGGCTTCCACAGTTGATAGAGCAATCGAGTTTTGTTTCTTACTAACCATGAGATTAGTGAGAATCCTAGGAAATGGCATGCTCCATTCATGCTTTTCCCATCGATTATGCAACTAGCCCAACCGGTATTGGAATAGCTCATTAAGTCTATGTGAGTGCCTTTAGGATACTACAAACCTAAACTCTTAGAGCCACTTAAATATCGCAAAATACGTTTAAGTGTATAAAGATAAGACTCTTTAAGATTTGCTTAAAACCGAGCACAAAGGCCAACACTAAACATTATATCCAATCTACTTGAGGTTAAATAAAGTAATCGATCATACCTCGATATTTTGTGATATCTACCGCCTTACTATTTTCATCTTAGTCCAATTTGATTGATGAGCCCATAGAAGTCGGCATCGGCTTTAGATTTTTCATTTCGAATCTTTTAAGGAGGTCCTTTACATATTTGGCTTGGTTAATAAAGATGTCATCATTGGTTTGTTTGATTTGTAGTCCAAGGAAGAAATTCAATTCTCTCATTATGCTCATTTCAAATTCACTATGCATGCACTTAGAGAATTCTTCACATAAAGCAACATTAGTAGCACAAAAAATAATGCCATCAACATAGATTTTAACAATAATTAAATCTTCACCATTCGTTTTCTAAAAAGAGTTGTATCTATTTTTTCCATTGAAAAACCATTTTTAATCAAAAATCGGCTGAGTCTTTCATACCAAGCTCTAGGACCTTACTTTAAACCATACAAAGCCTTTTCAATTTAAAACATGATCTGGATACTTATGATCATGAAACCCGGGTGGTTGTTCAACAAAAAAACTTCTTCTAAAATGTATACATTTAAGAATGCACTTTTGACATCCACTTGATAAAGAATGAATCCTTTGTAGCAAGCAAAAGTAAGTAACATTCTTACGGACTCTAGACGAGCAACAGGTATAAAGGTTTCTTCATAGTCGATACCTTCTTCTTGATTGAAACATTGGTCCACTAAACTAGCCTTGTTTCATACAATTACACGTTGTTTATCCTTTTTGTGTCTAAATACCCATTTAGTACCAATTATGGATTGAGAACTAAGCCTAAAAACAAGTTCCCATACATCGTTTCTTTCAAATTGATTCAGCCTTTCTTGCATAGCTAAAATACAAAATTCAACATTTTTAGTATCTTTAAATCCTTTTAGTTCAATTTGTGAAAGAAAAGCTAAATTGTTGCAATCATTTTAGTTCAATTATTTTTATTTCTTTACAAGCATAGTCATTTCTTCAAAGTCCTTCAGAGTTAGGCTTTCATCTTCTTCATCAAGTATGGAAGCTTTCAAGGCTATCCCTTTCTTCTTTTTATCCTCTTTTTTTGTTTGATTTTGCCTTTTAGTAATCTGATGAGTTATAAGAGAATAGACCAACTCTTCCACTGGTAAAGTTAATAAATATTTAGCTTCTTCTAGAATGGTTCTCTTGACGTGCCATGAACTTAGTAAGGATTTTACTAATGTTCTTACTAATTCACTTTGTGTAAATGTTATACCAAGAGAATTCAGACCATTGACAATATCTGTAACTCTAGTATATATATCAGCAATGGTTTCATGGTCTTTCATCTTAAACATTTCATAACCATGAAAGAGATAATTAATTTTGATCTCTTTGACTTGATTTGTACCTTTGTATACAACTTATAAAATACGCCATATTTCTTGTGCAGATGTGTAAAAAGTGATTCTATTAAATTTATTCCTACCTAAACCACAATATAAAATATTAATTGCTTTGGTATTCAATGGCAATTTTTTTTTTTTTTTATCTTCGTCACTATATTCTTTGGGCTCTTTTGAAATTAAAACTTTTTCAACTTCTTTCATCGATTTAAAAGGTCCATTTTTAATGATATCTCAAAGATTATAGTCAACGGATTGCAAGTAAATTGTCATTCTAGTTTTCCAATAATTATAATCATTCTAATTGAAGAAAGAAGGTCTGTTTGTGGAATGACCTTTTGACTTATGAAAACTTTGAGTACCCATACTTAAGATTGTGAATTTTTTTTTTTAAATAAGTGTGAACTTCTAGCTCTAATACCAATTTTAAGTCCAAGAATGACTACCCAAAAGGGGATGAATTGGGTTTTTAAATTTTTTACAGTTATTGGAAATTTCTAGATTGATCGCACAAGTAATAAACACATAAATAACAGATATAAATGATTCACGTAACTATAAATGCATGAAAGTAAAGTGTTGAGGAAAGAGAGGTGTAAACACTAGTTATAGTAGTTCAACAATATGCCTACGTCTACTATTGCTAAGCAAAACCTTGACTCGACCTCTTTCATTAGCTTGACCAACTTTTCAGCACAATCACTCCAAGTACAATCCCTTGACTATATCTACTCGAGGCTCACCACAACGTCTTCTAATCCACCAATTTTATGGAGATTGGCTAACCAAAACAACCTCGAAATTTACTAAGGCTTCGAAAACCTAATGCACTCAATGTATAACGTTTGGAAAGTTTAAGCACAACACTCATAGATCATGGAAATGTATGAAATACAAATTGAAATGAACTAGGAAATGGTTAATGATACAAAGAATATTTTTAGAAAGTTTGGCTCAAAGAATGATCAAAGGCTTATTGAACACTTAGAGATTGATACAAGGATGATTCTAGGTGTTCTTGGTAATTAACAAACTTAAAAATAAGGCTATCTATAGGCTAGAAGTTTGAGGTGCATTTGCAATTGCTAGAAAACTAGTCATTAGACTACGTGGTCGACCGTCATATATATATGACGCAGTCGGCCACGCTATTGCCAAAACCAGTCTTTCTAGGCTGGTGTTGTCGACCGCATAAAGCTATGCCCAATCGACCGTGCCTTGGTAGCAGGCTTGGGCACCAAAAATACATTTTAAAAAGTTATTTATAAACCAATTATTTTAAAGATGATTTTAAATCAGTTTAAAACAATCCTTATGTCTTGAAAAATAATTTGCAATATGTAAGAAAATTTAGAATAATTATTGCAAGACTTAAAAATGTTTTTCATAATTTTAAGATAACAATAATATTCTTAAGATCTATTTAAGTTCCAAAATAATTTATAAAAAATTAATTATTTGAGCCAATCAACTTAATAAAAATTCATGCATACTCTAACGTCATACAAGCTCAAACATAAAATGAAAACCTATCCTCCATGCTTGTTGATGTCCTTTTTCATTCTTCAAGCTCTTGGTATAAAATTCGCTTTCATGTTAATTGCTCCCGCATTTTGATGAATTTCTTCCAATTATCTTGAGATGTTGAATAAATTATTTCTTCAAAAAAAAAAAATAGCACTATATACTCAAGATAATTAAGCAATAAATTGTTTGTTACCGTCAAAACAAAGATAAATATATTATTTGAAATCTTGGGACCAACAAAAAAAAAAAAGGTAATAGAGGAAAAATAGAAAGAGTTTAGCTTGTGTCAATGTGTAATAGTAGATTCTAGTGTTTCGTAGTTGGGTAGTCATAGACAACAAAAGAATGGGGTAAGTCAATTCGTAATCATTTTTAATTAAAGACTGAAGTTTGAACGGTTGATAAATGGGTTTAATTAGTATTTCTTATATGTGCAAAACGAACAAATTTTTGAAGAGTTGTTGTTGATTTCATAGTTTAATAATGTTCATGAGACTTAATTATGTAATGGCCTACAATCAATGGACTTTATGGAATTAGCTTTTAACTTTTTCAAATGTGTGAACATCAAGTTGATGATCATCAAATTGAGCAAGAAGCTGAGATAAGTGCATAAAGAGAGTTAGATGAATTCTGAAAAAGACAATGTTACATGTTACATGACAGTAAATAATATTTTTAGTTAAAAGTAATGAAAAAATGGAGTAAATGCTGTGAAGTAGAATATAGTTAAAATTGTGGATGTCCTGAATATTGTTAGTTATAATTAGGGAAGTTCGCTGATGATATAGGCTTTTTTAATATAAAAACTATCAACCAAATCAAAAATAAAATTTGTTTTTTAGATGGTTTGATAATTTTTTTTTTTTAAAAGCAAATCATTCATAAACAGTTTGGACGCTTTTGGTTTGAGTGGTTTAGGTTCAAGAATTTTAATATTTCTCGTAAATTATAAACTTGCTCATAATAAGAATAAAGAAAATATTAATATTTGCAATCCAATTCAAAAATAACAAATGTCGAAAAACTCTGTAATTCACCGTCCAAGATTTTAATACAAAGGCATCCAAACATCTAAAAGTTCACCATTTAAAATTCTAATATATATCAACAATGAAATTAAAAACTCACAAGTATACAAACCAAAGTTTACCACCCAAAGTTTGTTTATGTCTAAAGTTCACCAACTAACAATTATATTTCTCAATTTTCTGAAAATTTTAAGGCGATGAAACAATTGGGAGAAAGGGTTTAGGTGCTACTACCGAGGTTACTATTTTACAGGTTTTTTGGAAATTTAAACCTTGCGTGTTTGTTTTGTACAATATGTACAAACTGTTGTCCATATTGCCTTTTTTGGGGGGCATTAGTAACAAATAAAGCCGTTGTCTAATATGTGTAGTTAAAACTATTATTCATAGTAGTGAGTTTGAACCATATGGAAAGCAATGAGGGGTTAATTTATGATTTTTTTTCAGCTGTTTAATCCTCACTTTTATGGTTTAAATTGATGGCCAAAACTTTTATGTGTCTAAATACTGAGTTGAATTGGGCTCATGGTTCAAGCTGAACCTATGAGCCTAACAACCCCTTAATAGTTGAGAAAATTACACCTCATGTCACTTTTTTTGTCGATCTATTTTTTATGCCACAAAAGAAAAAACTAGCAAAATGTTTATGCCACTTTTTTTTCTTTTTCTTTTTCTTCAGCTTATCTCTCTGATTCTCCCTCTTTCTTTCTCTTATCCCTCCCTTTCAAGTCTCTTTCTTCCACGGCGACAGCGGTTATCACGGAGATCTAGTCTTCCACAACGACGATGAAGGGTGATCAAAGAGAAGCCGATAGGTGGCCTTTGACAATGCGATGGCGGCAAAGAATCGCAACGGATTTTAGGTCTTTATGGCGACGAAGCTAGCTCGAGGAGATCGGATTTGTCAGAGTACGTTTTAATTTGAGAAGAAGTACGATGGAGATACGACGGTTGCGATAAATTTCATTCTCAACGGCGACGGAGCTAGCACGAGAGAGTTCGCCAGAGTCCTCGAATGATCAAGCTTAAACATTGTCGCTCGTTCGTTGTGATTTTGATTTCGATGAAGCCATATAAGGCGCTACCTCTCGACGCTATTGTGATTTCACTGCTTGGCTAGATTGTGTTATCCATCGGAGAGAAGGGGTGGTCAGACCATTGTTCCTCTAGCAATTTCCTTTTCTTGTTGCTGTTTTTGTTGTTGTTGTTGTTACGTTTTCTTCTCTATTTTTTTGGCCATAGGGGACGTCGATGGAGCCATAGATGAGCTGGTGGCGGCAAGGAGAGAGAGAGTGTAACGCCCCTATATGGGGGTTAACAGTTTTTAATGAAATAAAATTAAAAAAAAAATAAAAAATAAAAGTAAAACCTTAAAAATAAAGTTGCCCGGAGCTTAAATAAAAACTCTCAAATCAAAAATAAAAATATAAACGACAATTAAACCACAGTTTCATGTAGCACCTTAAATTTAATAATATAAACTGTCGTCGTTATCATTTTAACCCTTAACGCATTTTAATATAGTCACAGAAAGTAACAATTGATGCTTACATTATCATGAAGAACATTCTTAACAATTGAAGCAGTCCCAATGTAATATAGCTACATTACTTTCTCAACTATTTTTCTTGTAGCCACCTCACACTTAGTAAGTCCTGAAAAGATAAAAATATAAGGAAATGAGCAACAATATGCTCAGTAGAGAAAACCATTACTCACCTTTAGGTTTTTATCATTACCACATTAAAACCTGCATGGTTAGTTAATACTCATCATTATTCAGATTATGAGATTTATTATAATCATATTCTGTGGATACCATAGTTAATCATTACCGAGTTTCATACATATACATGTATTCAAATATTATAATTCATCATTATTCCTAGGTACCCACGTTCAATAGAGTATCACTCAACCCATCGTAACCCAAATGGGCGTGCTTGATCACCCTCTAAACATTCTAACGGTGGGTATTCATGCCCAAGGACGTAACCGCCGCCATCTTTACGTTTCATCATTTCTCTATATTCAATCATTATTAATAGAGTCAGTTTTCCCAACCATGCTTCTCAATTTATAACATGTGTCAATTCATTATGTTCCTCGCCGTACAATACAAGGCGAGTCCATGTCATAGTTTCATATGTGATACTCATATAATTTCAGTTCAACATAGATATATATATATATCTTACGGTAAAACAATCAATTTTAATTCTATAAAAACCTCACAAAAGATGAGTAATAGAATCCCTACCTTTCAAGCTTATCAACAATCTTTTAATCTTGGAATCAATTAACGTTAGCTCCATACTCCCTTGATCCTAAGGCGTGCATAAGGACAATTAAAACTAAAGCACAACATACAACTACATTCATAAATAAATCATGTGTAAATCTATCTTACTAGTATGCCATTAAAGCTTTTATGTAAATCTCTTTTGAATACCACAGTAAACAATTTTTGTCTTAACACAATATAAAATGTAAACAAGTAATCTATATGTTTTAGTCCCTAATAATATTCATCAATCACTTAGGATAATATTGGAAAGGTTGCAAGACATTAAGGAATTAGGTGGTGAGCAAAGATGGGTTCTTGGTTCAGGTTAGCAGCTGGTATACCATAACAAACTGACTGGCTCACTAGTTTTCAATCCAAAAATTGAATAATTCATAGAAAATAAAATACAACTCCAATTTAGGTTTATGATAGCTCGTTAGAAAGCTTGTGATGTCTACTTTTTAAATATGCAAATCAATTTATAAAATTCATTTTAATTTAATCCCAGAATTTCAAGAAATAGCACTGCCCATAGAGGTATTACAAAGTTTAACAATATAAATTTTATGTCTAGGGTATATACACTTAGACTTTATACATATGCTCCAAAATAGCAACAAACATATACTTAGGTTTAAGAACGCAAATTTGAATAATCCTTGAGTATAAAAGAAAATTTATAAATGAAAGACTAAATTTGTTCATAAGATTCTAACCTCGGATTATGGTTAGTTGGAAGCTTGAAATGGCTTCAAAACAGGTTCCTTGACTTCGGTATGACTGAAATTCTTGCTCAAATGGAGGTGATGGTGGCTGATTTTTATGGCTGCCTTGAAGAAGTTCTCTAAGTATTTTGCTTCAGCAAAGAAATGAGAAGAAGAGTGTGGGAACCGTGGAAGAAAAAGGAAGAAAATATGAAGTCTTTGAAGAGAAGTGATAGAAGCAATTATGGAGGAGACATGTTGAAGCATGTCACGGAGGAAATAAAGAAAATGAGGGTCAAGAGTAGTTGGAAAAGATATCCTTATGTCTCATCTGGAGACTTTAACGCACATAATGCCAATATGACATTTTTGAGATTTATTAGAAGTTCTAAGGTTTTTCAGTAAACATACTAAATAAATATAGGAGAATTTTAAAAAATTTAAAAATAGATAAGAATAAATATTGTAAAATAAATTTTAAATGAAGCAATTTTTTTAATTACCTTAATATCCGTTAGGAGAATAATGGGTGTCACAACTCTACCCCCTTAAAGAAATTTCATCCTCGAAATTTCAATTCTAGCAATACTAGTAAAAATTTTGATTCTATTATGATTCCAATTCCGAGTCTAAACTGTTAATGTTGTTTGTTCTCCAAATTTAAGTTATCGTATTTCCACTTATTTACTTGCATAATAAATCTTACTCTAAATTCTAAATCCCTCAATGAAAGTATTTCTGACAAGTTCCAACTTTTAACACCATATAATGGTCTAGAAATTTGATCAGGCATACATATTGACCATACCATAATTCTAGTCCTTCATTGTCTATGGACTGTGATTTGCAATCACATTTAAAGAGATTGCTAGAGAAATTTTATATACTTCATCTTTAGGTTCCTTTTCCTTTCTGAGTAAGGAAAAGTCAAATATAGTTGATTTCATATTTCAACTAATAAACTAAAACATAATCATAAAACATATATCACAAACACTTCTATTCAAAATCATACATTAAACTTATTCATAGAGATATTAAATGGAATCTCAGAGTTGCAGACAAACCCGACATATTTTTCATTAAACAGCTATCCTCATGACACAAACATTCAACCCAAATAATATACTCATATTTTCTATGGAATATCCCCATAACTGACTTTGGTACTTTCACATAATATTAACAGAATATTACACATTACAAACATGATACGGATACGTTTCGAGAGTACAAGACACTCCGTATACCAGCTATCCATATCATGCATGCTTAGAGAATACAAAAACATCGATAAACAAAAGATCAGACCTTGAGTAGGATGCGTTTCGAGAGCATCAAGTACTTCGTATCCAGCCATCCCGGCATTAGGCTCAATGAATCTAAAAGATTGAACAACAGCGTACCACAAGAATACAAAATACAAGATAAACGGTTATTCATGACACACAAAATACGGACACACGTGCCTATATGCCATAGATAAAATCAAAAGATTACAGATGGAGATTCAAATCAATTGGCCGCTCTCGGCTTTCCCTTTCCCATTCAAGCTTGGATGTTGCAGTGTCGGATTCTGGATGTATGATTTGCATTTTATCTATTAATTCCTCAGCTGTTGAAGCAGTAACAAAGATTTGCCTCTCCGATTCTGCAATAATGTTTTCTTCCACAGCGTAATCTAGAAATTTCAAAAAACCATTATAAAAACAATTTACATTCAGTAGTCCCAAGGGTTTGGAATGAAAGTCCAATAATTGCTGACAAGCAACTACGAATATTTCCTCAAGAGTACCTAGACCTCCAGGTAATGCTATAAAAGTATTAGAATTATTGATTATGGCTTTAAAATTTCTAGGGATGCTCCTGACTCCTTTTCCCTTACCTATGGCTTCCTTATAAAGTTTTCCTTCAGCTAGAATATGAGGCCAAATTCCTACAACTGTAGCGTCACTAGACCTAGCTGCTAGCGTCATATTTTCCATCATTTTTGTACTACCACTCCCATAGATTATGTTAATCTTCCTGCATGCTAGGACTTACCCTAAGTGTTTTGCAGCTTCTAAATAGGCTTTATCTTTTCCAAGGCTGGAACCACAAAAGACACAGACATTCTTTATTTTCTTGGTGGACTGGGAGGTAGACATATTTGGTTTATATAAGTGATTCCTTAATGTCTACTCCACTTAGACTTCGGGTTCTACATGAGATTTTAAGGATGAGGAATACACAAAAAGGACTAAAGAGACAGACGAGTAGGTAATGAAAAGGTAATCCAAAGATTTAAACAAAATCTTGTGCGGATAAGAAAGTAAGATAAGGTGATTGATAGTTTACAGAAAATCTGATTCACTTTTTAAAAAAGATTAGACTTTAATTGTATAACTTTTGTCAATTGAGAATAGTTTGACAAAAGATCCTCTTGACACAACTGTAGATCTTTTGACAAATATACACCGAGTCTAGAAATTCAATATAAACGACAAATACTGTAGAACTTTTAAAATTTGAGACACAAATCTTGAAAGATCTGGATAAGTTTTCAAAATTTAAACATGTTACTATACCGTATGTGACGTGTCTGATAAGATAATATATTTTATTTTATATATATATTTAAGAAAACCATAAATTAAATGAGATATTAACACTTACTGTATCAATCTAATAATCACAATTATTTTGAACACAAAAGCAAATATTTTGAGTAAAAGAAAAACACAAACTGTTGAACATCAGCTAAAACTTTTTCAAATAAACAAAACTAAATAACCTTTATAGAGCGATGACTTATTCCCCATCTAGTTTTCTTATGGCTTGGCAAACAGGATCTAGAAATACCATATTCCTGAGGCGTTGTCTTTCTGCATAAAATTTAGGCCAGAGTTTAAAAATAGCTCCTTGAATATATCCACTAGGGTGACCGTGAAGAGGAGGATGGATGCTATCCAAGTTCTCCTTTGAAAGTCCATCCCTAAAAAACCTTATTTTATCCTCTCTATTCGTAGACAGATAACCAGGTGAAGTACATTTACCGTTACAATTTTGTCTTCCACATTTGTTATAAGTGACCACGATGGCACGAGCTGTTCTTTTCATTGCACTATGACTGGTACCCGTTCCTGATAAACTGACATCTTGACTGAAGTCACTCGGACGAATCTTCCCCTCTATCAACATTCTCACATCACAAGGGATGCCAAAACACATAAGAATCCACAACCGAGTAATTCTAGCCTTGTATTTCTTTTTGAGAATCTTTTGGGAGAGTGATGGGAAATACTTTCTCAGGTGTTGGTACTTTGGATCCATGATGAGATGAAAGAAGAGTAAATAGAAAGGAAAAATTGAGATAATAAGTTGCAGAATCCTAGAATTCCTTCTTCTTATAGGGGGAAAGAAGAATTTCTAGTGAAAAAGAAGAGAATTTGCGATTTAGAGAGAAAATAACAAATTAAGAGAGAGAAAGTGAGCTCGGAGAAATAAGCTCCTATGCACAGTAAACGTATATGTAAACAATAATTAAACCATTGTATATGACACGCATAGAGATTACGTGGGAGAGACAGTGTGAATTAAACTGATTTAGGATTTAGACTAGGCCCAAATGTTCTAAGTTGAAATCGGTCAGGTTGTTTCAGGCCTTAACACATTTAAAACGAGTTAAATAACAAACATAAAATTGAAAACCAATTTATACAGATCTTAAGCCCAATTCAAAGCCCACTAAAGATAAAATTAACTATGAACAAGAAGTCTAATTTAACAATAATCAGGGATCTTTCTGAATGGTATTTAAAATCATTTCATAACAACATAATTTTCTAGCAACTCAAATAATTTGTTTTAATCAAAACTTTATTGAACAATACATACACCCATATGTTATTCCTAATACTCAACATCTATCAATGGATTCATCGTCATTACTACCAAGGGTTTGGAATGTGACTAACCTTGAAATCAATACGATTTATGTCTTCCAACATAGACCATATCAATGAACAAAGACATTTGATGTTACTACTTAGGAACATCTATAATCCCTACAATTCCACTTATACAATATTTAATTTCCTCATATAACAAAACTTTAGGTAACCAAATGATTCACATCTAAATATCTAAAACTTAAACCTTTTATCGTAATTATCCAAAATTATTATAAGTGCCTTAAGTATTATGATTTACTTAAGGAAACTCCTATTGGTCATTTTTCTATTGCATCTATTCATAAAGATTTACTAATACACTTAAATACAATGTACATAACAAAATATTCAAACTTTGAGATTCATGCATTCTTACCTTTACACAGTCTCAACAGATCAAAAGTCTAACGTTTATCTCACTCAAGATTCAATACCATGAATTCCTAACTTATCTCATATTCCTCAAGTAAATAAAACTTTCAAGAAAAGTTATTAACACTTATGTGTTTCACCGAATCCACACATAATCATTACTTAGGTCTGAATCAATTACGAAGAATTTGGTATATCTATGCCAAACTTTAAAATCAATAAATCAAGCCTTATATTTCTTATTGTTTTTCACAAAATAAAAGGCCATTAAATCCTCGTATCTATACGAATTT
Organism: Artocarpus heterophyllus; assembly: GCA_025403435.1. Lineage (NCBI taxonomy): Eukaryota > Viridiplantae > Streptophyta > Magnoliopsida > Rosales > Moraceae > Artocarpus > Artocarpus heterophyllus. The sequence goes on from CM046337.1 coordinate 19,502,028, forward strand.
TTCATCGTTCTATACGAATTAGATATGCTTATAGATCCTAATATTATACGAATCTCTCATAAGCATTCTACTTATAAACTCATTCCATATAATTATCATTCCCTCATAACTATTAATAATTTCCTTCTATATAATTATTGTACTCATATAACCGTTAGTATTTTCATTATAGGGCCTTTCCATGTTACATCCTTCTAGACTGTATAAATCAATGTGAAGGTTTATTTTGATGATGACAATGAAAATTCAGCTTCAAAACCATCTCTAAAATAATTTTTTTTTATTAAAGTGGTGCTACACTCCCTAGGTTAACCGAACCTAGGCTCTGATACCAAAAATTCTGTAACGCCCCTATATGGGGGTTAACAGTTTTTAATGAAATAAAATAAAAAAAAATGAAAAATAAAAGTAAAACCTTAAAAATAAAGTTGCCCAGGGCTTAAATAAAAACTCTCAAATCAAAAATAAAAATATAAACGACAATTAAACCACAGTTTAATGTAGCACCTTAAATTTAATAATATAAACTGTCGTCTTCATCATTTTAACCCTTAACGCATTTTAATATAGTCACAGAAAGTAACAATTGATGCTTACATTATCATGAAGAACATTCTTAACAATTGAAGCAGTCCCAATGTAATATAGCTACATTACTTTCTCAACTATTTTTCTTGTAGCCACCTCACACTTAGTAAGTCCTGAAAAGATAAAAATATAAGGGAATGAGCAACAATATGCTCAGTAGAGAAAACCATTACTCACCTTTAGGTTTTTATCATTACTACATTAAAACCTACATGGTTAGTTAATACTCATCATTATTCAGATTATGAGATTTATTATAATCATATTCCGTGGATACCATAGTTAATCATTACCGAGTTTCATACATATACATGTATACAAATATTATAATTCATCATTATTCCTAGGTACCCACGTTCAATAGAGTATCACTCAACCCATCGTAACCCAAATGGGCGTGCTTGATCACCCTCTAAACATTCTAAAGGTGTTTCGGTGAGGGGACATCAAGCCCCGAGTCCTCACCAAGTCGATTCCTGTACAGTGTGTTCTGGGACTTTCAACCTAAAGAAACGTCATCACCTTCCCCCTATTTTACCTTTTAGGGTATTCATGCCCAAGAACGTAACCACCGCTCTCTTCACGTCTCACAATTTCTCTATATTCAATCATTATTAATAGAGTCAGTTTTCCCAACCATGCTTCTCAATTTATAACATGTGTCAATTCATTATGTTCCTCGCAGTACAATACAAGACGAGTCCATGTCATAGTTTCATATGTGATACTCATATAATTTCAGTTCAACATAGATATATATATATATCTTGCGGTAAAACAATCAATTTTAATTCTATAAAAACCTCACAAAAGATGAGTAATAGAATCCCTACCTTTCAAGCTTATCAACAATCTTTTAATCTTGGAATCAATTAACGTTAGTTCCATATTCCCTTGATCCTAAGGCGTGCATAAGGACAATTAAAATTAAAGCACAACATACAACTACAATCATAAATAAATCATGTGTAAATCTATCTTACTAGTATGCCATTAAAGCTTTTATGTAAATCTCTTTTGAATACCACAGTAAATAATTTTTGTCTTAACACAATATAAAATGTAAACAAGTAATCTATATGTTTTAGTACCTAATAAGATTCATCAATCACTTAGGACAATATTGGAAAGGTTGCAAGACATTAAGGAATTAGGTGGTGAGCAAAGATGGGTTCTTGGTTCAGGTTAGCAGCTGGTATACCATAACAAACTGACTGGTTTACTAGTTTCCAATCCAAAAATTGAATAATTCATAGAAAATAAAATACAACTCCGATTTAAGTTTATGATAGCTCGTTAGAAAGCTTGGGATGTCTACTTTTTAAATATGCAAATCAATTTATAAAATTCATTTTAATTTAATCCTAGAATTTCAAGAAATAGCCACTGCCCATAGAGGTATTATAAAGTTTAACAATATAAATTTTCTATCTAGGGCATATACACTTAGACTTTATACATATGCTCCAAAATAGCAACAAACATATACTTAGGTTTAAGAACGCAAATTTGAATAATCCTTGAGTATAAAAGAAAATTTATAAATGAAAGACTAAATTTGTTCATAAGATTCTAACCTCGGATTATGGTTAGTTGGAAGCTTGAAATGGCTTCAAAACAGGTTCCTTGACTTCGGTATGACTGAAATTCTTGCTCAAATGGAGGTGATGGTGGCTGATTTTTATGGCTGCCTTGAAGAAGTTCTCTAAGTATTTTGCTTCAGCAAAGAAATGAGAAGAAGAGTGTGGGAACCGTGGAAGAAAAAGGAAGAAAAGATGAAGTCTTTGAAGAGAAGTGATAGAAGCAATTATGGAGGAGACATGTTGAAGCATGTCACGGAGGAAATAAAGAAAATGAGGGTCAAGAGTAGTTGGAAAAGATATCCTTATGTCTCATTTGGAGACTTTAACGCACATAATGCCAATATGACATTTTTGAGATTTATTAGAAGTTTTAAGGTTTTTCAGTAAACATACTAAATAAATATAGGAGAATTTTAAAAAATTTAAAAATAGATAAGAATAAATATTGTAAAATAAATTTTAAATGAAGTAAATTTTTTTTAATTACCTTAATACCCGTTAGGAGAATAACGGGTGTCATAGAGAGAAAGAGAGAGGTGAGCAAAAAAGAGAGAAAAAAAATGCCCCACTGGGACATCGTGCAATGTCTAGGATGGACACTAAAAACATGTCTTCAAGGGATACCAGAAAATGTCGCAGAGGAACATGCGACATGTCCTCGAGGGACATGTCATATGTTTTTAAGGGAGATGAAAAATATCCTAGAAAGAAATGCTCTAAGTTTATGGTATAGTAACTTCTAACATTTTGTGGCATAAATAAAAATTGAGTTTAAAAAGTAACATTTATATGAGTACCCCTTGATAGTTAGACTTTGACTCCAATTTTAATGAAACTTTTTCTAGCGCAACCTTTGCTTTTGTTGATTTTGTTTTTTGTTTTTTTGTTTTTGTTTTTGTTTTTGTTTTTTTTTTTGTGGGGGGGGGGGGGGGGGGGGGGGTTGGGGGGGTTGTGGTGGTGGGTATTGTTTTGCTAAGAGAACCTTTACACTTGTTTGTTTTTATCTTAAAAAACTAAATCCAACTATTTAAAGTATAGCAAAAAAGTTAATTATAAAGTGCTGTAAAAAAGTGACATTTGCAAGTACAAGCTTGCTATTCTGCCTTGTTGGACTCGAACGAAATCATGTGCATCCCATAATCCATTCAACTAATGGAGCACACTCATGAAATCCATTACAGATCATTCCATGTTAAATATTAAATAATATTTATTCTAACATCACATTTGTAAGAACATATGCAAAATAAAGATCATTAAGTTAATTCTGATAATTACAAATGATAACACACAATATAGTTCAAAAAAGTGTAGATAGACATATTAGTAGTCAAGTAGCAAAGGTACGTTAATTATATTCGACAAGTTTCCAAAAGAGGTCAAAGGCATATTATTATTACCTAAGGATATCAAGTTGTAGATAAGTAATAATCACGTAATATAATTGCTTATATTAAAATGATATGGTTGTTCATTCGTTAGAAATAAACGGATTTTACCGGTCGATGATAGAAACTGACTTTTCGATTTAAAAAAAAAAAAAAGAGAAGAAGAAGAAAAGAAATCATCGGCCAACGGAAAAATTAAAATTCAGAACAAAAAATGTAATGTTAGTAACTGATTTCACTTGTCCTTTTTTCACATAAAAGGTAAAAACATGTGTTTTTATAAAAATATATGGTTCGGCTAATCAACATAATGCACCATTAATAAAGAAGAGGTGACGCTTACTTTGCCGAGCAATTTCAAGTAAATCTTCCGGTTGGCGCTTGGTCTATCGGTCAATATGAATATGTCCTACGTTGCACCCTTGAAACATGAGTCATAAAATTAGAATTTCGATACATATATATATATATAAAAGATGTTTGAGAAGTGAATTAAAACTGAAAATATTATAGTATGTAATAACTTTATACTGTAACATATTTTTATTTTATACTACAACATATTAGAGCTTTATGTAATTTAAGTAGGAACTGAATTTGTTAAATAATATTATAAAGTTTTAATCATACCAAAAAATAAGTCCAAATTTTTAGTTTTGCACTTACTAAGTTGCCTTATCTACTTCACAACAGCAAAAATTATATATACACCCTAACAGGGTATTGGGCACTATGAGTTAAAACTCATGAGTTTTAACTCAAACAATGAAAAGGTCTTACATATTACAGTTAAAAGCAAAAAGTTGCTAGAGTATAAAGCTCTCACATGCTACAATGTTTTTAACCAAAATTGGCTTTAACTATAGTTTCAACTCACTTTGTCAAACACCCTATAAGTATTTATTACCACTCCCCAAAATGATTAAAATTTAAAATTATTTTCTTTTTAATATCATAATCTCAAATAATTCCACAATTTTTGAGTTTGGCGATGCCAGTGTTGGGCCCAAGCTTCGTCTAAAGATCAAGAGGACACATCACCACCGAGCTTCGCCGGAGATCGCGGTGTGGAATTGAGGTCAAGCTTTGCTAGATATCATGATGTGGACAAGCTTTGTCACAGATTCAAACCAGACTTTGCCAGAGATCATGGCGTAGAATCAATGCCGAGCTTCATCATAAATCTGAACAAGAAGAGAGAGAAAGAGAGACATAAGAAAAGAAGAGAAATAAAAAAAATGGCATAAGCTTTTTTCAATTTTTTTTGGCATAAATAAATAGATTGAAAAAAAGTGGCATAAGGTATATTTTTCTCTATATAATTTTCCTTACAATATTTCGAGTCTGAGATGACGAAACATTTCTAGCTTTCTTTTAAAGCGTTTTGACTTTTTTTTTTCTTGCTATCCTTATTTTGTTTCTCTCTCTTTATTTTTTTTTTGTCCTAATATTTAACATACATACATACATACAAACATATCTCTCGAAGGACTAAACGAGGTTTTTTTTGCTCTTTGTTTTTTTTTCTCCTTTTTTGTTCAACTTTTTAGTCCTCTTTATTTTTTATTTTCATTTTTTTCTCTTCACTTTTCTACTTTTTTTTGTTGCTCTCCCCTAACATATTGTCTATTTTTACATCTAGTTTATTAAATTGTTTTTTTTTTTCATTCTTAATTTGTCTGTGTTTAAATGTTTTACCTTTTACATATGTATGAAAATTTTAAGGTATTGAAATATCTTTTCACTGTATTATCAATTTTGACAAAATATCAAAGAAATATCAGAAATGTCTGTAAATTTTGGCAAAAATATTGATATCAGAAAATTTGTAGCATATTTTGCATAAAATTTCGATATATGTTAGCAAAATGTCAACAAAATTTTGGTAATGCTAGAAATAACAAAATTTAATGGATATTTTCCCCTCAATCAATGAATATGTGTTCTATACATATTTACTTTGTCACAAGATTCAACCTTCCCTGCCATAGAAACTATTATGGTTATGAAATTTTCAATTATCCTTATTTGAGCATACCACCATCATTTCATGCAAACAATTAGGAGAATTTACAGTTTTTTTCTATGGAAATACAGTGAGAAGAAGTCAACAAACCTATATGTAGCACATTCATAAGTATATTCAGCATTACTTAAATAATATATCATGGCACTAATATTGTTTTAATTAAGATGAAATCCCAATCATATTTGAGCCTTATAGGACCTCTTTTTGGTACAAATCTAATATGCATGGAGATTATTATGTGAATCATGTTTATTTATGTTTTTTTTAATGTTTATTATACCTTAAAGTATTAGAAATATATTTAATATAAATTTTAATTATTTCTATAATTTTTGTCAAAATTTCAACCCATATTAATACTTTGTCCAAAATTTTTATAAATTAAAATATTAATATTTTTATCGATATTGATTTTTTCATTCTTGTATATACATAAAGGAGAAAAAGTATCTCTTTCTCCCATATTAAGAACTGACATCATTTTTTTTTGTTTTATTTTTTTGGTCCTTTTTTCCGCTTTTTCTTATTGTCTTTATCTTCTTCTTCTTCTTTTTTGTATGGGTCTCTCTCTCTTTCTCTCACACACACACATATTGAACTTGAGGTAAGGATTCGAATTCTTCATCTCATAGTAAAGTTGGGCATAAATTTACTGTTATGTTATGTCAGTAATCATATGTATATTAAAATTTATTATTTTACGATAGATCTATATGTCTATTATGGATTATTATATTCAAACGATATAACAAGCAAAATATGCTTGAAGCAACGGACCATGTAACGCGTGTTTTCGACTAGTGTTAAATTAAAAGCTCTTTTTCTTTCTTCATTCAAAATTTACCATTGTCATTTTTTTATTGTTACTATATCATTTGAAAGCTTTACATTATTTATAACTAAGATTATAATAAAAATTGAGTGATTTTTACCATTGTCAAACACCCTTAAATCCATCAGCTGCATATTACCGATGAATCGTTTTTTTATTGACGGAGAATAAAACCATTTACCACCATAGAACTATCCAAAAATAAATTTTTATAGTTTAAAAAAAAATTTGTAGCGTACAAAACGGTTGCCATGAAGCAGCGGACCACCGCCCATCGCGCCCTTGGACAGGTGTGACCGGTGACAGACCCTCCAAAACGAGGCGTTGAGGCGTATTTTATTCGTATTCTAACGGGAAGCGGACAAAAGTCCACAACACCAAGTGACCTGTTACCGCTGAAGCCAGTAAAATCAATGTTGCTGAACGTGTTCCCCACTCACGGGTCTTGCGCGCTCTCAGAATCCGAGGAAGCGCCTGGACAAACACGGCACTTGGCGCTTTTAACCACGCTCAACACTCGCGCGTGGTCGGACATTATTCACCGGAAGTAAAATTTGGGTTCATCCTTGTCGTTTTGGGGCTTTCCAAGGTGAGGAGTAAACACAGAAACCCAGAGACCACGGGGGTCTCACCATGAAATGCTCTCTTCTTATTGGTTTTGTTTCGATGCTGTCAACTCCATTTAAACGTTAGTTCATAAACCAATTAAAGATTACCACGTCATCGTAATGGCCTTTTTGTTAGGTCACCAAATCTAAGAAAGTTTCATTGACTGTTTTAGTTTTCCGTTTTTACATCTATTAAATTGTGGTAAGTACGCTCTGTATTGGACCGAGTAATGGAGATTAATTTAGGAATAAATTTTTTAGTTAATGGGAGTAATGAAGCTCTGGATATTCGTTTGAAATATTAATATTTTTCTCTAGTTTTTGCTGGACATGGAGTGGGGTTTTAATAGTTTTCTTGTTTTTTTTTGTGGAATTTAATGGGATTTCTTTTTTAAGTCTTGCATCTGTTGCTTTAAAAGACAAAAAAAAGGTTTTCATGAGAAATTTTTTTGTTTCTACAACAATTTTTCTCTAAAGCAATTACTTCCAAAAATTTCAAATAATCAAAGCTGAAAAAAACAATAAATTCAAAATTTTCTAATAAAAAATGCAAGAATATGCAAATATTTTAAAGTTCAATTTTATTTTTTTGTTATAGGTGAGACCTAAATACTACATGAGATCAAAGTCAAACAAAGAATTGGTGATATTGATCACTACTAATAATACTCCACATTTCCAAAAGAAAAAAACCAAGAATTTTGTACGGTATTTAATAAAGTTAGTTTTAACCAATTTTTTAGTTGAGAATAGTGTAAAGTTTTTATATACTACAATTAAAAAAAATTTGCAACAATATAAAATTCTCACATGCTACAATGTTTATAGTTTTAACTAATAATTTTAACCATCGTACTAAACACCTTGTTCAATCCTTAACATACCTTAATAGAAGTTGAAAGGCAACTTAAACTAATATGAAATATCTACTAATCAACAATTTTGTAGATTAGAAAACGACACAATACTATACATAGGAAGCACTTCATTGGCCTTTGCACGTGGCGCCTTTCTATTGGCTTGATACCAAGCTTTACTAAAATCTTGACTTTACGCAAGCAAATCCTTCTTCTCCCAGTTGGTGAAAAAGCAAAGCTTTCTATACTCTACTCTCTTTCTCTCTCTTCTTTCTCTGTCATACATTACCGTATTACCACGAAAACCACTGTTGCCTCCTACCTAATTCAATGAGAGAAAATTTATCAAAGGAAAAGAAAAAGAGTAAAATTTTAATTTTTTTTTGTGCATCAAATTTCTTTAGCTAACTTTTTTTTCACTATCTTTCTCTCTCTTTCTCACACGCTTCGCTTCATTGTCAACATTCATCCCTTTCATCCGTTTTCCGACCATCCAATCAAGACAATAAGGAGAGAAAACAAGAGGGAAAATCATTGTGTTAATCATTGTGTGGTAACTCCGGTTGTTGATTCTCTTAATTTTCCTATCTGTCCGATCCGACCTCTTTAGCTTAGCTTTCTCTCTAGGGTTTTCTTTTGTTTATAATTGAATCTCCTCTCTTCTGTTCTTCCAAGTACTTCCCGGTTCCAGATCGATCTCCGATCTGCTTGGTTTTTCGCCAATGCGAAGCTCGTCTTGGCCGGGTTGACTCAATGGCGACTCGGAAGCATCGCCTCGCTGCGGATTCGTGAAATGCTGGTTGGTCGCGGCGGCAGTTTTTGGGTTTGGTGCGCGTTCGATGGTAATCGGACAAAATGTCGGCTTCTTTAGCGGCTTTCGAGCGTCCACGACCTGGTGCTCCGAACACGGTATTTGTCTTCCGTCTCTCTCTCTCGCTCTTGTGTTTGGTTGCTGGGAAAAGGAGCGGGAATGGAAGGAAAAATTTGGATATATTTTTTTTATTATTTTTTTGTTTTTTGTTCGGTTTAAGTGACCGGAGATATAGGCTAATTACGTGGATTCTGTTGTTCGAAAAAAAAAAAAGGCGGACGATTTTTGCGTTCCCTTTACTGAAACTCAGATAGTAAATTTTCTGGAATATTGTGGACTTTGTTTTCCTTTTGATAATGCTTTTTGATTATTTTGTTTCCTTAATTGTTTTGAATAATTGATGAGAAAATGGGAAATAGGGGAGAAAAAAGGGAAAAAAGGGAGGGAATTGTTTAAATGATTTTTGGTACTCACGAGGAGATTGCGGAGCAGGCTTATTTGGAAGATTAAGAATTGTTAGATTTTTCCGAATTTAGAGCCTTTTTTTTCCCCCACAAACATGAAAATGAGAATTTAAACTGCCCGATAAGAGTGGAACTAGCTCCAATTTATTTAAAAAGCTAGTTTGAGTTTAGAATTTGTATACTTCGTAGTCGTGACTGTATTACAGCACTGGCACTTCAATTATCTGGTTGAACAAACCAAGTTAAAGTCAATATTTTGCAACTTGCTAATAATGATATTTAGTGATTATTTACTACTTCTTTGTTATAAAAGTTTATGGTTAATTGTCAAATATTCAGAACACTGCTAATTTTCATTTATCAGTTTTACTTCAAGTAGGACTTATTGACCTGTAATAGTCTCAGGTTAACTTCTTCTAATACATCTGATAATTTGGCAGGTTTTCAAGAGCGGCCCGCTTTTCATATCTTCAAAAGGTTGGTAAAAATTTTCTTCCCTTTTTAGTTTCTTCTGTTAACTAATCCTGGATATATGTGTGCATGTATATCGTATATATACATGTGTATTTAAATATATATTTTAAATGGGTATTTTGATAACTTTAACTTTAAGCAATGAGTTTGATCACAAAAGCGTTGCATATCTTAGTTCTTTAATAATGGCCAATTAATGCTGTTGTCTCTGTGTGAGGAGTGATGCTGAACAAGTGATGTAGACTCTGTAGAACTTAAGCATATAGAAGTTTTCAATGGTTGATTATTCTATTTTCAGACTTCAGAAAGGTTTGATGAATGTATTAGTTAACAAATAACAGACACAAAAAAAGGAACAGACTATGGAACTAGGCCTAGCAACCGCTGTATGAATAAACCAACTAAGAAAACCCTAGTAGATATTTTGTTATTTAGATTTTTCTTATATTTTTATGAGTTGCATCCAAATCTGATATGCATATCCTATATTTGTGCTTCCCTACGCTATGTTATTATATGTATTAGATCGCACAATGTACGTGAAAATGTAGAATGCTTTTTGTACGAGTCTCAATGTTAGGAAGAGCTTAGTCTAAATGAAAATGCAGGAATTTCAACCCAAAAAAAAAATGAGTAAGAAACTATGGCATAGACTATGACTAATGTTTTAAGGGCAATGCTTCTGTGGTGAAATGTTTGCTACATTGTGTTATAATGACTGATATTTCTTAAAACACTCTGTTAGTAGTTCTCTCTTTTTCTTTTTCTGTTAAAAAAAATCTCTTTTTATTGTCTCTACAAGGTGTTTAAGACATAATATCATTCAATTGGTGGCTCACGATGCAAAAACAACTTTTTTATTTTGCATTCACGTGTCTTCTTTTGTCTGTACAAGTTAGTAAGAACTTTGCAGTTTTTCGCAATGTAGCTTGAGTTATTTTTCTGTTGAAACTGCAGGAATCGGTTGGAAGTCTTGGAAGAAGCGATGGTTTATCCTTACACGGACTTCTTTGGTTTTCTTTAAGAATGATCCTGTTAGTCGATCATCCCTTGGACTTAACTTATGCTAATTGAGCTCAATTTCCTTCTGCATTTTTGATTTGCTTTTGTTTCATTCTATATTTAACATCATCATTATTTAGGGGAATTTATTGCACTTACTTCAATTTCCACATATGTACTTTGTTGTCTTGAAGAGCAGAGAAACTATTTAGCATCAGTTATTCATGTTCCCCGCAAAATCTACGCTTTCATAGTTTCATTGTACTTTTTCTATGCTTTCACTTCATTGTACGTATGCTTGCCAGTTGAATGATGTATTCAGTAGTATGAGAGTGCTAAGTTGGTGCTTCCATTTCTTTGGTAAAATATTATATGATTGATACGTAACCAATTGACTCTTGTCACATACTTCTATTATTTACAAAGCAATTCAATTGAATTCTCACTATTTTTCTTTATAGAGTGCACTTCCACAGAAAGGCGGTGAAGTAAACCTCACCTTGGGTGGCATTGACTTGAATAATTCTGGAAGGTATGCATGCTGAACGTAGTTCTTTTTAGTAGTAATTTTGCAATATGGTTAATGTGTGCAATTGGCTTCATGTAGTGTTGTTGTAAGAGAAGATAAAAAATTGTTGACTGTATTATTTCCTGATGGGCGAGATGGCCGAGCTTTCACTCTTAAGGTGATACACTTAACTATCTGAATTTTTTTTTATATACCCTTTTTAATAACAGGGGTAAACCTGCATTAATGTTTAAAAGATTCAGTATTATACATGTTCTCTGACTTGTGCCAATTTTAGGCTGAAACATCAGAAGATTTATTTGAATGGAAGACTGCCCTAGAACATGCCCTCGCACAAGCACCAAGTGCTGCCATTGTTATGGGCCACAATGGAATATTTCGGAATGACACGAGCGATGCAATGGAAGGGTCTTTTCCTCATCAATGTTTGTACCTGGCTATCATTATTTCTTCAGTGTTTTATTTATAGGTTCTCGATTATTAACTCTGTTAAGTTGCTTTACTCATACATATTTTTGTTTCCAGGGAAGGATAAGCGCCCTGTCAAGTCTTCAGTTGTTGGAAGGCCAATTTTGCTTGCACTAGAGGATATTGATGGAAGTCCATCTTTCCTTGAGAAAGCTTTACAATTCTTGGAAAATTTTGGTAAGTTATGATCTTGATACTATCAACAGCAGTTCAAGCTAAATAAACATTAAAAGCATCATATATTTAAGCCACTAGGGGCCACATTTCAACGGTAGTCTTAGTAAAGTATAGGTCCAGTCTATATCAATGAAGGGGTATCTATTTGGTTCTCTTTCTCTCTGTCTGTCTCTTTATAATATATGCTAGCTTTTCTCCCATGCATTAGGAAAATGAAAATAGGGAAAAAAAACGACAAGGAATTATCTTTTTTTTTTTTTTTTGAAAATAACTATTGCGTACTATTTTATTTGACTTAGGCAAGCTTACTTTGCTTTCACACCTTTTCTTGTGACTATAATCCAAAAGATATAAGAATAGCAGAGATGGAGGATGAGTGACGAAGGAGGAAGGGATTTTCATTGCCCACTTTTATGTGTTGGAGAAAGCCTAACAGTTAAGTGAAGATTATACATTTAAGCTAAACTAAACAAGCTTGTTTCAGGGAGGTTGATACATGATTCTAGAGCCGAGGCAGCCAATTGATCACGCTTTGGGTGCATGGAAGATTACTCGGCCCACTTACAAGCTACATGCCAAGATTATAGATGGAAGCCCCTTCTTTAAAAGAGGATATGCTAGGAAGTAAATTGTGCTAGTCGCCATTGAACTGGCAGTTTCTTGACACTGAGTTTAGATAAGAAGACATGAAGAAACAGGAGGTTGTAAATCTAAGATAGTTAACATATAAGGATGTAGAACATAGAATCATGATAAGGAAAGATGTCAGGAGGAATATTAAAGGATACTATTGTACAGAAAGATGCAAAAAGATTTTGCATAACAGCTTGTCAGTTATTCTTAGAATGAACTTCCAATCTCTTTGTTCTGGAGATGTCTGCCAGGGGTTTCAAGTTTTGATAGACTTTTTCTATGCTTTATGGGTTCATCTTTAGTTTTTCATTTCTGCTTAATGTTTTGGACTTTGAATTGTTCTTGAGTCTTCCTGTGCAAATCTTTCTTTGATTGATTGATCACACGACCACTCTGGTTTTCTAACAATCATAGATCATTTAGAAAGCTTGTATTCCTTCAGAAGTTCAAGAGTTTACTTGGCTTTTACCCATGGGAAGGTAATACTGGCTTGAGTGGTGAAGCTGTATCTTTTCATGCATCCTTGATTCATGCTTTTCATTATTGGTTGGGAACTTTTAAGGGTTTGGTTAAAGTAGGAGCCATATTGTTTGTGTTGTGGTTTGCAGTGTCAGTTCCATTTTGGGTTCTATGGTTGGAGGGAAATGGGATACTTTTGGATGAATGATGTCATGATGATTTTTTGCTATGAGATGTAGTCTTTTTTTTTTTTTGGCATGACGGGCTTTGCAATGAGGGACCGAGGATACATTTTTTCATATTCAAATTTGAGTGGGGGAGGACTTGGTGTAATTTTGCCTGTCGCTCTTGCCTTTCCTTGATAGAAAAAAACTTTATTACTCCTATTAAACTGGAGATCATCTTTCGGGTTCTGGAAGGAGAGGATAAAGGAAGTGAAGTTTTATCTGTCATTGCATTTTTCCTCTATCATCATATTAGAATTTGGAGAATAAATGTATGGATCCTGATGTAGAGATCGATTTAGAATCTAATCAATCTCAGAGGTGAATAAGGACGGTCAGCCAAAGACTGATGAGGATAGACTTTGGCATTGTTTGATATTAGTTTTTAAAGTGGTGATTTGTAATTGTACTTTTAAATCTTTAATATGTCACGGAACTATATTTGACAAATAATGACTTGTTAAATTAGTTTTATGAGAAGGGATAATGTAAAATATAAGGAGAGCATTTGCTGATTCTGCATTATACATTTTTAATAAAATTGTTAATGCCTTTGGATAGGTACAAAAGTTGAAGGAATTTTACGGCAGTCTGCAGATGTTGAGGAGGTAGAACGTAGAGTACAGGAATATGAACAAGGTATCTGCTTTAATCAAGCTGCAGTTCTTCTTGTTTGTGTTTGACTGCAAGAGCATTAAAAGCATCATTTAGGAAGACTTATTTCATCCCTTGTTCAGTTTATGATCATTGTTCTCTAGAAACATGCATTTCGAACTAGGATTATACGATCCCATTTTTCTTGTTTCAGGTAAGACCGAATTTGGTCCTGATGAGGATGCCCATGTTGTTGGTGACTGTATCAAGGTACTTTTTTATGCTATTTGATGCCATTTGTGACTGTTATGCTTAATACATTGATTTCAATAATCACCACGTTTTGTTAACAGCATGTTCTGCGAGAGCTACCTTCTTCTCCAGTATCAGCACCCTGCTGCACTGCTTTGCTGGAAGCGTATAGTAAGTTTTTTCTTATTGTTCCTGGATCTTTTTCAACTATGTTTCTCTACTGCAATCAAGTTTAGTTGACTTTGTTGGCTTCTCATTGCTCAGAAACTTATATCTAGGGGAATGAGTTCCTTGATAGATCTCCATAGGAGTTGATGATGATGCAACTTTTCCAAATTTCACAACTAATTTTGTTCAGTAGGTGGATCATCTCGTGTCTTTTCAGTATTATATGTTTTACTCCTTTTACTTTGTGTTTGCATTGGGGCTCTAGCTTTTATCCCTTTTCTTGATCTTGTTTTCTTATTTTAATCCCACTATGGTGCGAGTATTATTATTGTTCTATAGAAGCTCCTACAAAAAGATTCTGTATAAGCAATGGTGCATAGAATCAATATTCAAGTAAAAAATGAGTTCAGCACCAATTTGGTTTTGTTGCAGTATTCTGGAAATTTAATTAAATTAGTAACTTGGATATTGGCCTATTTGTAGGGGTATAAATTTACATTGTGTGGAGAAGAGTTTTTAGTTGTCAGCAGCATACTGCTGAATGTTTTTTCACTGCTTCACAAACAGCTACTGAATTCCATAAATTAGGTATTCAAGTTCATTAGCTAATGTCGTGCTAATGGTAATCCTTTTCATTGTTTTCCTTTGCTATCTATTTATTAGAAATTGATCGAAAGGAAGCTCGAATTAGTGCAATGCGCTCTGCAATCTTCGAAACATTTCCTGAACCAAACCGCCGATTATTGCAGAGGTAATTCCCCAAAACCTCTCTCTATTCCATGATGCCTCACCTTTCCATTGTTTGCTTAGTGAATGTGCTGAGGTCGCAGTCTCTGCATTTTTAAGTTTCTTAATATTTGCACGCGCACGCACCAATTTGTGTTACTGTGAAACTTGAGTTTAACTTTTTAACGAGAAACAGAATGCTTTGTTTAAAAGAAAAAACAGATAAACAAGGGAGTGGCATTTCTCTTAAAAAGACGTAATATCTGACTAACATTGAACTAAGTATCATATTTTCCTTAAATCTATAATTCCAGGATGTTGTGAAATCTGAAAGATGGTGTGTGAACTTAGAGCAAGAAAATAAAATAAATATAATAAAAAAGATGATATGTCTGAAGAGTATGGTTTATTTAGGTCAACATAGTGAATGCATAATGAAGCTGGAGTTTCTTGGTAATATTAGATAGGTTTTTGGGTGTTTATGCTGTCCGAAGATGATTTTAACTTCGAAATTAAATTCTTGAAAGTTTTTTCATAGTTCATAGCAGTGTAGGGAACAGAGGCTACAAGTAGTGTAGTGGCAAACTGTTGCGGTACTAGGATAATTTGATCTTTTAAAAAAAAAAAAGTTCTGGTGGAAATTTACTTCTTACCCATTTTTGCAGGATACTGAAGATGATGCATGTTATATCTTCCCACTCTCATGAAAATCGCATGACCCCCTCTGCTGTGGCTGCATGCATGGCGCCGTTGCTTTTACGCCCTTTATTAGCTGGTGAATGTGAATTGGATGATGATTTTGATATTAGTGGTGATAGTTCTGCCCAGCTTCTTGCTGCTGCAAATGCTGCTAATAATGCTCAAGTAATCATTACGACACTCTTGGAGGAGTATGAAAACATTTTTGATGTAAGATATGCTTATTCTGCTGTTTTCTCTTATCTAGTTATCTAACATCATCGTCCTTAGCTTACAGTTATCATTATACTAGATATTGAAACATGGACTTAAATGCTCATTCCAAGCTATTCTTATTATATTACCAAACATGTTGAAGCCTGGGTGCTGTAGAGATGCAAGGCAAAATTGTCTTTTATGACATTAGTACCATGAACTGAACTGCTGCTTCCAAGAGAACTTATATTTTGTGTTGCATTGGTTTGACTCTTTTTTAGTGTCATAAAGGTTGTCTTCTTTAAACAGTAAACTTAACATGAAAAAAGGTCTAAGCAACCAATATTCCATGGTTGAGATTAGCATGATGTGGAATGTGGTGCCTGATTCAACCACAAATGAAACTGCTATTGACCTATTATGATCTTTTGTTCAGGATGAAAATCTACAAAGGTGCTCTATCTCAGCTGATTCTCAGATTGAAAACAGTGGGAGTGAAGAGTCAACCGATGACGAAAATAATGATACAAAAGATAATGGCTATCATGATGCTGAAAATGAAGTTGATCCAGAAACTGATGATGATCCTGAACGTGTACATAGTGGGAAATTAAGTGAAAGTAGCGGTTATGCTGGCAGTGATCTATATGACTATAAGGTCATCCCCATTTTCCTCTGTATTTTCACGACTGAATTGCAAGAATGCATGATGTTGTTTTGAACACTATTGTTATTTAACTAATGACTTATCCTGCTTTTCTTCTTCTATCTGGATTCCAACATGATAAATTTTTAAGAAATAAGCGAGGGATTTTGCGAATTTTCAATCTATAATTTTTCTAAAATTAACACTTCCATTTTGTGCATTTACAGGCATTTGGAGGTGATGATTCAGATGATGGATCTCCAAAAGAAAAACATGCTTCAGTTGAGAGTTCGCTCGACCCTCAACAGGTCAGAGATCCTATTGTTCCTCTGGTGGAAGAACAAGGTGATGAGAAGAAAGTTGTTGAAAACTTGATTAATGAGATGGACCCACCTGGTGTTTCACCAGCTGGAGAATCTTACAGATCAATGGGAGAGATCCTATCCTCAATGGATCCAGGGCATCCTTTGCCTGTACCTGGACTTGAATCAGGTGCGGGAAAGGCAGCGAGTAAAGTCACAGGCACCAACCAAAATTCAAAACGATCAACATTCTGGGGAAGAACCAATGTGAGTGTAATTGTTTGACACGCCATATTTCTTACATCAATTATCAGTTTTTCCTCAGTTTTCTTGTAGGCATTGATGTGGCTTTGATACATCAATTATGGTTTTTTCAAGTTTCTTTTCTCTTCCATTTAACAATGCTCAATCATCTTTAGTATATGGGTCGTAGATAGATTTTCATTTGTGGACAAGACAAAATGACTAGGCTTTGTCCTTAAATTATTGAGTTTTTAAGCCTAATTTACTTTTCAGGATCCTTTGCCTTCTGTACATCTCGGATTTTAACAAAATTCAATTAATAGCATTTTTTTCTCTCTTTTTGGCTAGAAGTCAATGATCATGCTTTAACTTAAATTTATTTCTCTATACTTTTCTATATCTTGACTTCTCGTAAGTGTTTCTTGATCTTCTTGTTCCTTTGGTAAGCAATAAACCATTATGTGGATTGCAAGGGGTGCAACTTGAACCAATGCATGTAAGCTGTATAATTAAAACAAGTGGAGTCAGTCTAGGTGTTCATTGATTCTTATGCTACAACTCCTGCATAAAGTTGCTTCTTAGTTCCACTGCTACTAATATAGTACTGCTTAAAACTGTAGCATTTCCATGAATTACTTTATTGGTTTTTATGTGGGTTTCACCACTATTGCATTATTCTGTTTCTATTCCACCAATGTAATCTATGTTGTGTAAGAATTACTAGTAACTAATTAGTTAGGTGGAAGTTCTTATTCAATCAGATCTGATGTAGTTGCCTGTAAGTTCTTCAAACATGATTTAGAAAATGTTTATCTGAAAAGTCAAATAAAATTGTTCCCCCAAACATTGAAGCGAGAAGGCATAAGTTCCAATTTGATGCTTCATGTTAAAAAGTGGAAATTAGAAGGAATTTGTTTGTGTGTGGGTGTGTGAATGAGTGAATGTGTGCTAAACGATCAATTAAGACATTCAGACAACTGATGGAGAGATATATTGTAGGGATAATAGTTATTAGTTATAGTTTGGCTGATTGGACAATGATATCTTAAATATAGAAAAGGAGCATGTGTTTGATAAAACCTTGACAGAATAAGCTTTTAAGGTTTTGCTTTTTTCTTTGATTGTCCTAGATGGAAGGACGTTATTGGGAGATAAAGTCCTTGGATAAACGTTTAGGTTCTGTTTTGTATTTTCTGTTTCTTCTGCTGTTTTATTTTTCTTGTTGTTTGAAGTTTGAGGATTTCTTATCCTCTTTTGTTTGTGATTGATTGTTCATCAATGAAAGGAAGTCTTTTTTTTAAAAAAAAAAAAAATTCTTTAGAATGTCCATATTTTGTCAAAAATCAACAATATAAACATTGTAGTGCAAATGTGTTATTTTTAGAGAGAGAGAGTAAAAAAGAGACCCCACTTTTACAACAATTTATCGTGGAGTGGGCATCTAATGCTCTTATGTTGGCGCTTGCAGGCTAGAAAAACACCATCAATGGAGTCTGTTGACTCTTCTGGAGAGGAAGAGTAAGATTCCTTCATTTTCTTTATTGTTTGCATTATCTTCAATTGCCATTTTATTGATTTGAGTTTGGATCAAGGGAAAAAAAAGTAACGTTCTTTTTGGGTTTAAGCTTGTTCGCTAGTCGTCTTGATACATTTTCTTTTGATGTCTGTGGAGAAATTTGTAAGGATTTACCATGTGAAAACTATATTATCTGTAACTTGTGTGAGGACTACATTATCTGTGAGATGCAATAAAATTTGCTTTTGGTCCTAGTTAGTCGTACTGTGAGTTGATCTGTTTGGTCCTGACCTGAAATACCAGGTTGGAATATCTTCTCTAACGATAGGTACTTGAGTAGGGCATCTACGTGGGCCTGGCCTTTTTTTCCCTTCATACTGATAACCTGAAATGTATTGTCATTATCTTGAACTGTTTATCTAGGGGAAAAAAATTCTAACAGAGGTTATGCAACCATGTATAAAGCTGTTCTTCATGATATCTAATCTAGCCTATCTGGTTTACTTTGCAACTCAAGATGTTCAATTACGTAATCTTGTAGGCTTGCTATTCAAAGGCTTGAAATTGCAAAGAATGACTTGCAACATAGGATTGCAAAGGAGGTATAATTCCTTTCCTTGAACTATTCAATAGGAGATAGTGGAATTACTGATATGGTTAACTAAATCTGCCGTCATCGATTACAGACTAGGGGAAATGCAATTCTACAAGCTAGCTTAGAGCGGAGGAAGCAAGCTTTGCACGAGAGGCGGTTGGCCCTTGAACAAGACGTATGCTTGTTTTACCTGACATTTTTTTTTGGGTCTTTGTTTTTTGACCCTTCGTAATTAGAAGTTTATATTCTATGAGATGTTGTGATTCAAGTATTGTGCTTCAAAGATGTAAAACCGCCCACCTAATCCTTAACATGTGAGCCAAGGCTTGGGCCTCAATGTTGACCATGGGAAAAGCTGCTGTTACTTGGGAAGGATATGGTGGAATTAGGAGCTAGTTTCTAGAATCTGTGCATTCTCTCTCAACTGAATGAAAATATTTTGTGAAAAAATGACCTAGCAGTCTTTCTGGTAGTTATGTGGCAAGTGGGCATTGTTGTATGTTAAAAATTTGTTGCTTCAGTATTAACTACCGCAGAGAAATCTAAGACTTCACTTTACCTCTTTCTGTTTTATAACTTCTAAATGACTATAGGTATCAAGATTGCAAGAGCAGCTTCAAGCTGAAAGAGATCTTAGAGCTGCATTGGAAGTTGGTTTGAGCATGTCCACTGGACAGTTTTCCAGTTCCCGCAGCATGGATTCTAAGGTATATAGTTTGTAACAAACTTGCTTTTACTTTTGTTTCGAATGCTTGTGCCATGCAAATTCTTACCCTAAAGCTGATGTGAAGACAAGGGCTGAGCTTGAGGAGATTGCTCTTGCTGAAGCTGATGTTGCTAGATTAAAGCAGAAAGTTGCAGAACTCCACCATCAACTTAATCAGCAACGGCAGCATCATTATGGTTCCCTCTCTGATGCATGCGATCGTTATCAACATGTCCAAAATCATAGTTCTCAACAGTGAGTTTGAAACTTGCCCTATCTTTCTACTCTTAAGTTGTCAAGTGTCTTGGGTAGTTTAAGGAGATTGTTTGGGGATTGGCATCGCTTAAATATAAGCATATCACTTTGAATGCCGCTTTGTTCTCATTACGCAATGCCTTGGCGTGTCTATCTCCATTTTTTGCTTGATTTGGACATGTGGGACCCTTGGTGCAGAATGGAAGTATATTGCTTTTGAGCTATTCATTCTATAACCTAAAACAACTGTCATATTCTAGTTTATATATAACTGGCATGCATCTCATGTCACCAGCCTTTGCATTGTAAAAGTAGATTGCTTCTCTCCTGTGCTGTTCATGTAATGCCATTTTTTGGGGGAAAAAAGTAATCGGTGTGAATCCAATACTTTATTACTAAATAAAAGAATTAAAAAAAAAAAGAGAAGAGAAAAAGGTATTTAAAAGGATAACATGAACAGAGGATAGAGAAGGAGCTCATTTCAGTTTCTTCTTCTTAGGAATATGAGATAATTTGTCTTATTGTATTTTGAGAATTTATGTCATTTTTGCAGAAGATTTCTCCAGCAGGATTTTGACACAAGTCTTGCCTTTTGCAATCATGAAAGGAAGCAAAGGACTACAGAGGTAGGCCTTTTAAAGTTTCTACCAGTCAGCTTATTTCATTGAGCCTTTCAGCTTAAAAAATTTCTTGATCACTTTGTTACCCTATTTTGTCTTCTTCCTCTCTTCCCTACTATTTTCTTTCTGCTTTCTTCATGTTTGATTTTCTTCTTCATTCTTGGTGGAAATATGGGGCTAAACCAATGCGGTTAATTTGGTCGACCCTGTCTTGCAACCAAAGTTGGAAAGTAAATAATTTAAACAGATAAGCGAAAGAGAGAAAAATGTTGTGTCCTTGTAATTATAAGTACTTGCCACGATCTATTTCTTTATTTCTATGCTTTTTCCTTTTTATATCTCAGTCTGAATTAGGTTACTTGAAAATGAATATCATAAAGCGATAGGACGAGCTACTGGTGTATGGCCTTCTTGTTCTTCAAGGTCATTTATCATCTAAGTTGGAGAAACATGACTTAAATATGTAAATGGTCCTGGTCGTATTGTTTTCTTTAGATTTCTGTTTTAAGCTAAACAAACTATAATCTCAACCTTTTTCCAACAGGAAAGCCTGTTGGGGACAGAGTGGAGAAATATGAAAGGACAAGTATTATCATCTGGTGGCATCAACAGGCAGCCAATCCGGAAACCATTCATGGACCCTAGTTTGAGTGATTCAAAAAGTACTGAGGCGTCCACTAGTATGACCATGGATGAGCTTTCTACTGTTGATTCTGCTGCAGCGCCATCCACTTCCAGAGCTGCAGAAGTAAGACCTCGGATGCCCCTTAAAAGATCTACAACATTATACTCAGTTCATGGCTTTGCTTTTGTTGACATGTTTTTTTGTTTGTCAACAGAAGTAGCGGAAGATATCAAAATCATGAACTTTGATACATTCTTTTGCTTTCTTCACGCTCCAATCACAACTTTTTCTATCTTTATTCATCCGCAACTCTGGTTTCAGGTGGTTGATTATCCTAGACACCCGTCGGCGGCATCTTCTGCTTTGGTAGAATTGACAACTCGTCTTGATTTCTTCAAGGAAAGGCGTTCTCAGCTAATGGAACAACTTCATAACCTTGATTTGAACTATGGTACGACATCTGCTCAAGACTTTCTCTACAGACCATCGTCTCCACCATGGAATTGATGGCAAGAGACGATGCTCACGAAATGGGTCAAGGGAAGTAGTATTTTGTCTGACATCTTGTTTGTATATCCTTGATGCTTTTGCATTTGTTAATATCCCTTGTAGTCCTGCACTTTTTGATTTTCTGGTTACATATTTAATTTTTCCGTCCGTTGTATTTTCTTAGCGAATATGTGATTGGATACTCTCGTGAGGAAGTGTTTTGATCTGTCTTTTGTTTATTGTTCTAATTATTATTTTTTTCCTTTTAAACAAAGCGTTCTCTGATGTGTCCATATTAGGCATAAGTGATATTATTGAGCAGAATGTTATAAGAGAACATTTTGGAATCAATGTGTTCAAATTCATTTTCTTTCCCCTTTGATGGAGAATTCTAGGGCTCTCGGTTTCCTTTTCTTCATCCCTTCTCATTCTTTCTTGCTTTGTAAGTTGTGACCTTTTCCCTTTTCCTTTTGAATGGGGTCCAAAACTGTGTAATTTTCACACATAATTTTACGCTATTAAACGACAGCAATTTCAAGCTGGTTAAGCACTGACCCTTTCAAGTTTCAACCATAACAGTGAATTAAGCATGCTACAACAGAGCAACATTCGCACTTAATAAATTAAAACAAATGAATGAACACAAAACTATGAATATTAAGGCAAAGAAAAGGCATGTTAAAAGCTCGTGAAGGTAAAAATAAAATTTGATACAAATTTTTAAAATCTCAATTGTTTCAAGTTGCTCGTTTTGTATGCATAGGTACATTTAGACGGGTGATTGCAAGCATAATTTAACAGTAAATTTGTTTGGTTGCATTTCATATTAGAGGCGCTATGTTAATATTGAGGTATCCTCAACCTCTTTCTTCTTCTTCTTCTTCTTCATCTTCTTTTTGTATTATTTTTTAACGACTGGTATGGACAATTTAATAGGGGACGTCTAATTTTTCAAGAGGTGAGAGTGAACTATGGCTGTTTCCCGTGCAATCAATTTCTAACGAAGGAAACATGCTATAGGCACACCACGTGATGTAATGCTGAGAAACGTTACATTTTTTCAGTTTGTATGACGTTCTTTATTCCTTTTGTTTAATTTTACCCCGAGTTACATTATTAGTGGGTTCATATTAGGGATATTCACCTTTTTTACTCTCTATTTTCGGTTTAATAATCACGTTCTTTATTGCGTTCTTTTTTACATTCGGTTAATCTTTTTCTTCAAATTAGATTTAATATACAATTTTATATCTTACTTTAATCAATAATTAATTTTAATTTTTAAAATGATCAAATTACTCTTAATTAAAATAAAAAAAACAAATATTTAGAAAATAAAAGAGAACAACAACAAAAAACACACAAACAAAAACATTTTTAAAGTATTCTAAATGTTTTCGAGGTCAAAACCCTTCCTTTAAAGCTTTAGTTTTTAAAGTTTACTTATTTTTTTATTTGAAAGTATTTAGGGTAATTTTTTAAGTTAAAATTGAATATTTATGAGAAAAAAAATATAAATTAATATAATAAATCTAATATGAAAATATACATTTCATAAAATAAAAACATATAATGGTCAAATAAATCTAATATATATCCTTTCATGTTATTGACACGTGAGGATGATTGTGAGAACGACTGGATAAACGTGCTTCGATATGTAATATATTCCTCAATTATAATATTGTTGATTCGTTCTGAATCAATCACATAAGAAAAAAGAACTCTTGTAAGACTAACAAGCCGTTAACTTGTAAAATTAGGAAACAAAAAGCGGAGTCAAACTGACGATTCTGGAGAAAACTAGTATGAGGGACGTGCCCGTTTAGCAATTCTTTAAAAATTTCTTATGTATTCTTTTTCAAAAAAAAAAAAAAAAGATCAACCTAAATTATAAGGAATTTTATCAATATTTTAGTACAAAAGCTATTTTTCCTTATAGTTTATCATTGTAAAATGAACTAGATAAGTAGTTATTTTAATTCAACTTACATTTAGAGTGGAACCTATATAGCATTTACATTTTTACAGGCAATTATTGATTCCATACAAGAACTTAATTAGTTTAAAATTTCAAGAATAATATAATAAAATTTTGAAATAATTGTATGCACTTATTAGAAAGTTGTGAAATTTAATTGTATATAAAATAATAATTAAAGAAAAAACAATAAATTTATATTGTTGGATGAACAAGTTAATTAATAAAATAATTCATTTTCTCTTAGTTGTATATTTAATAAGTACCTTATTTTCTTTTTTTAAAGAGAAGTAGAGAAAGTACATTTTTTAATAAAAAAAAGTTGAGAAAGGAAAAAAAAAGAAAAAGAAAAAGAAAAAAAAAAAAGCTAGCAAGTAAGCAATGAATGAGTTGAAGAGCAAATTTGTCTTTTAATAGACTGCCTCTTCTTTATAATCTTAAACATTAGAGTTTTATGTTTGTCTTTTTAAGAAAATCATAGTGTTGAATATTTGTGTTCTTTATAATCTTAGGATTCTTACTTTTATCATATATATTTCATACTTCTAATGATATATGATTAGTTACTTTTTATTTCCGAGAATTACTGTGATCCTAATATTTGTAGGTGTGAAAAATATCATTAGAAGATTATATTTAATAGTAAAAAATGACATTAAAAATGGGGAAAAATAAAATTGAGATCCCTTACCCTATTTATAAAAATCATTAACATTGACAAAATAAGTAATGTATTATAGATATATTACAATAATATAAAATTTTCACACCATATCACTAAACATAAGTCCACAATGCTGGAGCCATCACATTCTAAATGTGATACAATTAAAAATATAAAGTATAAGTTTTTTTAATCTCAAAATACACAACATAAAGATGAAAAAAAATCATCACACGAAACTCTCATATGTATATAAATCATAAATTATATAAAAATAACTCATGAGTATAAGGATTAAACTTGTTTATAAAAGAAATATTAAAATGAAATAAAAAAGTAAAATTCGGTGAGGGCCTATCTGTATATGTTAATCTTTTGTTGGGTAAATTTGAAAAGTTAAAATTCTCAAAGGGTCGACTTTTATTTAAAAAAATAGTGGAGGCAACTGGCCCTGCTCAGTCATTACGAGCTTGCTAAGTCCACACACACACACACATATGTTTCAATTTCAAGAGAATAATTTCTTGTTTATTATCATTGTTATACCTTTCCTTTGAACACATCATTTTTTTTAATAGAAGACTAAATTGTACTGTCATACTCCGAACGATGCACTTTTGTATAATGTACTTTGAATTTTTAATTTTGACAAAATACACCATAAACTTTAAAATCATTGACAATTGAAGACTAATAGTTACTTTTAATTTCTATTCCATACTTTTTTTTTTGCGTGTCATGTTTCAATTTTTTTAAATAATGAGCTCTGTCCTTAAAAAAACTCACATATTAATATCGTGATTTAAACCGTTCATACATTTATTGATTACCTATTGGATTTTAATTGCCAATGATTTTTAAGTTCTGGTTTCTTTTGTCAAAATTAAAAATTTAAAGTGCGTTACCAAAAAAACGAATAACTTAAGGGTTGTTGGGAATCATATTCCTGGGAAAGTGATAATAGACAATATGATTCCTAAGAAACTAATATTATTACGTTTGGTTATACACAACAATCTTCTATTAGATTTCTAGGAGTAACATATTACTATGTTTGGTTATACATAACAATTTTATATAATTGACAAAAATAATTTATAGTATTAACATTAAATGTATCAATATAGTATGTTAGTACTAACATTAAATGATAATAACAATATAGATATGAATAATAAAATAAGATTATATATAATTTAACATTAATAATACTATAAATATTAATATTATACCATTAAATTATTATTATTATCATAATTCTTAAATAATTATTTTACATTAAATTCAATATTTATATTTATATTATTTAAAAATATTAATTCATAATAATTATACATTACTATTTAACAACATATTAATATTAAAATGTTGTATATAATATATAATGTATTGATATCAATATAGATAATAATAAAAATATAATTCTCTAATAATATATTATTATTTATATTAATATTAACATTAAATAAAAATATTGTTATAAAAAATATTATATATTTATTATTATAAAATATTAATATTACATGAATATTAATATTATATCATTCATGTTTTTATTATTATCGTTAATGTTATTATTATCCTTATTAACAAATTACTATTTTATATTGGTATAATATTTATAATTATATTGTATAATAATATTAATTTATAATAGTAGTATTAAATTATTTTTATTTTATTTTATATTATAATATTTATATATATTATATGCTAATATTAATTAATAATAATATATTACATTTAAATATTATATATGTAATATATTATATATTATTATTATTATTGTTAATGTTATTATTATTATCAAATTATTATTTTATATTGATATAATTTTTATATTTATATTACATAAAAATATTGATTTATAATAGCAATATAATTATTATTTTATAATAATATAATTATTTTAAAAATATTATATATAATATATATTTTATGGTAAATAATATATAATATATAGATATCAAAATAAATAATGATAAAAATATAGTTCTTTATAATATATTCTTATTTTATATTAATATTAGTATTAAATAATAGTATTAAGTTTTGATAATATTATAAATATTTAATAGTTTTATATTATATTATTTATTTGTTTATTATCATCATTATGGAAGAAAAGGTAGGATTTTCATGATTTTGAGACTCCTAAGGATATGAATATCATCTTATTGGATGAGATTCAGATTATCTCAAAATGAGGTAAAGTAAATCCTTTGAGATTGAGTTTTACAAGAATTTAAAAATTATAATTCTTATACTAAATATAAGAATCTTATAGATTTTTATTCCTACCCTTAAGATTATTGCATAGCAAATGTTCCTTTGGCATGTAACATTGTAATTTCTCTATAAAGAGCCTTAGAACACACGCTTATTCTTTCAATTAAAAAAATAACACATCTATTTTTTTTTGGGAATAATTCCTCTGATGTTCCGTTACAATTTAAACTTTCCTTGGGACAGACCTCTTTTTCGTTGGATAACCTCAGAACACACGTTAAAAACAGAAATGAAAAACGAAAACAGAAGACCTTTATTTTACGTGATTATGTGAGAACAAGAACATAAGAAGAATATTCTTAGCTAGTGAATTCCACTTAAAAAAAAAAAAAACAAAACAAACAAACAAAGGAAAATCTTAGCCAGTGTAGGTCCCACTCCGAGTCTTATAATTGGAACAAAAACTATTTAAGATTACGCGGGCCAGTCATTGTGTGGATGTCGTCAGCGCATCTCCCTCAGAGTCCCATATTCCGATTTCAACACAAAACAGAAGCCCCCCACAGAAAAAAAAAAGAAATATTAAAGTTTCTCGAGAAACTTCTCTCTCTCTAAAATCTTTGTCCAATTTTCTTTTCTTCTCTTCCTTTTCTTATTATTTCCATTCGATTCTTTGGAGTCGCTACTACAAGTACAACCCACGCTTCTCTCTCCTCTGAGTCGATGAATTCGCACGGGTGAGTTCCCGTCTCCAATGTCGGTGACCCGTTTTAATGTCGGAATTTTCATGTTTGTGGTTGTTTATGATCTTTTTCCCTAAAGTTTCTTTTGATCTTTTTCTTTCTTAATTTTTCCTATTTTGGGTTGTGCTTGGTTGGTAAGAAAACGCTTAAACCATTGGGAAGCTTTTTCGTTTCTTCAAAAGCTTATTATTAGTTAAAATACCATTCTATTTTCTCGTATTATTTAATTAGGATTTTATTATTTCTTTAATCCTTGACTTGAACTAGGACTCTTAATGAGATTGGATTTTTGTTATTTAAGTTTCTTTTCTCCTAATTAGAATACAATTAGTGTTTATTTAATTATATAAACACCTTGAAAGAGCTGAAACTAAAAACTCAAACTGGAACCTGGAAACGAACAAAAAGTTTTTTTTTTGTTCTTTTTCTTGTTCTTCTCTGTTTTGTGTGGTATGAACTTTGTCGTCTTTTTGGTGTTGAAACCTTGTGAATTTTATGGTTTTGGCTAGATCATGATTGAGATTTTGAAATTTCTTTGGCAGGGAAAGAATTTCTGTTGCTTTTGTGGCTAAAAATTATGCACCTTGTTAAGAAAATGAAGCCTGGTTTTCTTGGTAGTGTGTCCTGGTTTAGGACTCAAAGAAACAGTGACTTAGGTTCAACCCTTGAGCCCAATAGTTCCCTTTTGAAAAACACCAAACAGAATGCTTTTTTTGATATTAAATTGTGGGGTTGGTCCCTCCTTTCCTTTTTTCCTTGGGTTGCCATGAATTCTAGAGACAAACCAACCACCATTAACAGAGAGCTGAGGAATCGAGCTCTGCCTCGAGGGGCTGTCGGGAACGATTTTAGGGGTACCCCTTTGCGATTTAGGCCATATGTCTCGAAGGTCCCGTGGCATACAGGTGCAAGAGCGTTTCTTTCTCAGCTATTTCCCAGATACGGGCATTATTGTGGACCGAATTGGTCAAGTGGGAAGGATAGCGGATCCCTTATTTGGGACAAGCGGCCAATCGATTGGTTGGATTTTTGTTGCTACTGCCATGATATTGGTTACGACACTCATGACCAGGCCACGTTATTGAAGGCTGATTTAGCGTTTCTTGAGTGCCTTGAGAGGCCAAATATGAAAACTAAAGGAGATGCTCATATTGCTCATCTGTACAAGACAATGTGCATTACAGGTATGTAAAAATCATGGCATAGGAACATTGTTTTTAGCTTGGTACTTTTAGATGGTATTTGGCCTTTTGTTTCTCTCTTATTGGCCTGTTTAGTGTTGTGTGGGAACATTGTTACTTGGTATTTTGTTCTGATTTCTTGTTTTACATGAATGGCAGGTCTCAAGAATTTACTGATACCTTACAGAACGCATCTAGTAAACCTGCAGTCAGGGAAACCTTTAATTCTGTTTGGATGGCTAAGCAACGTGAGGTGGAAAAGTTGGAGTCTGCAGAAATCTTGACGACGGATCTGGAATTCTGAGTAGTGCTACTAGAATACAGTACTTAATTCACACGCGTCCTTTGAAACACAGATCTTCATTTAGCATTCTTCTTAGGAACTACTTGTTTCCTGATATTTCGTTTGTTTTTGGAAGTTCCCGTGCTAGTTTGGAAAAGCGGTTTTTTTTTTTTTTGGGGAAGGACGAGTGTTGATATATGTGTCCCGGAAAGTCTCAAGAAACTTGTGTTTGTACATATCTTTGTTAATAGGCTATCAATTCAATTACTATAATTGCTTTGGACGTTCTCATGAATGGCACCATGTTATGACCTATGAGTATATAACAGCATTTTTTTTTTGTCTCTCTCTCCTCTCTATATTCCTCCGATCTCCTCCTACAAGTCGCCGGACCTCCATTGGTGTCGTGTCTTGATTATTTCACCAACCATGAACTCTGGTGTCACCTAATTGAGCACGACATCTTATTTGTCACCGGCATCGCTAGATTCCGAAGACCAAACTTCCCTGTAATTTGTTGATTCGCATCGATAGAACTAGTTGTGTGCCGCATACATGGTGTGACTCCCGAGCTTCCCGTTACCGATAGGCATCAACCCAAGTTGCCGAGGGACCTAACTAAGAGATCCCCTTTGGACCTGAGAGAAGAGAAGAGAAGGTTCGCGATCTGATCTCCTGCACAGATTCTCAATCAATATACATTGAATGAAGGAATTGGTCCAATCTCATATAGGATGTTCCCCATCTTGATGACCCGTATACAATGTCAATGAGCGCTAGGAGAAGGAAGGGAACAATAGCTTCGCTAGCTTCACTTAGAAAAAGAAAAAAAGAAAAGAAATCATCGCAACCAAAAGGACAAATCGTTTGTATTGAAATCCGTTCGATTGGAGATATAGGATGGAACCAAATCTGCTTCGCAAGGGTCTCGTTTGCACGACTAAAAGAAAGCTTTAGCTAAGCGACGACATTCTACGGACTTAATAGGAAAAGGCACAAACGCGGGAAATTCATCGAAGTAACGCGATGTCGTGGGAATGAACGAAGAAAAGGCGTTAAGATAATTCAACATCTTTTGTTTATGTTAGAAGGCGTAGAACGTTAGAAGCAAGTGGGCCTCTGGCCCCTCGCTACGGCTTCTTTAGAAGCAGTAGCTCTCAGGCATCCTAGCTTCAAGATCTGGCTTTCGCGCTTTAAGCGCGAAGCGGCTTGCTCAAATGAGATATCCCAACCTTTGATTGTCAAACTTGCGTTTCCCATAAACCAAGAACAGGATGGATGGTGTACCAATTAACCCTGACACGTGTTAGGAGAATCTCTAGAATTGCTCCGAATCAATCGCATGCGGCTTTTCCCATGTGCATGCGCTTCAGTTGCCGTCAGATTAGCATACCCAAAACAACCCATCGGTCAGCATTCATCCCCAACGGTCCTAGTGTTCTTTGCCAATCTCAGCCATTCGCTGAGTCTTTGGTCGGCAATCCAAGGGTTGAGAAGTGTGCATCCCGTACTGGCGCTGGATTCAATCGCAAGCCAAAATTAGTGCTCCTTAGGCGGAGAAGAAGGGAAAAATCAATGGGGGGCGACAATTTAAAAAGAAAAAGGAAAATATGAGAGATTAAATTGCATCCATGTAGGATGCAATTGAAGAAGAATAAAAAATAACTAAATAAAATATAATTAAATTAATAGTAAAAAATAGATGAACAGTAAAATTCTTCCTATATATAGCTTCCCCTCCACTTTGAATCTGCACGCTTCAATGGCCTTTTGGCCCTCTTCACCCCCTGTTCAGTCCTTTCTTTTCTTAACTGGTGAGTCTTTGACTCAGCAATACCTTTTTAG
Organism: Artocarpus heterophyllus; assembly: GCA_025403435.1. NCBI lineage: Eukaryota > Viridiplantae > Streptophyta > Magnoliopsida > Rosales > Moraceae > Artocarpus > Artocarpus heterophyllus. The sequence continues at coordinate 19,532,711 of CM046337.1, forward strand.
AGGGGAGATGTTGTTAGGCTATTTTTTTGGCCTCATTTTTAATAATAAAATAAAGTCTAAATTAGTGTAAAAAGTCTAGTGAGATATAGAGATGATCTTATATGTCTAGTATAGTTTTTAACTCTATATTTGTGTTGTAATGTTTATATTTTTATGGAATAAATTAAATTTTTTTTATGTTTTTAATAGTTATTGTTATTACTGTTGTGCTATCCAATTCTTGCATAAATTCAGTCATACTTTTTTATGTAATTTTATTTTGTTGCATAATTAATATTAATAATACTAAAATCATGCATTTTTATTAAGTTGAGTTTTTGTTGCATTATAAATATGAACTGACACAGTAAATGATTGGTAATACTTGATTTATTGTTGACATAAGATGGTATAGTGTATTCTTAGACTATTTAATAAGATTAGGTACTGTCGAAATTAATGCAATAATTTATTCTATTAAAATATATTAATTTTTATTTGTTATTATCTTTTCTATCTCAAAATTATGTTAATTATAATTGTAGTGATAGCGGTTATAATTTTTATAGTTAGTACACCAAATCATTGATGAGAGATAATTATTTTGCTATTTTTATAGGAAAACCCTTACTGCGTTATAGCTTACTGTATTGTCGTTTTATGTTGACTAATATAAATAGTAATTGTGCTTGCAATTAACGGGAGAAGATATAATAAATAAAATGTTTTAAATGATTATTATTTTAGAGTTAATTTTTATACCGGTTACAAAACATATGAGTGATTCTCGAAACCTTACTTTTTAAGGTTTATGTTTTAAATTTTAAATAAAAAATCATAAAATAATTTCTTTTACTTTAAACTTTGTTTTAAAAAGCGCTTGCCTTTTTTAACATTTATATTTATCAATCTCTCGGGTTGCAAATTTTTCACCTCCCTATAGATATGACAATCTTTCTATAGTACATACATCTGCGTTTAAAGAATTATTTTAGGTTATACAACATCATTCAAAAAGCAGTATAGTCCGTTTTTAAAATTTGAAAAACAGTCAAACTAAACCATATTGTTTACGTTTATAAAGACACATATCTTATTTTTTCATGTTTTCAACTTTTATAGCGGAAATTTGAAAAAAAAGGGCCAAAAAAAATTTCAATTGGGGAAATGGCCTCTTTTTTTTTTTTTTTGCACTAAAAACCAGGCTTTTTTGGGCAGGAAAACTTCTCAAGTTTTTTTTATCGAAAAAACAGGAAAAGAATTGTAGTGAGGAAAGGAACCTCAACATGATGAAAAAAAAAAAAAAAACTGGAGTAGTTTTCCTACCCAAAAAGCTTGTTTTTGGTGCCAAAAACAAAAGAAAAGAGGCCATTTGTCCAAACAGGCTAAAAAGCCTTTTGTCAAAATGCCCCATTTTTATAATTTACATAACTTAAAGGGAACACAAAAATAATCATTAAAAAATCATAAAAACTGAAAAAAAAAATCTTTTAAAAGTCAATTAAATGTCAAAAAACTGTGTTTTAAAACAAATTGTTCTACAACGGTCTAGTTCATTATATATATGTATATATATAAAAAGATGGTCAAGTTGGTTATACATATATATATATATATATATATTTAAATTCTGAGAACAATTTAGTCTTAAAAATCTAACAATTTAAGACCGAACCACACCATACACATCCCTAGGTGCAACCTTATCATTCAAGATCTTATGCTATGAACTTCTTAAACTAATATTCGTGATTTGTGAACAAGAGCTCTCAGGGAGTTTCAGAATCTCAACAGTAGAGTTTCACTCTTAATCTCTCAATTGATCTCTATAATAATGAGACTCACTCCCTTTTTATAGAGGTTGGGCCAAGGAGTCAATCCTTATCAGATAAGGCCTCAAAAAATTTGAATTAGATTCAAATCAGAAACAAATATATGATAAAATCTGTGTGAAAACATGTGATCTTTTTATCGTCCGGTTGGCAGGCCGATCTGTCAATTCGGCCTGCCAAACCTCCTTAATCGGCAGGCCAAACTTAAAGATCGGTCTGCCGAACCTTCGATAGAAGATCCTGTGAATCTTTATTTTTCACCAAGATTCTTAGGATAGAGCCTCAATTTTAATTCAAATAATCCAATAGAGAATGTATCTGATTAAAACAGTTATATCTTGATAATCTCTAGGAAAATAAATATTCTTGATAATTCAATAAGTTTATCTTGAATTAATTTTATCACAAAATTAATTCAACTAATAAACAAACATGAATTATCTGATTTTATCGAATTTCAGCCAATTTGATAAATCTGACATAAGTCATCAATTATTGAAATAACATGTCGTATCGTTACAGGATTTTTATGAGCTAGCAAAGGGGACCTGATGGACCTATATAATTTAAGTTCCCGATAATTATGAAACCCAATATCCTAGATATAAATTTCATAATTATCAACTTCAACGCTACTCCACTAAAAGTTTGGAGCTGCACTCTCGAACTATATAGAATTACGAAGCCCATATAACTAAGTTTCTATGATATATCATAATGTATTGTATCCTCATAGGATTATCCATAATCGGCTTAAGGGCAAATTCTATCTTACCTTCCCGATTATTTTTATCTTGCGTTCCATTATCTCACCATAGGAAAACTTACCATCCAAAGACAGTATACCATTCGGTTACACCTATGTATCTAAATGGTTGAGCGCTTTAGTTTTTCAATTACAAGGTAACGCATATAAGAGGATATCACTACTCCTAAAGAGGAGCTATAGATTCCATATCTATGAATAACAAGTCTACGCTATCAAGAGTCATGCCTCCAACATACCGGCATGCGTACCACTATAAAATGTAGATGTCACCCTTTAGTACATCAAAAGATAAAAGTCAAGACAACGGGCCAACTATTCATCTTAGGATTAAGATACAATACAAATGATTGTCAAAAGTGAATTGATTTGCTGAGACAAAATTATTAATCCAAATCAATTCACTTTATGTCCCGATCCAACACATCGTCACCTATGACAATGTACCAATGTTTCTATTCGTGGAGTCCATCCTTGATGGTGAAAACAAACTATCTCCTGTTAGGGATATGGACAACATAACAATCTTTGCATGAATAAAGTGCCCAACTTTATTCCCTCGATTGCGGATCTTATGATTTAGACTGTCACCTTAAGAATCGTGTCTTCCGTATAATCTGTCCATCATATGCCCAATTCTTAAAGGTTTAGACCGATAGTCTTAGACTTTTGTTTGCTTAACATGCATTCAACAATATGAACATAAAGAGGACATGATTTGGTATATAGATAATAAATAAATTCTTTATTGATAAAAATGTCTCCAAAAACATATTATATTTTTACTTTTTAGGGCATACACGTCTAACAAGTCGATCAAGAAGGCCATAGAAAACCTTATGAACAAGGCCGATTCTGCTCGGCAAGAAATGTTTTTGGTAAGCAGGGCAAACTTGGCAAACTATAGTTGGTTTAGGGGTTCTAGCTCAACAAACCCCCAACATGATGATGTCCCCTTTGCTCGACCATTCAAGCAAGTTACTATTGTGCATCATAAGGCCGCGGATGTCTTGGGGTCAAGCTCTTCCCGACCCGGTCAGCAGGTGGGGATGTCATCCACGTCCAATTACAAGGACTCTCATTGTGGTGCCCTTGATATGGGGCTGCCAATTGCTGATGAGAACTTGGAGGGCATGATTAGGCATATCTACCCTCCAATGACGCTTTGGATTGGAGTTTTGACCCAAAGACATATCTTCATTTATATTTTAGTTTTCTCGAGCATTCCCTGACTTGTCTAATTTGCTTTGTATAGATGTTTTCTAGCTAGTTGTCCAGAGAGGAAAGGCTCTAGAGGATAATGGCATTCTGGAACCAAGGTAAAGGTGAAGAGAAGGTTGTTAGCAAGAGGAAAAGTTTTGAATGATCTGGGCAGACCTCCATTGATGCCCCCAAGAGTTCGCAATAGCTTAGGTTGGTTTCGCAACATGTGCACTCATTTGGTCAAACGATTCCTTTACCTCCTCCGTCTTCACTAGTGGTCCCCCCAGCCGACTAGCTGAGGACAACCTGATATCTCCTCTGTTAATCTGTTTTGGAGTGTTTCAATGCCCTGACTCCCTCGGAGGAGTTTTTAGCTCAATCCGACGTCAGCCTTACCGGGCATGCCTTAAGTTAGCTTTTCGGCATATGATCTAGGTATGGTTCTACTTCCTCTTCTTCTTCCTTTTCTATATATTATATTTTTAGAAGTTCCACTGATCTCGGGTTTTTCAAGCTTGTGTTGAGCTCAAAATCACCAATCTCAAGGCTAAACAACAGGTCAAAATCCACAAAGAGAGGGCCCTCAATCCTCTAAAAAAAGGTCTAAGGTAAAGATGAGCTAATAATAAGGACAATAAGCTGGCCCAGATCAAGGCCAGAGTTGGAAGCTACTAGGGATGAGGCCAATAAAGCCTGGGAAAAAGCTGGGCAGGCTAGAGCTAACCTTTTGGGGGCACAAGAGATGGCCCAGGCTATGAGGGCAGAGCATGAACAATTCCTTAGGGAGGTTTTGCTAGGTATGCTCGTCGAGAGGGCATCCCAAGCTATGGAGGACTTCAAATGCATTAAGGAGCTCTCTGACAATTATTTTTTTTTTGGATGAAGGCCCTGCGCCACAACATTATCGGTAAGCATCTCGAAGCCACAACTCTCGATTGGTCATTGATTGGCGATTATGGGGATGAGCAAGGGGATGTTGAGGAGGAAGATGAGGAGGAGGATGAGGCCCTAGCCTTAGCGAATCAAGGTGGTGGTTGGGGAGAACAAAATGAAGACCAGGCCATCATCAAGATCGATGACAAAGAGACCAAGGATAACACTCAGCCTGATTCTTAGTGTCTCGGCTAAGTTCATCCTGTTCTCACCTAGTTTATTTATGCTTTTTTGCTCTTTCTTCTTGTTGCTGTTCTTGTATGTTTGTCTTCTTTTTTTTCAGGTATGGGAGTGCTTGATTATTGTACCTTCTAAGATATTAAAATCCAAATTTTTATATTTTTCCCAAGTATTGAGTTATTTGGATATAATTTAGTTTCGTTTTATTTTCTTGCCTACTCGGGCCTTAGGTATTTATCTTTCCCCTAGTAGCCCCCCAGACTAGTCAAATTTATAGGAATTTGGCAAGTTTAGTTAAGGTCGGGCATATTTTTTCCTGGGTCAGTCAGACTCTTGGTCGTCCTGGTCGGGTCGCCTTGGGGTTTGTCAATTAGATTGGCAAATCTTGTTTTCAAATTTGCCTTTGTCGGGCATTTTGGCACCGACTAGCCCCTAGTTAGAGTTGGTAGTTAATTCTGCATCTGTTGAGTGTCATAACCCGCCTTTTTGCAGGCTGTGAAAAACTTTTTCTTACTTACGTATAGGTGTAAAACTCAGATTTTTTTTTGTTAAAGACAAGTCATTCATGTGAAGTTTAGCAATTCACCAAGTGCAAACAAATACATATATTTACATAAACACACTTCCTTTTCCAATACTGTTGCTAAATATTCTCGAGGGAGGTTTTGATATACTTAACCATGTTCAGCTTTTACATAACATGTTCAAAAACAATTTCAAAATATATAACAACAGAAACGTAACTGTGGCAGCATCCATAGCCATTCTGCTCATTACTCATCACCCTCCGCCAGCTCATCAGTGACTTGGTTCTGACCTTTTAGTAGGAATACCTACAGCATAAAATACTATGTGAGCTTTCGCCCAGTAAGTCCCAATACAGTCCACATGCATAATTCACAAAGATGCATGATCTAGTTATGCTTTCTTATAAACATACTTTATCCTTTTCATATATTATCTTTTACTGGGGTCCAAGTGCTCGTACCATTGTGCGCATAGGTCTACGTGACACCAAGACCATATAAAATCCTTAAACTCCTCTTGAGTCAGGAGTCGGTATGACACTCTTCTTAATTCTGGTGATATGGTTACTTGTCTTGTTATTATAGTTGTCATACCATGCATGAGATTATATGCACATGTTATACACCAAATATAAATACTCTCGTACAATATAGTATACCTAGGTACATATTTATATACTTACAGGTACTCATTAATAAATACTTAAGTATAAACATACACACAGGTATTTACTTCGTACACCCACAGATATACATGTACACATTTATATACATATTAGTAGATACCATAGCATACACAAAGGTATACACCTTGAAATACACACAGGTATACGAATGTATTTTATCCTATCCTATCCTATATCTACAATTTCATATTGTAGGTGGAATGAGTACTTACTTGGTTGGATTGCTTTGTAATTTGACTTCGATCCCTCTTTTCTATTTTTCTAGGATCCTGTTTGGTCAAGTATAAAACTATTAGCCAGATCTTCACTATGTTATTCATGTGTGTCAATACAAAATATTCATTCATTAACAGATTGGGTTGCTAAAACTGTGTACAACTCTGATATTCACAAATTCTTTTATTCCTTTCTTACTCTATCCTATCGTTTCTAACGAAGAGCAAAAATCTTACAATAATCTCCTTTTTTTCATTTTTCGGTATGTTTCAGGTTATTCGAGAAAATGACGATTTTGCCCTCGACGACTACCTAAATTTCCCGACCTCGATTTTGCTATCTTAGCATGAATGGTTGTGGAAAAAAAAAATCTTAAAATAATACCCCATAGGTCTGGTCTCCTTATTTTATGTTAATATCCCTTTAAAATAAAACTTTGCAATTTTGTCCTTGTTTGAAAAAATTTTGACGATTTTGCCCCCGAACTAAAAATAATTTTTTTGCACCATAATTTTCTGTTTTTTACAAGGATCACTTTTGCTCAAAGTATTATACCCAAAATCCTTTTGAAAAAGACGTTTTTGCCCTTTGAATTTTTTTTTTCACTTTTAACAATTTCTTGTAAAATCAATATCTCAAAAACGGTTACAATTTTTAACGAACCATTCATGATGCCTAACAGTTTCGTCGAGATCTACAACTTTTGTGTTTTAACTTTTGTAAAATTCTCACTAAAAAGGGATGTTTTTGGGCATTTTTCAAACCTACAGAGAAAAACATTTTCTTGCAATTTAGTCCTTAGATCATTTTTGTAAAAATCCATTTCAAAACTACCTTCCAGCCACTGCATAGGTAGATTTACCCTTTGTCTAAACCTTTTCCATACCAAAACTCTATTTTTTGGAAAACTTAACATTAAAATTACAAAAATAACATGCTTTGCATAAACTACCATTTGGCATCAACAACCCATAATTTGACAATATCATCCTACCATAAATCACATACTCATGGAATATAATCAAAACTTTGCCTAAAAACTCACATGCTTTAGAAATAATAAAAATCAAAATAAAAATTACATAAATTCAAGTTTAAGGGTTTAAAACTTACCCAAATAGAAATTTTGTGCTTCAAGCCTTCCAAGGACTCCCTTGAAGCTCTTTTGTAAGCATTTTTCATGCAAAAATCACCTTGAATCAAATCCTTCCTTAACCCCTGAAAACCCTAAGAAAGCTTCAAAAAAAAGTTTAGGTTTTACCTCAAATTTGAAGAAATCCTTTGACCTATACTTCTTGAATTTGGTTGGGGTCAATTTTTTTGCAAGGTTCTGAGGTTGGAATTTTTTTTTTAAGGGCTCTCCAATGGCTACCGAATGTTGAGGGAAGAAATGAGAGTAAGTTTGGCTTATTTTATAATTAATTCAAGCTTATCTTAACTATGGTGACTCATCAACAATTTAATGGGCTTGCTAGATGGCAAATTGTGATTGAGCCACTTTTTGTGATACGGTGGCCCAATAGGATTTCGTTGGAAGTTCAGTTAGTGGCCCCAAAATTTACACGATATAATTTTTCATTACACAGTATTTTTATTGTACTATCGTGGTAAAACCAGTGAAAAAACATATTTCTTAGATTGTATAAAATATTTTATGTGCCTTTGGCTTATTTTTGGAGGCTAAACATAACATTTCTTAAACCCGTGTTTACACTTAGCAATATGTCTATACCTATAGGACCTTCATTCTGCACTGGTTAGAGTTTCGGTAGACTCCCTACCTCATTTATATCTTACTTATTCATCTATTTATATCATAATTCTATAATTAATTGTGACATAGAATTCATTTTATGGATATTATTCATAAATTTCTAAGTGCTTGGACTCACAAAATTTGTATTAACAATATCTAACATTGCATTTAATTCGCATTGGAGTTTCCTATTAATATTACTCATTTATACATTGTCACAATTTTTTTTTTACAAAAATTACAATTTTGAAGGGTAAATTCATTAATTAAACCCAATTAAATATTAGATTTTATTGATGAATTTCTCCTGATCATTACACCAAGTATCCTAGTTTTAAGCTTATAACTCGTCCAGATCTTGACTCAACAAACGTTCACTTGTAGGAAATGAACTTTCAAAATGTATGCTTTCATTAACAACATATTCATTTGATGTGCATTTTTGGTGGTGGGACTTTACAAAAAAATAATTAAAGAGACCAAAGGTCAAAAAGGGTTTGGTTCTTTCGTCAGTAGTAGAATCATTCTAAGTGCTCGATATTTCATAGATGAGCAAGCATGTTTTCTTCAACATCAACAATTTGGTATGTTTCTGACCAGATGATGCTTACCACTTTAAACGGTCCATCCTATTTGGGCCCAGAAGATCCGACTCCCTATTGCTAGACAAGTACTTTCTTTAATATTAAATCCCTAACTTTAGAGTTCCTCGACTAGACTCGCTTGTTGTAATACCGGGCCATGACTTGGTTCCAAGCTACGATTTAGATGTAGGTTGTGTTTCGCCTCTCTTTAACCAAATCTAGTTTGGCCATCATCTGTTCGGTATTGCTTTGCTTGTCATAGTGCTTTATTCTGAAGCTTGGTAGGCCAAACTCAACAAGGATCACTGCCTCCACGCCATAGACTAAAGGAAATGGGGTCTCTTTTATGGCCGTCCGAGCATTTATGCGGTACACCTAGAGGACTTTGGAAGTTTGTTGGTCCAGGCATGCTTAAGACCCTTCAGCTTCTTCTTTAAATTGTCCTCAATGGTCTTGTTTATGGTCTCAACTTACCAGTTACTCTGTGGATATCTTGGCAAGGAAAATACTTTCTTGATGTGGAACTACTTGCATATCCTTAAGAGGCTTGCTGCTTCAAACTACTTAGCGATGATAGTGTGTAGTGTACTGTATCGACTAACTATATTCTTTCAAATAAAATTTGTACACTTAGCCTCGATAATTTCGGTATAGGGCTCTACCTCTACCATTTCATGAGATGGTCAATAGCTACGATGCAATCTCTAAACTATGATCCGGCTACAAGGAAAGACCCTCTAGGGTCAATGGCCCATTTAGTGAAAGGCCAAGCGCACATAACTAGGCTGATCGGCTCGAGGTGATGGTCAAGCACCTGAGTATACCAGTAGTATTTGAGACATTTATAGGCAAAATCCTTGCAATATTGGTTCATAGTTAGCCAATAGTACCCCTGACGGAGGCATTTGAGAGGCAAAGACTAGCCTCTACCATGATTGCCACATAGACCACTATGACTCTGCTCCATAAGGTGCTTGGCTTCCACACGATTGCCAAGCAACTCAGCAATGGTCAAGTATCGGATGATCAGGTCTATCCAGGTCCCAGTTTGAATGGTAGCTTCGTTTATGTTGTTTAGTCTCAAGATGCTTGGCTCAGCTAACTTCTTTATCAAGACCAATGTCAAATTCTCATCTTTAAGCCCTGAAGCTAGTCGAGCAAGTATACCAGCCTCGGCGTTTTTAGTTCTTGGGATCTGTATAACCGCATAGCTCTTAAATTGTCTAAGCAATTCCATGACTTTCTTCAGGTATTGGATCACGTGCCCTTTTCAGGCTTGGAATCCATCGGTGACTTGTTGAACCATAAGCATCGAGTCGTTGTGAATTAGGATGTGATCGACTCTTAGCTCCCACACGATCTCGAGACTAGTGATTAATGCCTCATGCTCAGCCTCATTGTTGGAGGCCCTAAAGTCAAACCATAGCATGTAACTAGCTTTGTAATCATCTAAGCCAAGGAGAATAAGACCAACTCCCTACCCACTGACACTAGAATACCCATCCACCAACAGCTTCCATTCAAGTTCATGTCCATTAGTGTTGCTGTAGGTAGGCTCGGGTCCTTCTGTGGGAGCCTTCTCGGCCGAGGGAGTGGCCTGATTTGCCTCTATAAATTCTATGATAACATTGGCCAGGGTCTTCGCCTTAATGGCCTTTAGGGTACAAATTTAATCTTGGACTCCCTGAGCTCAATCGACCACTTGGCTGTCTGATCAAAGATTTCTAAATTTTAGAGGACTTGTCGCAAGGGGTATTGGTCAGTACTCAGATAATGTGCTCCTAAAAGTACAAGCAAAGGATCTTGGCAGAGATGATGAGGGCTAGACCTAACTTTTCCAAGAGCGAGTATCTATCCTTGGCCCCCTAAAAGGCCTTGATGGTGTAGTAAATTGGCCTCTAGATCCTCTTTTCCTCGTAGACAAGAATTAAGCTGAACGCTTTCTTGGACACTGCTAAATAGGTGTAAAGTGCTTCTCCTGATAGAGGTTTAAATAGGAGCGAAGGTATTGCTAAATACCTTTTCAAGTTCTACAACTCCTCCTCACACTCTCTGCTCTACTCAATCCTCCCTTTAAGTACCTAGAAAAAGGGGTGACACTTGTTGGTGGACTGAGAACAAATCTTGACAGAGTAGCTATCATCGCGGTGATTTTTTGCACTTCTTTGACAATGCAGGGAGAATGCATGTCATTTACTGCCTAGGCATTGGTGGGGTTGACTTCAATTCCATGATGATTAACCATGAACCCAAGGAACTTCATGGATTCTACCCCGAACGTGCACTTGGCCTGGTTCAGCTTCATGTTCTATTCATGAGGAATGTTGAAACAATCCCAAAGGTTAGTGATATGGTTGGCTGTTTGGACAGACTTTATGAGCATATCATCCACATATACTTCCATAGTTTCTTTAACCTATTAAGTAAACATCTTGTTCATAAGGTGTTGATATGTTGCCCTTATGTTCTTCAACCCAAACGATAGAAAGACATAACAAAACAACCCTTAGTTAGTGGTGAAGGCAGTCTTAATCTGATCTACCTCGGCCATGTAGATCTAATTATATCTAGAATACGCATCGATGAAACTCAACAACTCGTGGTCGACAGTCACGTCTACCAGTTAGTCTATCCATGAAAGGGGAAAACAGTTCTTTGGGCGTGCTTTATTCAAGTCTGTATAGTCAATATAGACCCGTCACTTCTCGTTCGCCTTCTTGACCAAGACCATGTTTGCTAGCCACTAGGGATAAGTGACCTTGCAAATGAAGCTGGCCTTGAGCAACTTCTGAACCTCCTCATTTATAGCTGTGTATCTTTCCAGGTTAAAGGCTCTCCTTTTCTAAATGATGGGCTTGTACTCAGGATCGACATTCAGGTGGTGACATATGATGTTTAGGTCGATCTCGGGCATGTCCTCGTGCGATCAAGTGAACACATCCCGATATTCTATTAGGAATTTCTCTAGGTTTGCTTGGGTTTTAGGCTTTAGCTGAGAGCCAATCATAACCATTCCGTAGGGATGCCTAGGGTCCAAGTTGAATGGGAAAAGATCTTCCACTAGCAATGCTCATACTTTTTTCTTGGGGAGTCGTAGGTCTAGGTTGAACAACATTTTTCCCCTCTTTAGCAGGGAATTCCACCTCATTTACCTTGTAGATGGCTGAGATGTTTAATTGCCAAGCTATTGCTTCCTTAATCGTCTTGGCATAGCATTCCCTAGAGTTATTTTGTTTGATCTTACCCATCTAACTACGTTCTTGGTTGGGAACTTCACTGCCAGATGATAGGTGGAGACTATGACCTTCAAAGCATTCACAGTTGGTCTTTCAATTATAATGTTGTGTTGCGATGGTCTGTCTACCACAAAAAATTCAATTAGACGGGTGGTCCGAGCACGGTCTTTGCTAAAGATGATGGGTAAGCTAATCTTTTTGACTGCTTGGATGCATTCTCTTAAGAAAATTTATAGAGGAGTTTGAATCGGGAGTAGGATAGTGTTACTGATCTTTAGTTTATCAAAGGCCTGTTTGAACAAGATGTCCATTGAGCTTCCATTGTCGGTTAATACACGTCGGACCACGTTGTTGGTGATTTGGAGCTCACATACCAAGGCATCATTATACGGATGGATAAGTCTATCCACCTCCTCCTCGATGAAGGTGATCATGACATCTTTTTGCCTGCATATCTTTTTGATAAGCTTCGAACATGTTCATAAGCTATCCTCTCCCAACCGACCAAGCTTTTCAAACATAGGCTTGACAACCACTAGTGGTATCCTTAGTGATTGGCCCACCAAAGATCATATGTACAATGTTCGGTGGGTCTGGGACGTTCATACCGCCTTGGTCTTGCCCCCTTAACCGGTTTTCTTGAGTTGGTCAGTCATTTTTTTTGTTGTTTTTGGGGGCTAGAACCCGTTCTATGCCTGAGGTGCCTGTCCAAGAAAAACTTCTCAATCTGGTCTTTTAACTAGATGCAATCCTAGATGGTGTGCTCGATGTCCTTGTGAAAGTTACAATACTTGCTCTAATCTCTTTTTTGCTTGGTTTCCCTTTAGGGGCAATGGGTCAACTAGTAAGTTTCAGTTGCTTACTTGGTTTAACACCTTGTTTATCGTGGCAACCAGAGGTGTATTGCTTTGAAACTTCATAGTGGGTATCTTTGGCTTGTCCTACTTCTGCATCTTGCTTTGTTTGGGCTTCTCTTAGTCAGATAAATCTTTTTTGTTTTTCTTCCCCTTCTTACTTCTGTCTCCCTCTCTTCGGCTCTTCATATAATCAGAAGCATCCACGTGCTTTTAAGCATAGGCAAGCATTTAGGAGAAGTTGTTGGCTGCTCCAAAGCAAGTGACCAGAGAAGACCCTTATCCCAAAGGCCTTCTTAGAATGCATGTTTGAGTGTTTCGTCTTCCACATGCCTTACCTTTAGTGCTACTTCGGTAAAATGGTTTTTATAATCTCTCATTTCTTAATCACCTTGCTTCACTACGTAAAGATGAGTAACCTCCTTCTTTCTCGACTTTGATAGGGCAAAGCTCTTAAAAACGCCTCCAAAATTTGTCAAAAGGAGCCCATGGTGCCCGACTTGATGCGTTGAACCACTGCCAGGTGGGGCTGCATAGGGTCAGCGTGAAGGCCTTGTACATTGCTGCATCGCTAGCGTTTTGGAGCAACACGTGTCCCTGGTAGAGTTCAAAGTGCTCATCTATGTTGGTTGTCCCGTCATAGGCCTTTATCTAAGGCACCTTGAATTTGTTCGGCATGGGGCCTCTCATGATTGCCTCGGTAAAAGGCGAGTTAGTCATGCCGATGTAATCAACTCTATATCAACTATTGTTGATCTGATTAATTTGACGTTGCAACTCATGAAGCTGTTGGTTGTTCATGTCCTCTTGAAGCTTCACCTGGTACGAAGCTCCAAAGCTCTGTCTCTGACCCACTCGTTGTTCTCTATAGCTGGTCAATCTAGGGCAAGATGAACTCCCCAGTGCTTGAGCCTGTTAAAGAATAAAGCTTGGGAACCTTATGGGGAATGACCCTGTTTGGCTTGAACACCAAGCCAACTGTTACAGCCATCACAGTTGCCTTGGGAGGCATTCTTCGATGTCTGGGTCCTAGCCCTCGACCCTACTTGGGCATCAACCTTGTTTTCCCAAGCTGACGGAAGGACCGTTGGGGGTGGCTGTTGCATGCGCTACACTGCCATTTGCTCCATCATAATCTGTACCATAGTAGTAAGTTCCTGGATAAGATCCTCGGCGGCTAGTACTCTTTTATAACTGCATTGTCCACCTGAGCGGTATCGAGCCGCACAAGGTCGATCGCTCAGCCTACCTAGATTCCAATTTTAGCCATTCCCTGATCCCTCTTATTAGGGAATGTCACCTTGGGTATGTCCTCTTGTGGCCATGGTTGAGAATGCTATAAGTGTGTAGGTGTCCTCCATTTAGCGCCAAAATGTTGATGTTTAGATTTTGATCAACACCACGTACAACTTCATATTGTGGTCGGACGACCTTTTCTGCTCTTCCCGGCTTCCTAGAGTGGGCCTGTATGGAGAGGGTATGCCTTGGAAGTTAAGGAAGATACCGGTGTGGTACTAGTCAAGGGCTTTTCAACACTGAAGTCAAGTACTTGTTTGGCCGAGAGAGTGGCTAAGGTAGATATGAAAGAGTCCATTTACCTTAAGGGTGGAGCTAATGCTCCTATTTATAATACTTCACATGGATCGGGTATAGGGTGGGTCCACCATATGACCTGGGTGCACCGTACTGTGGTGTCAAGTAGGTAGGTGACATGTGTCACAATCCCATCGGAGGGGAAGCTTCCCGTCTAAAGGTTGTAGTAAAGCCATGTGGTGGCCTTATGAAGCAAAACACAGGTTCTTCTTGAGGTAACTGGCACTGTGTCTAGTAGTCGAGAACGGCACAGGGATTATGTAATACCCATATTTTTAACGGGCATGATTTTGTAAAATTTAATGAATAAAATGTGACTATTTAAAATTACTAAGTTGTCTATGATCATTAAAAATATATATATACCACTTTAGTATTTTTTTACCAAGTCTTCCTAAGAAACATTCAAAATTTACCAATACTCACTTCTACCAATCTTGTCTCCCTAAATTAATGCTCAATTATGTTGCCTTCTTCTCATTTTGCTAAAGGTCTCCGAAGGGGACATTGAATTATTTTCCCTCAATTAATAGAAGACATGGAGATATTTTCTCAACCACCTATTTAATTATTTCCTCATCTTCTTCCATAATTCACTCCAATTGTCCACTCAATTATGTTGGCATTATTTGCTAAAAGTCTCCATGGGAAACATGATGATATTTTCTTTTAATGCTCTTTTGTTTCTTCTTACAACTTTTCCCCGTAAACTTCCCATTCCTCTCAAGCATTTTGATATCTTTTTATTTAACCATCACCACCTTCTTCTCTAGTTTCTCATTCTCTCCCTTTCTCACTTCAAATTCTAACTAAAGACATAGAGCACAAAGCTCTCTTTGTGGCCAAGACAATTATAATTCCCAACCATGGTCAAGGCGGTTTTAGAGTTAATTCAAGCTTGATTTTTAACCCGAACTTTAGTGCTTTTCAAAGGCATTTTGAGGTAGGTTTTCTTTAATCTAAACTTAGTTTTTAATATGTGTTTTCTCTATGTTTAATGTATAATTTTCGTGTTCAAAATTCATGCAAATTTCTAGTTATGTTAACATGCATCCTTGAGCATTTATGAACAAAAACTTGAGTCTTAAGTTACAACCCACAACCAACTTTTATTTTGGTTTGATAACAATGTTAGAAACATGCTAGGAATGTTTAAAACCAGTTTCCATAACTTTAAGATTGATGTTCTAATGTTTTGAGCTTAAAGAGCAAACTTAAGCATGTTTTCATCATTATTTACAAGAAAAGCTAGAGATATAATTTGATAATGATTTTGGTGTAAAACTCATGAGAATATGTTTATTGTGATTATATAATGCATGTTGCATATTTTGGAATGGTTTTGAGATTTTAAACAAGGATAATATGCTTTAGGTTAAAGAAAAATTTGACATCCCATAAACTTTATAATACCTCTATGGGCAGTGGCTATTTCTTAAAATTCTGGAGTTAAATGAAAATGAATTTTGTAAATTGGTTTGCATATTTAAAAAGTAGACATCCTCAGCTTTCCAACGAGCTATCATGAGCATAAATCGGAGTTGTATTTTAATTTCTATGAATTTTTCAATTTTTGTAAACCTGCTAGCGAAAATAAACCACCCGTCTACCTTAAGTAAACCACCTATTAACCCGTGTGTTGATTGTAGATAGTGAACCTGTCTTTTTGCAAAAGTATACCACCAAGTTGCCATGGTATACCAACTGTTAACTTGAACCAAAAACCCAACTTTGCTCACCTTCGAGTCTCTTAATGTCTTACAACCTTTCCAATACTATCCTAAATGATTTATGAATTCTTAATAGAGACTAAAACATATAAATTACTTGTATGTATTTTATATTGTGTTTAAGATAAAAATTGTTTACTTGGTATTTAAAGAACAATTGCATAAAAATACTTTAATGGCACTAGTAGACGGGTTTCATATAATTCACTTATGAATGTGATTATACGTTGTGCTTTAGTTTTAATTGTCCTTATGCATGCCTTAGGGTCAAGGATGTATGGAGCTAATGTTAATTAATTCCGAGATTAAAAGTTTGTTGTTAAGCTTTGAAGGTAGGGATTCTATTACTCATCTTTTGTGAGGTTTTTGGTAAATTAAATTTGGTTGTTTTATGTTGTAAAGTATGTATATTGTATAGCGATGAATATAATGATTTGACATATGTTATAAATTGAGAAGCATGGTTAGGAAATTGACTCTATAAATAAAAAAAATTGAATACAAAGGAATAGTGAGATGTAAAAAGGGCGGCGGTTACGTCCTTGGGCATGAATACCCTAAAAGGTAAAATAGGGAAAGGTGATGACGCTTCCTTGGGTTGAAAGTCACAGAATGCACTATACAGGAATCGATTTGGTGAGGACTCGGGGCTTGATGTCCCCTCACCAGAACACCTTTGGAATGTTTACAGGGTGATCAAGCGCGCCCATTTGGGTTTCGATGAGTTGAGTGATACTCTATTTAACATGGATACCTAGGAACAATGATGATTTGTAATATTTGTATGAATGTGTAATTATGAAACTTGGTAATGATTAACTATGGTATCCACAAGATGTGATCATAATAAACCTCATAATCTAGAATATGATGTAACTTACTAACCATGCAGTTTTAATGTGGTAATAGATAAACCATAAGGTGAGTTATGATTTCCCTACTGGGCATGTCGATGCTCATCCCTATCATATCTTCATCTTTCAGGTGGAACTCAGTGCAACATATCTGAAAAGGAATAAGCAAAAACAACCCTGCTGTTTTCGTGTTATAAGACCTTATTTATTTGTAACTTATCTACAACATGTAAGAGTTGTATTATTTTTTTTTTATGATGGTTGTGTTAAGTTATTTGGGAATTGTACTATGGTGATGATGATTGTAATATATATATTTAGTGCTACACTAAAAACTGTGGTTTATATTTAAAACGTTTATTTTTATTTTTTTAGTTGTTTAAAGACCCATGGGTATTATTTAATTGATTTAAATATGAAATTTAAAATTATTTTTATTTATTCAAAACTGTTAACCCCCACATAGGATGTTACAGATTACCTCGAGGAATGTTTGCCGATCAACTGGGGAGCCCTTGAGGGCTTTAAAATGTTTATACGCCAAGCAATGGTGGTCGGCAGTCTAGGGTCATGTCCTTGGATAGGAGCCGAGCATAACCCTCAAGAAAAATAATCCAAACATTAATAATGATGATGATGATTGTGCAATAGTTGGTTGAAACCTGAGCCTTTCTTGATGTGTGCATGATGACCGTCAATGCACACTTCTAATTAAATTTTGATAAAGACAAAGGACTATATTCCTACATCACAAAAATGGTGAATATATCAAAATGCATTTGGACTCTCCTCCCTTTTCTCCAATCAATTTGGACTCTGCGGCTTCCATTCAAAAGCCTTTTGAATGGGAATTTGAGGAGGTTGAATTTGTGTTGAGACAAGATGATGATGATGCTGTCAAAATTCGAGAGTTCACATGATTGACTTCATTTTTTTTTGGAATTAATTGAACTAAGAATTACCTTTGTACTTGTTGTAATTTATGCAATTGGCTTTGCATTTTAGTGGAAGAATTCCTAACTTGATCTCTTATTTTCTCTACACGTGATTTCAAATTTTCTTATATTCATGTTGTAGGCTTCCATATACTAAAACATGCATTCAAATGGCTTCGTGTTCATATGGAAGAACTTATAATTTGATCCTTTCTTTTCTTTACTGGTGATTGCAAATTTTTCTCCGTCATATTTTGGGCGATCTTAGGCTCTCATCTTTTTAAGAACATCTCCATTAATGCAGTGTCAAATTAGTATCTTAAAAGTTAATCTTTTCTGTTATGAGTTTCAAAGTTTAATAATTATGACAAGTGAATATAACATTGAAATAAACATTATATATTAAAACACAAAATAAAATTATAATATATAAAATATGTTATTTTATTTTTTACTTAATGTCAAATGTAACATTGATATTAACAATTCCATTAGAGACGCTCTAATGCTGTAGTTGCTGCAGTATGCCAAACATATGATTTGTGACATTCGATTCCACCAGTCAAACAACCATATTTAGAAGAAAAACTCTTTTCAACCCCTTTAGGCTCCCGCCCAGGCCCCTCACATAGGGTGGGCCCCACTATGTGGGACCCACGTCCCGGGCTGGAGCCCGACGGGGCTATATAGAAATGCTTTATTTAGAATGAGTTGCTGAATTTTGGTGTAATATCGTGAATACCTGATAAGTCACTATTAATTTTGTTTCCTTTCCAAATTTTGACAGGAAAGTCGTATTTACGTCTTTCTTGCATAACAAGTTTCAAAAATAGTCAGCAACTTTATCAGTTACGCACCAAACGTGATCCTAAAACTTTTTTTCCTTCTTACAATTCGTAATTGTTTGGAAATAAAAATCTGTTTCCATGTTTTAAAGGTTCAAATTTGATCTTCCATGTAAATATAAATATATATATATATAGTGGTCAAATATAAAATGTTTGGCTTAATCCATTTGAATTAACGAGATTTTTGCATTCTTGACCCCGTCCTTTTTTTCCCTATTGGCTATGAAAAAAAAAAAAAAAAATTCTTCGTTTTGGGTCTGTCGAGAATGAAATAGAGGAACACCATTTTAAAAAAATAATATTCGAATATATTATGTATGTTGAAAATTTTAAGTTTAATATAAAATGGTATCTAACTTAATTTATAACTCTAATTTGTTGTGGGTTCTTTATATAATTCTATTAGGCTTGCTCATTCTTTTTGTTTATTTTTATTTATCTAATGGAAAAGGATTTGGCCCTTTTTTTAGACTTGTTCTTTTAGTAATGTGAAGCACATTGTGCTGAAAATTCCGGAGTCTTTTCCTCGACCACCTACCAGGGATGAAATTTTCGGGGAAATTTTAGAAATTGCAGTGGAAATTTTAAAAATTTCGAGGTTCTAAAATATCTTTTTATTGTATTATCAATTTCGACAAAA
The DNA here is from genome assembly GCA_025403435.1 of Artocarpus heterophyllus. Classification (NCBI taxonomy): domain Eukaryota; kingdom Viridiplantae; phylum Streptophyta; class Magnoliopsida; order Rosales; family Moraceae; genus Artocarpus; species Artocarpus heterophyllus. The sequence goes on from CM046337.1 coordinate 19,552,063, forward strand.
TATTGAAAATACCTGTAAATTTTGGTCGAAATATCGATATCGGGGAATCTATAGTGTATTTTGTACAAAATTTCAATATATATTGGCAAAACTTTGACAAAATTTCGGTGATATCGAAAATTACAAAATTTAATAGTTTTTTATATTTAAATATTTTATTGGTATTTTATACTTTCAATGAGTGAATATTTATCTTACACACATTAACTTTACAGCAAGATTAGACCTTCCCTGCCGTAGAAACTATGATATTTATGGAATTTTCAATTATTCTTGTCCAAGTATACCACTATCATCTCAATCAAACAATTAGAAAAATTCATTTCGCATACATATTTTATATAATGGGAAAAAGTCAATAAACCTATATGTGACATATTTATAACTATATTCAGCACCACTCGAATAACATATCATGTCACCAATATTGTTTGAATTAAAATGACATCCCAGTCATATTTGAGCTTCATAGAATTTCCTTTTGATATTGACAAATAAATCATGTTTATTTATATTTTTTTTAATGTTTATTGTATCTTAAAGTGTTAGAGCTATGCTTAATATAAAATTTCTTTAATTTTTATAATTTTTGTTAAAATTTTCACTAATATCAATATTTTTTCTAAAATTTTTATAAAATTAAAATACCGATATTTTTACCGATACTGATTTTTTCATCCTTTGCAACACTAAACCATAATGTTAACAAGGAAACGTGAACTACAAGGCAAAAGTTTCCTTTTTTTCTATAAATGTTAAATCAATACTCGATAAGGACTTGGGCTAATTCATTATCGTTCTGCCAATGTAATACGATCATGACTTTGTTTTGTTTCATTATTCTTTATGTTGACAAATATACAATTACAATTTCCAAACGTTTTTATTGCATGCGTAAGTTCACATCAATCCCCATGAATGATATCCTGACAAATTGTATATATTTAATTTTGGAAATTGAAGTTGGTTCAATTAGTGCGTAATGAGTGTACGAGTTACTTTTAATACATTGAATTCTTCTTGGTTACAAATCTCACCAAACGCCAAATGGTTCAAGAAAATAATCACCAAATCAACTTTCAACAAAAGAGTTCGCTTGCTCTACATGGGATGATGCTTCCAACCATCACACAAGATTATTATTATTTTAAAAAAAAATCTCATAAGGCCTCAAGTTCATGCTAGAGTGGAACAAAGAAATTAAAAAAAAAAAAAATTGAGAATTTTGTGGTAGGACCCGTAAGGTAAAAAAAAAAAAAAAAACTCATCGAAAAGATACAGTTTTTGAAAGACAACCTATATAGTAATTATGTATTGATATGGTTATTATCAAAATTGATATATTGTATTTTAACAAAACATCGTATTGATATCTTGTAGTTTAAAAAAAATATCAAAAAGATATCCTATAGTTTTTACCTACATGATTTTAGTACCTCTAAGCTTATATTTTGTGGCATTAAATTTTCATCTTACAATTTTACTGATAAACCTTTAAATGATTCACAAAACTATGAAAGAAAATAAAAAAAAAGCTTATAAAAAAATCATATTTACAGATTTATTCGTTTCTTTTTTTAGATTTTATTTTCTATTATAGTTTTACAAAAATAATCACAGAATTATTAATAAAATAATAAGTTGAAAATCTTGTACACAATGTGAATTTGGAGCCTATAAACAAAGCCAGATATAGTAATTACCACGTAATTTTGGTTAATCTTTCAAGAAATAGAAGGAAAGTAGTTCCATACGGATGAATTAAGCCATTATTTATTCCTCATAAATTCGTGACACTTACAAGCAAATTTTATAGAAAATGTCCACATAACAGGATGATTTCCACTAACTCCAGTACAAATGGAAATCAATTGTTAGGAATGATACACAATGAAATACTTTAACCACTCAAAATACTTCATTGCAAAGCAAAAACACATGGGAAATCACATCCCCATAACTCTACAGAAGGCTCTAACACTTAGATTTGATAGTTACTAAAACAAAAACATGTGAATTGAAGCAATTATTCACATTAATAATTGTATAGTAAATACTAAGACGCTGATTGTAACTTAGAAAGAGATTTGGATAAATTAAACTCCCTATGCACTGCTGCTAAACATAAACCTTCTGCCGCAAATACTATTCGCAGCCTCATATTAGCAGTCAGAAGAAGGCTCTGCTGCCATAGAAAACCCGCGATCCGTCCTTCTTTTTCTCGAGTTCTAGCTGCTTGTTACGGTTTTGAATCATGTCATGATGACTATGGTCTTGTTGTTCTGCCGTATCAAGGTCCATTGGAAGCTTCATATTTGCCAAAGACTCGGTAAATTGTTGCATACTTCTCATGTACATGTTCACTATTTGCTGCTGCATTGCAGACTGCTCGGCCTCAAGATTCATATTCCCAAGTGGAGCCGAGAACACTTGACCGAATTGAGCAGAACCACCCGGTTTTTTCCCTTCTTTCTTCTTATCCTCCTCTTCTTTGCTTGAGAAATTTGATTCCTTTTCATCTCCAATTTCCCTTCCTTTCTTTGAAGTTGGAGTGTCTGGACAAGTATTAGTCCCATGGTTTGGTACTTCCGTGGTTATGGAAGCATTAACAGAAATCGACGACTCGCCACTGCCACGATTCTTCTTCTCGCTTGAATCTCCCGAGTTCCTATCGTCACTCAAGCTTGTTGTGGTGGAGCTAAAGAAGCCGGAGTTCTGGATACTGCTTCCATTGGGGGAAACAGGCTCACCACCATGAGTTTCCTCTGACGAATTGACGGTCATCTCGCAGTCATCAACAGCCTGAGGAGATGCCCCGAGATGAAGAAACGAGGCAATGCCACCACAACCGGGCTTAGAATTACCCAAACCACCACGCCTGGCCAGATCAAAATACTCTGAAACCATCTGCTGATTCGCCCTCACTACACTGATATCAGGAAACTCAATCCTCGAATACTCAACCGGGTCTAGCATCACCTCCGAAATCTTCCGATCGAGCAGCACAACCTCAGAAGTTATGGATGAACTCGCGGGCGATTCGGATAGCGGATTAAGGGAAGGACTAACAGGCAAAGATGTGTATAAAGAAAGAGTCAGTTGGACAGTCCCAGCCGGGGAATGAAAGAGATCAGTGGAAGACAGACTATAGTCCTGTGGCAGCTTGCCTTTTCCAACAACTTGTGAAATTGGGACAAGAGCAAAGCCCAAAAGCTGATCTTCCATGTACTTTCTAGCCCTGCTAAACATCCAGATTTCGCATTTGAGGACAGCATCGAGCTGCGTGATTTTCATCCTCAGGCCCTCATTGAAGTCCGGGTTCTTTCCGCCTCCATTGATGACTCTGGTGGAGAGAGTCTCATCTGGATTGTAAGTGAGAGAGAATTTCGCATACACATCTTGGTTTTCGTATATGCATATGTTGTGAATGTTCCGAGCATGGTGGACATAGATTTCAAGAACTCCTGAAAACTCGGATTCTTCGCCATTTGTATGCTCATCACTTATTGTGTTTGAGTTCAAATTGTAACGGAATCCCGTTCTCTGGTTAAACGAGTCCATGAAAATGAATGGAAAGTTTCCCTGTTTGTGTTCCAATACTCCACTGTTTGGTTTCCAAGAAAGAAAGCTAGAAACAAAAATGGAAAATAAGCTTTTAATTAACAGCTATAGAAAATAAACTTTTCATTTTGATTCTTCATCTGGGTATGTGTCAAAATGTGTAAAAACTACCGTAAATAGTAATATAGCATAGTCTAAAGAGAAACAGAGAACAGAGAAAGAGCAGAACAACACAAATTATTAAAAGATGGAGCTCTTTTTCACAGAGCTAAAAGCTGCTAAATGATTGTCAACAACACGTTGTAGCCTCTGGTTCTACATCTACACTTGCCCAACATTGTTGGGTTCTGGAGAAGTTTTCTTGAGATCAATCTAAACATTCAAGCTTAAGATAAAAACAGTGCAGATTTTAGAGTGAGAGAGGGAGAAACTTACAGTAGAGTAAAGGAGCTTGCTTAGTGGAAGGTCAAGAGTTGGTGTGGTAGTAGGTGGGGAGGGAAAGAAAGGATGGAATGAATGAAGAAAATCAATAATAAAAAATGTTGATGATGTTATGGTTGTTTTTTTAAACAACTTTTCTTTCTTTTTCTTTCTTTTTTTCTTTTTCCTCCTCTACTCCAGTGGGATTTTTTTTTTTTTGCCCTTTTGGGGGTGGGTGGAGGATAGTGATCTTTGAAGGTATTGGCTTTGCTTGGGTTTGACGTTGTAGTCTTCCACTCTCCCACTGACTGATTTTCTTTCTCCACTCAGAAATTGGAGGACCCCACTTGCGCCCACATCTTCATCATCACTTCTCGTCTACCACTCTCTTTCTAACTCACTCAGATTCTCTCCGAAGTTTACAAAGAAACAAAAGTCTTCTCTTCTGTTGGATTTCTGCCCCTCTCAACAAGGCTCTTTCTCCCCCAAAAAGAAACGCAAAATGCCCTTACTTCGAGCTCTATCACTCATCGAGAGACAATGTGCTCCTCGTTCAAGGGTAGGGCCCGAAGGTGGTATCTTCAGCAAACATTTTTGCGTCTGAAGAACTTTAATAATGCCCAAACAATATACTAAAATGGATCACTGAATTTTTTTCTTTAAATAAAATAAATAAATAAATAAAATTCACATAGGGGATTCTATTGTGAAAACTGTGCTTTTTCTCTACCGATGGAGCACTTGTATCCAAACCGTTGGATCAATATCTATTGGCTAAGACCGCCTTGTCTTTTATATGCCACCTTTAGGTTGCACACACCCAATTAAAGCTCGTGGACCCCACGGTTGAGAGCTGTTGTAGGAAAAAGTGCACCACGTTGAACGCATCGAACCAGACGAGTCAACGACACATGAGCGCCTGGCTGAAGGGTGCACCTAATGTGCGTAGATGGAAGGAACGTGAGCGGTTGGCCCACTAACAAGTGCATTGATGCAGGCTGGAGGAGGCCCAATGGCGTGATGACATGTGTCCACACGGGCTGACGCTGAATGAGAGAGAGATAAGTGTTTTGGCACCAAATTTAGTATTTTTTACACTGTTTTGCTTTGTTGTTGCTCTAGATTTTTAATCTACAAATAAATAATTAAATCAAAATTAATTATTTAAAATTAATTATTTCACACAAAATATGTATAAAAATTATACAAATATTTTTAAGATAAAATAATTTAAAAGACAAAATATATATATATTTAAGAGATTTTTTGCCAAATTGATTCAAGATGATTATTTAACACAAATGCTTTAATTAAAAGATTTAATAATAAATAAAAGTACAAAATGATACTATTTAGCCATATAAAACATGCATTTTTTTTAAATATAAAATGTGTACTTTTATGTGTTCATCAAGTTATAGCTTTTTTGTCAGACTAATTGGCAAAACAAATATTTAATTAAATAGCTTGATTTCCTAAGATCTTTCACAATGATAGATGGAGGTTTGTCGACCTATAAGGAGAGAGGTTGATGATGATAATATCTAGTTTTTTGAGCTCAATGATGATGATAATATTCAAACCCAAGCATTCTATAGGCTTTCATTAAAATCTCTCTATATGCATAAGAATGTCCAACTGGTTTTTAAGTAATATTCAGTCAACTGGTTGTGGGTATTGATGTTTTCTCCTCTACTACAAGGAACCAGAACCCAAAACCAACTCTTTCTTAACTTAAAAAAAATTCCTAGACTAGAAGTTGATAAAGTTTCGTCAACATCTATCACAATGTTTTGTTGAGAAGACAACAAAGATGATTTTTATTTGAATTAACAACGTATCCAAACTTTAAAAACAAAAATAAAGATAAATTAATGACTTTTGTGCTTCAAGTGCTTAGTTGGAGATCCTTCACTAAATAATTTAAAACACAGTAAAAATACGTATTTATTGTTGGGTTCCAATTTGAAGGGCCCAAATTGAGAGTAGCCATTGGGATTTAATGTTGTTTTCATTCGATAATATTAAAGGATTTAATTTTTTCACCAATTTACACTTTTATTTGTCATTCAATCCTTTAATTACATCTTATATGGTTAAATAATTATTTTAAGTCAATTCGGCAAAAACAGTATGTGTGTGTGTGTGTGTGTGTGTATATATATGAATAACTATGGTAAAAAATAAACAATAATCAATATGAAGTAGTTAGATTCAGATTAATTGGGCCAATGATCATTGTTATCAGAACCTGTGACACCCGTTATTCTCCTAACGGGTATTAAGGTAATAAAATTAATTTTTAGTGTATCAATCAAAAAAAAAATTGCTTCATTTAAAATTTATTTTACAATATTTATTTTTATCTATTTTTAAATTTTCTAAAATTCTCATATATTTATTATGTTTACTGAAAAGCCTTAGAACTTCTTATAAATCTCAAAAATGTCATATTGGCATTATGTGCGTTAAAGTCTCTAGATGAGACATAAGGATATCTTTTCCAACTATTCTTGACCCTCATTTTCTTTATTTCCTCCGTGACACACTTCAACATGTCTCTTCCATAATTGCTTATATCAATTCTCTTCAAAGACTTCATCTTTTCTTCATTTTTCTTCTACGGTTCCCACACTCTTCTTCTCATTTCTTTGCTGAAGCAAAATACTTAGAGAACTTCTTCAAGGAAGCCATAAAAATCAGCCACCATCACCTCTATTTGAGCAAGAATTTCAGTCATACCGAAGTCAAGGAACCTGTTTTGAAGCCATTTCAAGCTTCCAACTAACCATAATCCGAGGTTAGAATCTTATGAACAAATTTGGTCTTTCATTTATAATTTTTTTTATATACTCAAGGATTGTTCAAATTTACGTTCTTAAACCTAAGTATATATTTGTCGCTATTTTGGAGCATATGTATAAAGTACAAGTGTATATGCCCTAGACAGAAAATTTATATTGTTAAACTTTGTAATACCTCTATGGGCAGTGGCTATCTCTTGAAATTCTAGGATTAAATTAAAATAAATTTTATAAATTGGTTTGCATTTTTAAAAAGTAGACATCCTAAGCTTTCTAACGAGCTATCATAAACCTAAATCGGAGTTGTATTTCATTTTCTATGAATTATTCAATTTTCGGATTGAAAACTAATAAACCTGCCAATTTGTTATAGTATACCAGCTGCTAACCTGAACCAAGAACCCATCTTTGCTCATCACCTAATTCCTTAATGTCTTGCAACCTTTCCAATATTATCCTAAGTGATTGATGAATCTTATTAGAGACTAATACATATAGATTACTTGTTTACATTTTATATTGTGTTAAGATAAAAATTGTTTACTGTGGTATTCAAAAGAGATTTACATAAAAGCTTTAATGGTATACTAGTAAGATAGATTTACACATGATTTATTTATGAATGTAGTTGTATGTTGTGTTTTAGTTTTAATTGTCCTTATGCACGCCTTAGGATCAAGGGAGTATGGAGTTAACGTTAATTGATTTCAAGATTAAAAAATTGTTGATAAGCTTGAAAGGTAGGGATTCTATTACTCATCTTTTGTGAGGTTTTTATAGAATTCAAATTGATTGTTTTATGACAAGATATATATATCTATGTTGAATTGATATTATATGAGTATCACATATGAAACTATGACATGGACTCGTCTTGTATTGTATGGCGAGGAACATAATGAATTGACACATGTTATAAATTGAGAAGCATGGTTAGAAAAACTGACTCTATTAATAATGATTGAATATAGAGAAATGGTGAGACGTGAAGAGGGCGGCAGTTACGTCATTGGGCATGAATACCCTAAAAGGTAATATAGAGGGAAGGTGATGACGCTTCCTTGGGTTGAAAGTTCTAGAACACATGTATAGGAATCGACTTGGTGAGGACTCGGGGCTTGATGTCCCCTCACTGAAACACCCTTAGAATGTTTAGAGGGTGATCAAGCGCACCCATTTGGGTTTCGATGAGTTGAGTGATACTCTATTGAATGTGGATACCTAGGAATAATGATGAACTATAATATTTGTATATATGTATATGTATGAAACTCGGTAATGATTAACTATGGTATCCACGGAATATGATTATAATAAATCTCATAATCTAGATAATGATGAGTATTAACTAACCATGCAGGTTTTAATGTGGTAATAATAAAAACCTAAAAGTAAGTAATGGTTTTCTCTACTGAGCATATTATTGCTCATTCCCTTATATTTTTATCTTTTCAGAACTCACTAAGTGTGAGGTGGCTACGAGAAAAATAGTTGAGAAAGCGATGTAGCTGTATTACATTGGGACTGTTTCAATTGTTAAGAATGTTTTTCATGGTAATGTAAGCATCAATTGTTACTTTTTGTGACTGTATTAAAATGATGATGACGACAATTTATATTATTAAATTTAAGGTGCTACATTAAACTGTAGTTTAATTGTCGTTTATATTTTTATTTTTGATTTAAGAGTTTTCATTTAAGCCTCGGGCAACTTTATTTTTAAGGTTTTACTTTTATTTTTTATTTTTATTTTATTTTATTAAAAACTGTTAACCCCCATATAGGGGCGTTACAGAACCTTAACAGATTTAGAAAGTATTAATAACAAGACATATATTGAGAAACATTTATCACAAAACAAAGATTGAAATATAAACAAAAATACAATTAAAATTAATATCAAACAACATATTTATAGTTGTTCACTCAATAATTTGAGCCATACAATTTACAAGATTTTCTAGGCATTCTATATATATATTGCTAATTAATTGATTAATTAGATGGGCTTTATTTATTTTTGTTATTTGTATATATTATAGATACTTTAATAGGCATTAACATAATCCCATAATTATTATTAATGTGACTATAAAGTTAATATATAATTGTTATATGCATGAAGATTAAATTTGTAGATAATAATCTAACTAGTTCGTGATAAATTAATTATAAGTTTGAGATCTGTAATTAAATATTACAAATGTGGTCCAATCCTTTTAGATACTTATTTTGCCTTTTTTTTTTGTTGCAAAAAACTCTAGTTTGATCATTGTCCCTTATAAACACATAAATGTGCACATTTTATATGGTTCGATATCACAATTTTATACTTTTATTTGTTATTAGATCCTTTAATTAAAATATTTGTGTATTAAATGAATATTCTGAGTCATTTGGTAAAAATCTTTAATTAAATATGTATTTTTAGTGTGTTTGAGTTAAAACTTTAATTAAATTATTCTTATATGGCTTCCCCTAAAAAAAATTGTACATGCCTGTATGGATACATACACACACAGGACAAGTGTTAAGTCTGTCACCATATAAATCTAGTTTTTTTTTTGTCGAAAATATGATTTAGTTCATGTTTTGTGTAATTCTCAATTTATCAAAATATAACTTTTAATGTGACTTTTAAAAATGCACATCTTATATGGCTAAATAACATCATTTTACGCTTTTTTTTGTTATTAATTCTTTTAATTAAAACATTTTTGTGTTAAATAATCATTTTGAGTTAATTCGGCAAAAAACTGCATTAATATGTAATTTTAGTTTGTTTTAAATTATTTTAGTTTAAAAAATATTTGTGTAATTTTATAAATATTTTGTGCATAAAGAAATTAATTGTGGTTTAATTATTTATTTATATATTTGAAATCTAGAGCAAAAACAGGGTAAAATGGTGTAAAAAATACTAAATTCGGTGTCAAAAGCCTTATTTATCTTTCACTCCGTGTCAGCATGTGGACACATGTCATCACGCCATTGGGCCTCCTCCTGCCCATGTTAGTGCACTTGTCAATGGCCCCAGCCGCTCACACTCCTACTATATGCGTGCGTTAGGTGCACACTCCACCCAAGCGCTGGCATGTCATCCATTCACCCGGTTTGGCGCATTCAACATGGTGCACTTTTCCCTAGAGCAGCTCTCAATCGTAGGGCCCATTAGCTTTATTGGGTGTGCATAGCCAAAAGATGGCATAGAAAAGACAATGCCATCTTAGCCAATGGATTTTGATCCAACGGTTTAGATACAAGTGCTCCTTCGATGAAGAAAAAGTACGGTTTCTACTGTAGAAATCCTCATGTATATACACACACTAGTTCAAGCACATACTTCACACGTAGGAATTCCAAGTAAATGTTATAAATGTTTTTTTTTTTTTTTTTTGCTTTAAAACATTTAATTTTTAGTTTTGATTTTTTTTCAAATTTTATTTAAATGTGGTTTTTTTTTTAGATATTGTCAGAAATTGCATATTTATAGTCTAAATAACACCTCAATATTTTGACTTTTGTTTATAAAAGTAATATACACTCTATCACAATCAAAAAGGGTTGTTAGAATTTAAGAAAAAATAGAGATAAAATAATTTTGAACAGAAATATGTTTTATATTTCTATAATAAAAGGGGATAACGTGGAATATATAACTTTTCTTGAGTAAAACACATTTAAAAAAAATATATTTTAGTGGAGGCCAAATAAGAGAAAATTACTCATAAATATACTTGAAAATATTGTATTTGAAACGATTGTTAATAAAATATAATTAGATAAGTATTTATAAGGGCAGCATTTGCAAATATAATACTTTTAGCCTTTAGGATTGCAACAAAAAGTTTTAGTAGAGGACACGCTTGAAAAATTTTATTTCAATTGAGTATATTAAAGAAAATTATGTTGGTGGGACATACTTAGATCACGTGTACTAAAATATACATTCAAATCATGTGTTTTGGTCGAATTTTATACTTGTATAGATAAGTAGGGCATACTTATAAGAAAAGAGGATTTTGGTAAACACAAATTAATAAATAAGAAAGCTATTTTTTTTAGGGGGGAGGGGATCACATTTTTTAAAAAAAAAGACTATTTCAATGATGTAAGTGGAAAAGAAAATCATTTATGAAAGCCACATTTAACAAAATAACATTTTCAAAGATTTGAAAGAAAAAAAAAGAAATATATATATATATATATATATATATATATATATACACTTTTGGTAGGGAATGCTTGAAAAAAAATATTTAATACAGAAAAAAATTGAAAAAAAAAAGAATTTCAATGAAACACATCTATAATACTAAAACCATTTCTATTCTTTGTGTTTTTGAAAATAACAAAAACTTCTCATAAAAAAACCCAAACAGGCCCATAATAATTTAGAAAGTAAAATAACAAATAAAAAAGTAAAAATAAAAAAGAAAAAAAGAGAAGACTTTAGTACAAAAAAGAAAATAAAAGACAAATAATAAATAATAAAAAGAATGAATAATAAAAACGCGAAACTATGTTTTATATTACTTGAGTAAAAAGTTAATGTAGGCAAATTTGATAGAAACATAATTTGGAGTTTGTATAAAAAAATAAAAGTATTTATAATGGTCATGGTCAAAAGAATAATATTTTAAAGTGTTTTTAGCTAGAAACAAAAAAGAAAAATAAAGTTAGCTAAAGTAAAGAAAAAAGGGGAAAAATATTTATAACGTTGTAAGTGGAAAACAAAATCATCTATGAAGGTCATATTTAACAAAATGACATTTCAGAAGATTCAAAGAGAAAAAATACTTTTGATAGGGACATGTTTGAAAAAAAATATTTAAGATAGAAAAAATTGAAGAAAAAATTCAATGATACACAAATTAAAATTCCAAAACTATTATTTTTTTGTATTTTTGAAAATGAAAAAAAATTTCTTAAAAATAAAACCTAACAGGCCCATAGTAGTTTAGAAAGCCAAAAACAAAAAAAAGGAAAAAAAGCAAAAAAAAAAAAGACTTTAATACAAAAAAGAAAATATAAAAAGGACAATATAAATAATAAAAGTAATGAATAATAAATGAGCGAAACTGCCTTTTATATTACTAGAATAAAAAGTTAATATAGGCAAATTTGAGAGAAAATTAATTTGAACTATGTATAAAATAAAAAAAGAATTTATATTGGTCATGGCCAAAAGAATAATATTTTAGATTATTTTTAGGAAAAAAATAAATAAATAAAGCAGAAAAAAATAAAAGAAAAGTTACCTAAAGTAAAAATGGGGAAAAAAGTATTTATAATGACGTAAGTGGAAAACAAAATCATTTATGAAAACCCCCATTTGATAAAATGGCATTTTAGAAGATTCAAAGGGAAAAAATATATACTTTTGGTAGAGACATGCTTAAAAAATATTTAATAAAAAAATTGAAGAAAAAAGAATTTCAATGAAACACATTTTGAAATGAAACCAAACAGGTATTTTAGAAAGTAAAAACAAAAAAAAAGATAAAAAAGAAAAAGAGAAGACTTAAGTCCAAAATATAAAAAATAAACTATAAAATCACAAAATAAGTAACAAATGGAATGAACAATAAAAGAGCAAAACTATCGTTCATATTACTTGAGTAAAAAGTTAATGTAGGCAAATTTAAGAGAAATTAATTTAGAGTATATAAAAAAATAAAAGTATTTGTCATGAATATTTTCGAGTGTTTTTAGCAAAAAAAAAAAAAAAGTTAGCTAAAGGAAAAAGGGGGAAAAAGAACCACAAAGAACAAAATAATTTGACCTTTTTTAAAAATAGTTACGCAAATACTTTCACTATTAATATAATTATGGATTATAGATTATAGATAGATTTAGATTATAGATAGTTACAGATTATGGATAATGAATTATAGATAGAAAAAAAAAACCTAATAAATTGATAAAAATAAAAAATAGAATTAAAAAACGAAAAGATAAGAAAAAGATAAAATAGATGAATTATTTTGGGTTAGAGAAACTCCTACTTTTATATATATATATATATATATATATATATATATAGTAGTAATAATAACAACAACAACAATACTTATATATAGTAGTAGTAATGACAATAATAATAATTGATATAGATAATAGATATAAAAAAATCCTCAACAGTACACCCACCAAGGATAAGTCACTTTTTACTTTACATTTTTAGGATGGGGAGCTATATAGTGGAAGCATCATACTATAAAGATCATTGACATCAAATCTTACAACTTAAATTGGCAGTTTTTATGAAATGTGTAACAAACGTAACACAAAAATCCTTTCATGATATTCAACCCATATAATATGGACCTTTTAGTTTAAACCTTAAGATTGTTGTTGGGTTGTATTTTCATCATCCTAAGATAATTTTTTGACTCTGAAATTGCATGTAATATCTAATTCAAAATATTCTACATTAGTATGTTATTTCATAGTGCTTTAGTGTGCCGTTAAAGTCTATATAACAATGTTACAACGTCAAAATCCCTTTTTATCAGTTAACGATGGAAACTAGTGAAAAACTACCATTTTTATGTAGCTCGGCCGAACCGTCGGCTTGCCAACCACTTAGGTCCAACCTGTCGAACTGTTGTGTTCGGCCTATTGACCATTTGGGTTCAGCCTGCCGAGCTATTTAAATTTGGTCTGCCGAAGAATAAGTTCAGCCTGCCAAACTGTTTGAATCCGGCATGACGAAGGTTGAGTTTGACCTATTAATTTGTCGAAATCTAGAAAATTCTAAACTTCAAGTCTTGGCCAACTCGAGCTTCAAAGCTCAATCCAACCTATTTTCATGCAATCCAGACCCAAAGAACATACATAGAACAATAGAAAACAACTCTGAATCCTTTAGAAACAAAATCTTAAAATTTAGACAAAATTTCACAATTTATTATGTAAATTAAGAAAAATGTAAAAACTTGATTAATTTGCTTTAAATCCAAATGGGGCATGAATTCGTAGTAAAATGGGTTCCATGAGCTCAAATTAAGTTTTGTTTAAACCTATACATGCTCGGATTACAACTTGCATAAAAGTTGAGACAAATTTTGTATAAAAATTGAAAACTTTAAAGAGAGAGAAAGAGCTAACCTCAAATGAACTTTTTTGAGAGAAACTGGATGGTTTAAACTTTGTTTTCTTGGCCTCCACTTTGATTGAAATTTGGCTGGGTTCTTTTTAGATGCACAGAGGGAGTGAGAGGCATGGAGAGAAGAAGAGGAAGGGAGAGAGAGACTTGAATGAGAGGGTGAGAGTGAGGGGAGAATGAGCTCCTTTTATTTGTGAAGATTGAAGGCAGTTTTGGAGGGGAAAGCTGTGTTCAACACACAATTTTGGCAAGGTTGTTTCAAGGTTGCTGAGTTTTGGCGGGAGGGGACCTGTTGGGAATTCGACAATTTATTTTGTTCCAAAAAGTTATATTAAATCTGATATTGGAAAAATGAAACAATTTAAATAGAAATCGTCAAAATTTGTTTTAAAGAGTTATCAAAATGTTAAAATTCATCTATGGTAATTTGAATAAATTTTAAAATTTAAGATAACCAACAAAATAATTAAAAGTTAAATTAATTGAGAAAATACCACAAAATGATTAAATTACATGCAATTTGAGATTAGGCACACTAATTCACTAAGTTACATACTAAACCTAATTGATTTAAATCTGGGCATTACAACTCTCCTCCCCTTAAGGAATTTCGTCCTCGAAATTTCAAGTGTATCTCAGTACTAAATAAGCATGGATACCGCTAACCCGAGGAACGCGATGAAACAACTAAGCAACTAAACTAAGCAATTAGTCAAACAAAATAAATAAAAAGATGAAATGCTCAACCGAAACAAGTCTCATCAGTGATCACCGTCACGTGGATACTAACCACGAAGGTAGATGGATGATTAAACTATAGTTAATAGCATGGCACTACTCACGTCATCATCTTTAGAATAAATAGTACTGTGACTAACATGAACGTTGACACCGTGGTGTTGCCATAACACCTTCACTAGCGATATGTCACGATGTCGTAAACTAATACCTACTCATTGGTCATATTCTTTTGCATCACTACGTTGATCAATGAAACAATCTTGCTAAAGTCAGGGTGGCTTTCCAGTAGCATTGACACACAATATACGTTATGAATGCAAGAAAGCTCGGGAAAAGGATCAAGTCGGTAGGCAACTGCACCGACTCGGTGAGTAATCTCAAACAACCCAACAATCTTGGCAAAAGTTTTCCACTTACATCAAGATGTGAAATCCCTTTACGCAGAAAACCTTGAGAAGAATGAAATCCTTTTTTTTTATTTAAAAGTTGGCGTCTCTTATTAGCATGACTCTCTTATTAGTTCTAGCTGCCCTTAATCGATCCCATATCACGTCAATTTTCTCATTGTTCTTCACAGATTTCATTTGGTCTGATGATGATCCTATCTTCCAGTTCTAACTAACAAATCGGTGACCAATACAATTTCCCATAAGTGCCTCAAACGAGACCATACTAATATTCACTACGTGATTGTCATTGTATAACACATTAGGCCACACATAAATACTTCTTTCCAAATTCTGCCAAATCCTAAATTAGAAGCATGGATTGTGTCCTCGAGAATCTATATATCTTACTCAGACTGACCGTTAGTCAAAGAATTAAAGGTGGTGCTGAAGTTCAAATCCATACTAAGTACTTCTTAGAAACTTCTCTAATACTTTTGGTTAATTTGGACATCTTCATCAAAGTGATGAGCAACAAAACTTTTATGTATTTCTTGGGATACAATCCTCCCAGGACTTTCCTTAGGTACATTAATCGAAAATGTATAAAATGCGTTGATTCTGTCAACCTATTCACAACGACCAGATTAGCACCTTGCTGTTGTTTCGTGCTTTACACTTGATTGCATGTCACATACTCAGCGACATAATTCCATAACATCTTTCCTCATCTCTCGTCACTAATTCTTGTCTCCATTCGAACCGTAATATACCTTCGTAGTCCCGAGACCTGTGCACTTCGTCCGATTCAACCTTTGTCACTTACTCCATTACTGGCATTGCCAAACATCCCATGAAATACAAGATCCATTCCTATATGCCTTCCACTCATCGAACTGCTTCCCATTTCAAGTCCGTGCTTGGGATTTGGATATAGATTAGTGGATGTTATCATAGATTGTGTTTTGACTCTGGGTTTCTACTCTTGTTAATGGCCTCCAATGTGAGGAAGCTGTACCAGGTAAGAGACTTAGACAAGGCTGCCACTGTCACCTTATCTTTTCATTGTTTATGCGGTGGGGTTTTCTACTCTTATTTACCAACAAGAGCATTTGGGCCTGTTGAAGGGGTTCCTTGCGCCAAAAGTGCTCCTAGTGTAATTCACATGGTTTTCGATGATGATAGAATTTTTTTTTGCGTGCTAGTGGCGATGATTGTCGTGCTATCAAGAAGGTACTGCATGATTACGAAGCTGTTTCGGGCCAGTTAGTCAATCTAGACAAGTCATCGGCGCGTTTCTCTCCAAACATACCAGCAACCTCTATTATGGAAATGAAGCAGATCCTCGTTATGCCTTTGGATAAGCCTCTAGAAGTGTACTTGGGTCTTACTTCATTCATTGAAAGAAGTAAAAGAAAGGCCTTCCTAATTGTTAAGGAACGTGTGACAAAAGAGCTCCAATCATGGAAAACCAAGTTGTTTTCTTCGACAGAGAGAGAAGTTCTGATTAAAGCTGTTGTTCAAGCTTTGCAAAACCCACACCATGAGTGTTTCTGGCTGCCTTTTACTCTCGTTCAGGACCTGCAATCTCTTGTGTCTAATTTTTGGTGGGGAGGGACTGGTTCTAAGAGGAAAATTCACCAGTCTAGGTGGGATCGCCTGGTGAAGCCAAAAAGTGAGGGGCTCTCGGTTTCCGAGAGGTAGAATATTTCAGTTAGAATTTGTTAGCAAGACAAGGGCGGTGAATTTTGCAAACTCCAAACATCTTGATGGCAAGGGTACTGAGAACCAAATATTTCCCCTCTGCTTCTTTTTGTGAGGTCTCGCCGAAGCAAAATTGCTCCTTTATGTGGAATAGTCTCCTATGGGATTTGCTTGTGAAAGGAACTCAAAGGCAAGTTGCAAGAGGTCTCACTAATGCCCTTTCTTCCCCTTGGATACCATGACCAAGCACTTTCAGGCCTATCTTCAGACCGTCAGTGGAAAATTAGCAGTTTTGATTGAAAATAAGAGATGGAATGCTGGCAAAATCAATGACCTTTCTTCTCCCAATTAACAGAGAGGCCATTCTGATTATCCCTTTAAGCTTCAGGCCCCAAGCTGACTCTATCACATGGCACTTTGATGACAAAGGGAAGTATAATGTTTGCTCAGGGTACCAGATTGCCTTTGAGGTGACATATGATAATGGCTCCTTTGGTAGTAGCCCGGAGAAATCGTGGTGGTGTAAGACGTGGAATTTGAACATTCTTATTCAGATAAAATATTTTATGTGGTGTGCTTTCAATGGGAATCTCCCCACCAATAGCAATTTGTCCATAAGAGGAATTGATCAACCCCCTTATTGTCCAAGATATGGCCTGAAGATGGAACGTGTTTTCCATGCCACATGGGATTGTCCTAGAGCGAAAGAGATATAGTTTGTTTCTTATTTGCAAGGTTTGTCAGAGCGAAGCAAGTCTTGTTGTTTTGCAGGTGTTTGCATGGAGCTGCTCCCGAGTCTTAAAACTCGTGACTTTTGAGTTTTTCCATGTTCCATCTTGGGCGATCTAGAAAGATAGAAATGATTTATTCAATTCGGTTTCCCAACGGGTGGCTGATTTGCTGGAAGATGCGGGACATTTCCTCACTGAGTTCCAACAATGCCAAGCTATTAACATTACCCCCCTCTCTGATATAGCTTATCAACCTCTTGCTGGGAGCCTCCCTTTTCGGGTTCTTGTTGAAACCAAATTAAACTAAAATTCTACCAAGATCGTTCATATTAAATCATTTAGAGGAATAATTCTAAATTGCGGAAGCGTACATTGATTTATGATCTTGATTGTTGTAGCTTATTGCCTTCTAATTCTATACGTATTCCTTGAAAACTTTTCTGATGATGGGATTTTAGAGAAGTAAGAATTTCTGTAGACTTTCTGAATGAATAATAATTATGAATTGGGGACCATAACCAGAATAAATAACTTGTTTAGTTATTTTAATGTGTTTTCAGTTTTGTCCATCATAAAATCTGAAAATTACAAATTGGTATCTATACATATAATAATAATAACCCATACATTATAATAATACCCAAAAAAGCCTTTTAACTTTATCTTAATTATATTACTTTAATTTAGGCTTTACTTTAAGATAGTATTAAATAACACATTTAATTACATATGTAGGCCCACATGAAAAATTATTTTCCAACAATCTCCCACTTGGGCCACATATGTTTCTTTGTGAAAATGTGTTAACCTTAGTGAGCTCAACCTTTGCTATCACACATAAGGGTGTTTTTGAACAATCTCGTCCATTGATCATACCAACATAGAACCAAAACGGTCTTTGTCATAAATATAACGTGACTAGACCCATCAATGATTACACATATTGATTAACCAAATGACATTGATCAAGTATGGACGTGTAGCATGGAAATTACATGCAAAGTGATCTAAACATGTCTATTTTCAACTAGTCCAACCTTATATCTGAATGAGATCAAAACCGTACCAAAATCAGAGTGTAAGTAAACTGTATTCTTTATTTCTGTAGAAAACATATACAAACACACAATGTCTATATATAAAGAAAATTAGCATTTAAATACAAACTCCCACTAAAACTGCATATCATCAAGTAACTGAACACCCATATGAGCAGTGTGCTCATGAAAGACCTTGAGTGGAAGCCCTTTTGTAAGCGGATCCGCAATCATGGAGTTTGTACCAATATGCTCTATAGACACCTGACCACTCTAAACTCTTTCTTTAACAAAAAGAAACTTAATCTCTATATGCTTTGACTTTGAAGAGCTCCTGTTGTTGTTGGAATATAAGACTGCAGATTTATTGTAACGCCCCTTAATTCGGACGTCACAGATATCGTTACATACTTATATTCATACATGCTTAAATAATTAAACTCATAGATAATATCAACTCAATCGTACTATAGATTTTAAAAGTACTTAAACTTACATTGCCAGGATCCATTCATACAAATTTTTTTTTTAAACTTACGTTGTTTCGAAAAACATAGTTTAATGTTATTCCATAACATAATTTATTCGTTTATACTTAATTTATTCATGAACTTATTTAATAATAATTGATAATCAAATAGTAAAATCAAGACTTATTAAAATCTCACATTAAATCACTTTGATCAACATATCTTTGAATTCCTCTTATTCCCACAGTTCGGCAGGCCGAACTTGGGACTTCGGCAAACCGAACAACATCGGCAAGCCGGAGCGTCTTCCACCGGCAGGCTGGCAGAAGCTTTGTAATTCGGACCAAAAATTCATCCAGGTTCGGCAGGCCGAAAAATAGATCGGTCGGCCGATCTTCTGGTCTTCGGCAGGCCGGACACGGAGTTCGGCAGGCCGTCCGAGACCAAATCTACTTTGGTAAAAAAAAAATTTAAAACGTTCTAACTTTACGTAAAATATAGCGAAAGTTCATATTTCATAAAAATGATAAAATAACTTATAAAACCATAATGTAAGTGTTCTTAAAAACCCAACATAAAATATGTTCAAAATATATAATTTTATTAAATCATAAATTCATTTCTTCTTGGCGTGCTTCCGGTTACAATTCATCGTTCATGTTGCTCACACGCCGTTCCATTTCCTCCATCTATTCCAAGACTCTCTTACCCTTATCTGCAACATGACATATAAAACATGAATAAGCTAATGCTTAGTAAGTACATAAAATTCTCACAATTTAAAACATTTCATAAACATCATCATCATCATCATCATCATCATAAAAGTGCCTTAAGCACAATTTCATAGAAACATATCTTTCATAATATTGACCATTTTAAAATTTATCCCATATATATATTATTATTATTATTTTTTTTTATTCTTAAGGGCCCAAGTGTTGCACCATAAACATCATCATTGGCGCGCCGTCATGAGAGGAGAAGGGTAGCTAATCCCAAACCAAACATGACATCATAACATATCATTTCATAACATTGGGTGTGCAACACTTATTAGGTGATACATATATACATAATGTTCATACTTTGAAACATACCATAATCATCATACATGCGTAACTTTGAATCATGAAAAACTTTTTATAAGAAATCCTTTAAGAAAAATCATCATGAAAATCCTTGTAAACATATCATTAAATCCTTGTAAAACGTGTCATGTTGCAGGTGAGAATGTACTTACTTGATCGATAGCTTACTTAACCTTAATATTGCACTTGGTGACGACACCGCGGTCTCGTTGTGCTTGCTTCCTTAAGTGTCCATGCCATATATCCATTTTAAGGTGCAATAAAAAAAATCAATACTTATCATAAAATATCCATACACTCATCTCATATTTTAAATATTATTTTTATTATCATAAAATCTTTTAAACATACATAACATTTTATAATCAAACAATCCAAAAATAACATTTATTAAAACATTTCATAATCATAAAATACATTCATCTTACATACTCATACATAAGCATAATTAACAACTTTTCACGAAAACATCATTCTTTACCTATAGAATAATCATTACATTTTTCATACCTTCAAAATTAAACAGTAACATTTTACTGTGAGGGGTAGAAGACAGAAATATTCATTTTTCATAAAACATTAAAATGATATAAAACGTGAGGAGACATCACACATAACAAAATACAATACCTAAAGAAGACATTGTAGACAAAATTTGAAGAGGAGAACATCTTTTTACATTTACCAAAAAAAAACTGAATTCATACCTTGAAGTTTCTTCTCGAAATTCTTGAATTCGATCAACGAAACAAGACTTCTCTCTTTTTTTTTTTATACAATATACTCAGAAAATTTTCGTGGAAGAGAAAAAGAAATTTCGTGAGGAAGGGAAGAGGGAGAGAAGTGAAAGAATGTCTCAGAAATTTTTTTGAGAGGCAAAACGTGTGAAGGAGAGAAAATAATGAAAAAGGAAACGTTAAAATTTTAACGCAATAAAAACCATTGATGGGAATTCAATTCCCTTCATTAAGTCAGAAAAATTCTGATTGTTGGGGGCGTGACTTGAGGCGTGAGAGGAGGAAGAGAACTAATGAAAGAACGTCTCAGAACCGAGACAAATTATTTGAGGAAAGAGCGTAAAAATTTTTTTTTAACGTAATGTGTATAATAAAGAGTCATTACTCTTCATTAAGTCAGAAATATTCTGACTATGAAGAAGGTGATTGGCGTGGGAAAGGAGGAGAATAGAAAAGGAAGGTCAAACATCATCAATCTTACCTTAACTTACCTTCTAAAAATAGGAAACCTCTTAAGATTATTCAAATCTAATCCTTTAATTTCCTTAACTGATAAAAACATTCCATTATTATGCCAATTAATCACATTAATTCACCCAATTAACGTAATTAACTCAGTCATAACTCTGGAGAGATTTCTGCTGACTGTTTGTCAACCTTGTTCGGCCTGCCGATTTTCCCTCTTCGGCCTGCCGATTTTCCCTCTTCGGCCTGCCGATTTTCCTTCTTCGGCCTGCCGATCTGTCATTAAATGCCATAACATAAAACATTCACACATCATTGCATCATAAATTAAATAATCATATATTTATAATTTCACATGAACACTAGAGCACAACGATTCCATGCGGTCGTCACCTGTCACAAATCTTGACATAAAAAAGTTAGTAACATGCACATCACATATCATATCATATAACGTTATTTATTAAATACATTCCTTAATAGCGTTACTAACTTAACGTGGTCCGTTACATAAAATAGGCGGGTGTTACAATTCTTCCCACCTTATAAAAGTTTCGTCCTCGAAACTTAGAACAAATGTGGATACAAAACTTTCATGTCATCTTCACGTTCCCATGTAGCTTCTTCAACTTGCTGATTTCGCCATAACACCTTGACCAATGGAATTTCTTTATTCCTCAAAGTCCTAGTTTTTCGATCGAGTATCTTCATTGGCTTTTCTTCATAACTTAGGTCTTCTCGTATCTCGATCACTTGTGGCTCAATCACATGCGTAGGGTCCGGAACATACTTCTTTAGCATGGAGACATGAAATACATTGTGTATTGCGGACATTTCAGATGGCAACTTCAGCTGATAAGCTACTTTGCCTATTTGTTTAACAATTTCATAAGGACCGATGAATCTTGGGCTTAACTTGCTTTTCTTCCCAAACCTCATAACCCCTTTCATTGGTGCAACTTTTAAGAACACATATTCGCCTACAGCGAACTCTAAAGGTCTTCTTTTTTTGTCAGCATAACTCTTTTGACGGCTTTGAGCAGTCTCTATTCTTCTTCTTATCAACTTTATCATCTCAGAAGTTTCATTTACAAAGTCGGTTCTTTCAGCATCAACACTTTCCATCAACTTCTTTTCACCAGCTTCGTGCCAACATATAGGTGACCTGCATTTCCGTCCATACAATGCTTCATATGGTGCCATTCCAATTGTCGCCTGAAAGCTGTTGTTGTAAGCAAACTCTGCTAATGGTAACATTTTACACCAGCTGGTCTTAAAATCGAGAGAACATGCCCGTAGCATATCTTCTAAAATCAAGTTCGTCCTCTCTGTTTGGCCGTCAGTCTGAGGATGAAAAGCTGTACTGAAATGAAGCCTGGTTCCCATTGCATTCTGGACACTTTTCCAAAATTTAGATGTGAACCTACCATCACGATCTGAGATAATTGACTTGGGAATCCCATGTAGTCGTACAATCTCCTTAACATAGAGTTCCGCTAATCGTTCCATGGAATAAGTGATCTTGATAGGAATGAAATGCGCCGTCTTCGTCAGCCGATCCACAATTACCCAAATTGCATCATAGCCGTTCGTAGTTCTGGGTAAGCCGGTAATGAAATCCATTGCTATTTCCTCCCACTTCCATTCCAGTATTTGAATAGACTGTAGTTCACCACCAGGTTTCTGGTGTTCAGCTTTTACTTGCTGACATGTCATACATTTCTTCACATACTTTGCAACATCACGTTTCATTCCAAACCACCAAAAATTACCCTTTAGATCATTATACATCTTCGTTGCACCTGGATGAATAGAGTAAGAAGTGTCATGAATTTCTGCCAAGATCCTCTCCCTTAAATTATCAACATTGGGAACACATAAACGATCCTTAAGGTACAGAGTTTCGTCATCAGCAGTACGAAACTCTTGACATTTTCCCTCTTTTATTTCATGCTTAATCCTTACAAGGCTCACGTCGTCATCTTGCTTACTCCGAATTTCATCATACATTGTCGGAGCAAGAGAGAGTGCTGATAGTTGACCTGCTATAAGTTCTAAACCGAAGTCTAAAATTTCCTTCCTTAAAGGTGGAGACATTGCTTGCATAGACATCAATGTGGCAACTGACTTCCTACTTAAAGCATCAGCTACTCGGTTTGCTTTACCAGGATGATAAAGGATTTCACAGTCATAATCCTTCACCAACTCTAGCCATCTTCGTTGTCTCATGTTCAGGTCTTTTTGCGTGAAGAAATACTTTAGACTTTGATGATCAGTGAATATCTTGCATTGGACCCCATATAAATAGTGTCTCCATATCTTTAATGCAAAGACGACTGCTGCTAACTCTAGGTCATGAGTAGGATAGTTCTTTTCATAATCCTTTAGTTGCCTTGAAGCATAAGCAATCACCTTTTCATTTTGCATCAATACAGCTCCTAGGCCCATCTTGGATGCATAACTATAGATTACGAACCCATCATTTCCCTCAGGAATTGCCAACACTGGAGCCGTCGTTAATCTTTTCTTCAACTCTTGAAAACTCTTTTCACATGCATCCGTCCATTCATACTTCCTTCCTTTGCGAGTTAGGTTCGTGAGTGGAGCTGCTATCTTGGAGAAATCTTCTACAAATCTCCGATAGTAACCTGCTAGACCCAAGAAGCTCCTTATTTCACTTGCATTCATCGGTTGCTTCCAATTGAGTACAGCTTCTACTTTAGTAGGGTCTACCATTATCCCATCCTTTGAAATGACATGCCCTAGGAATGACACTTTATCAAGCCAAAACTCGCATTTAGAGAACTTAGCATAAAGCTGGTGTCTTCTTAAAGTCTCCAGCACGATCCTTAAATGCTCCTCATGCTCTTCCTGACTCTTCGAGTAGACAAGAATATCGTCGATAAATACAACAACAAATTTATCGAGAAAATCCTTGAATACCCTGTTCATTAAATCCATAAAGGCAGCAGGTGCATTCGTCAAACCGAAAGGCATAACCACAAATTCATGGTGACCATACCTCGACCTGAACGCAGTCTTGGGGATATCTCCTTCTTTAATCTTCAACTGGTGATATCCTGATCGTAGATCAATTTTTGAGAACACCGATGCACCCTTGAGCTGATCAAACAAATCATCTATTCGAGGCAACGGATACTTGTTCTTGATTGTCACCTTGTTCAGTTCTCTGTAGTCGATGCAGAGTCTCATAGTGCCATCCTTCTTTTTCACAAATAAGACTGGTGCACCCCACGGTGAGTGACTTGGCCTGATAAATCCTTTGTCAAGCAGCTCCTTTAATTGCGTGTGAAGCTCCTTTAATTCTGCCGGGGCCATTCTGTAAGGAGCTTTAGAGATTGGTTCGGTGCCTGGAGCGAGCTCAATCTCGAATTCAACTTCTCTTTCTGGCGGTAGACTCTTTAGATCATCAGGAAACACATCTTCATATTTATGAACAACATGCACATCTTTAATTCTTGTCTTTCCTTCTTGGCTTTTGTCTACAACATTTGCCAGATAGCCCATACAGCCACTTGCTAACAGCTTCCTTGCTTTCATTGCCGATAAAAACATGTGGGTTTTCTTCCTGGTCTCGCCAACATAAACAAATTTCTGATTACCTTCAGGATGGAAGATCACCTTTCGTTTCCGGCATTCGATCGCGACATTATACTTGCTTAGGAAATCCATCCCAAGAATCATGTCATAGTCATGTATGTCGATCACAATGAGGTCGACAAAAAGTTCCCTATCAGAAATCCATAGGGGTACTGCACGCAAACAATGCGTGGATAATATCACTTCCCCGGAGGGTAGTGTCGTAGTGAATCCCTGTCTCATTGGCTCTAAACGAACCCCTAACTTCCTAGCATGTGACATAGACACAAAAGAATGCGTGGCACCCGTATCAAAAAGAACATAAACATCATTACATAAGCTTGTTATCTGACCTGTGACCACATTGGAGGTTTCAGCAGCCACTTGTTCCTTTGTCATGGTATAGATTCGGGCATTCGTTGGTGGGGCTTCAAGTCTCCCTTGACTGATTAGTGGCCCATCAAGGGAGGCTTGCATCTGATGCAGCTGGGCCTGAGGAGTAGGTCTCTGTGGGGCATTGGCATTTATCAATTTGGGGCAATTCTTTACGAAATGATCTTCACGCCCACATATGAAACATTGGTTCGTTCCCAGTCGACATTCCCCCGGATGCTTCTTTCCACATTTGGCACATGGTTGGAATCGCCTGTCATTGTTGTTGCGCTGACCATCATTGTGCCTTTTGTTGTCTTGGCCCTGCTGTTGTTGAGGATTGCCCTTCCTCTTATTGTTTCTCCAGTTTTGACTGTTGTTGTTGCTGTTGTTGTTGTTGTTGTTGTTGTTCCTGTGGAAAGGACGGTTCTGGCTATTAGCATTGTTGGCTTGCTGGTTGGGCTGAGGCTGATTCCTTCTTAACTTTGACAAATGGAACTCAGCACGTTGGGCCCTCATAACAACCTGCTCTTGGGTCCTTGGCGGACTTGCCCCATCAACAATTGCAGCAATGTCTGGTCTAAGGGCTCTTATCAACCTTCTGACCCTTTCATCTTCATTCATAACCATCCCTGGACACAGACGAGCAAGTTGATCAAACTTTGTCACCACATCAGTGACTGTCATATCCCCCTGACGTAAGCTTTCGAACTCCTCATAATGTTTCCTCGTAACATTCATGTGGAAGAACTTCATGTTGAACTCGTGAACAAAGTCAGCCCATGACATTTCTTCAACACTTCTGCTCTGTTCGATGCCATCCCACCATATCCTGGCCTCCATAGTAAGGCAGTATGAGGCACAGAGGACCTTTTCATTATCCGTGAAATCCATGAGTCGTAAGGTAGCCTCAATTGTCTTTAACCATCCTTGAGCGACTAGCGGGTCCTTAGAACCCTCAAAGTCCGCTGGCTTAACTCTCTTCCATCTGACCAAAAGGGGTTCCTGATAGGCTGCTCTTGGTTCAGCAGCAGGAACTGGGACTTCATTTACTTGTACTTGTGGCTGCGGAGGAGGAGGAGGCACATCATTGCCTGGTTGTTCACCATTCTGGCTGTTGGCCCTTAATGCAGCTATTTCCCGTCGTTGATCCTCCAACTGCCTTTGTAGTTCAGCGATCATCGTCATAAGTCTCTCGTTAGACTGGGTGCGGGTCTGCATTCTTCTATAGCCGTCCATCGTAAATTTCCTAAAATAATAAGGACTTAAAATTCATCTTCTATTTATGAGACAGGTTTTCATTACTATGTCTTTAATCATTAAACATTCAAACCTTAATTTTATTATCATACTTGCATCAGTACATCTAACAAACTTACTTGGAGGACTTGGATTGACGTGTGGCGATATGAATTGTAATCGAAAGATTCTCTCTGATACCAAAGCCTGTAACGCCCCTTAATTCGGACGTCACAGATATCGTTACATACTTATATTCATACATGCTTAAATAATTAAACTCATAGATAATATCAACTCAATCGTACTATAGATTTTAAAAGTACTTAAACTTACATTGCCAGGATCCATTCATACAAATTTTTTTTTTTAAACTTACGTTGTTTCGAAAAACATAGTTTAATGTTATTCCATAACATAATTTATTCGTTTATACTTAATTTATTCATGAACTTATTTAATAATAATTGATAATCAAATAGTAAAATCAAGACTTATTAAAATCTCACATTAAATCACTTTGATCAACATATCTTTGAATTCCTCTTATTCCCACAGTTCGGCAGGCCGAACTTGGGACTTCGGCAAACCGAACAACATCGGCAAGCCGGAGCGTCTTCCACCGGCAGGCCGGCAGAAGCTTTGTAATTCGGACCAAAAATTCATCCAGGTTCGGCAGGCCGAAAAATAGATCGGTCGGCCGATCTTCTGGTCTTCGGCAGGCCGGACACGGAGTTCGGCAGGCCGTCCGAGACCAAATCTACTTTGGTAAAAAAAAAATTTAAAACGTTCTAACTTTACGTAAAATATAGCGAAAGTTCATATTTCATAAAAATGATAAAATAACTTATAAAACCATAATGTAAGTGTTCTTAAAAACCCAACATAAAATATGTTCAAAATATATAATTTTATTAAATCATAAATTCATTTCTTCTTGGCGTGCTTCCGGTTACAATTCATCGTTCATGTTGCTCACACGCCGTTCCATTTCCTCCATCTATTCCAAGACTCTCTTACCCTTATCTGCAACATGACATATAAAACATGAATAAGCTAATGCTTAGTAAGTACATAAAATTCTCACAATTTAAAACATTTCATAAACATCATCATCATCATCATCATCATCATAAAAGTGCCTTAAGCACAATTTCATAGAAACATATCTTTCATAATATTGACCATTTTAAAATTTATCCCATATATATATTATTATTATTATTTTTTTTTATTCTTAGGGGCCCAAATGTTGCACCATAAACATCATCATTGGCGCGCCGTCATGAGAGGAGAAGGGTAGCTAATCCCAAACCAAACATGACATCATAACATATCATTTCATAACATTGGGTGTGCAACACTTATTAGGTGATACATATATACATAATGTTCATACTTTGAAACATACCATAATCATCATACATGCGTAACTTTGAATCATGAAAAACTTTTTATAAGAAATCCTTTAAGAAAAATCATCATGAAAATCCTTGTAAACATATCATTAAATCCTTGTAAAACGTGTCATGTTGCAGGTGAGAATGTACTTACTTGATCGATAGCTTACTTAACCTTAATATTGCACTTGGTGACGACACCGCGGTCTCGTTGTGCTTGCTTCCTTAAGTGTCCATGCCATATATCCATTTTAAGGTGCAATAAAAAAAATCAATACTTATCATAAAATATCCATACACTCATCTCATATTTTAAATATTATTTTTATTATCATAAAATCTTTTAAACATACATAACATTTTATAATCAAACAATCCAAAAATAACATTTATTAAAACATTTCATAATCATAAAATACATTCATCTTACATACTCATACATAAGCATAATTAACAACTTTTCACGAAAACATCATTCTTTACCTATAGAATAATCATTACATTTTTCATACCTTCAAAATTAAACAGTAACATTTTACTGTGAGGGGTAGAAGACAGAAATATTCATTTTTCATAAAACATTAAAATGACATAAAACGTGAGGAGACATCACACATAACAAAATACAATACCTAAAGAAGACATTGTAGACAAAATTTGAAGAGGAGAACATCTTTTTACATTTACCAAAAAAAAACTGAATTCATACCTTGAAGTTTCTTCTCGAAATTCTTGAATTCGATCAACGAAACAAGACTTCTCTCTTTTTTTTTTTTATACAATATACTCAGAAAATTTTCGTGGAAGAGAAAAAGAAATTTCGTGAGGAAGGGAAGAGGGAGAGAAGTGAAAGAATGTCTCAGAAATTTTTTTGAGAGGCAAAACGTGTGAAGGAGAGAAAATAATGAAAAAGGAAACGTTAAAATTTTAACGCAATAAAAACCATTGATGGGAATTCAATTCCCTTCATTAAGTCAGAAAAATTCTGACTGTTGGGGGCGTGACTTGAGGCGTGAGAGGAGGAAGAGAACTAATGAAAGAACGTCTCAGAACCGAGACAAATTATTTGAGGAAAGAGCGTAAAAATTTTTTTTTTTAACGTAATGTGTATAATAAAGAGTCATTACTCTTCATTAAGTCAGAAATATTCTGACTATGAAGAAGGTGATTGGCGTGGGAAAGGAGGAGAATAGAAAAGAAAGGTCAAACATCATCAATCTTACCTTAACTTACCTTCTAAAAATAGGAAACCTCTTAAGATTATTCAAATCTAATCCTTTAATTTCCTTAACTGATAAAAACATTCCATTATTATGCCAATTAATCACATTAATTCACCCAATTAACGTAATTAACTCAGTCATAACTCTGGAGAGATTTCTGCTGACTGTTTGTCAACCTTGTTCGGCCTGCCGATTTTCCCTCTTCGGCCTGCCGATCTGTCATTAAATTCCATAACATAAAACATTCACACATCATTGCATCATAAATTAAATAATCTTATATTTATAATTTCACATGAACACTAGAGCACAACGATTCCATGCGGTCGTCACCTGTCACAAATCTTGACATAAAAAAGTTAGTAATATGCACATCACATATCATATCATATAACGTTATTTATTAAATACATTCCTTAATAGCGTTACTAACTTAACGTGGTCCGTTACATAAAATAGGCGGGTGTTACATTTATTGTCACAAAACAACTTAAGTGGTCTTTCTATACTTTTCACAATTCGCAGCCCAGTGACAAAGTTTCGCAGCCATATTCCATGATTGGATGCCTCATAACATGCTATAAATTCTGCCTCCATAATGGAAGAAGCTATGAGTGACTGCTTAGCACTCCTCCAAGAAATAGCTCCTCCAACAAGCAAATAAATATAGCCCAAAGTGGATCGATGACTATCTTGACATCCAGCAAAATCTAAATCCGAATAACCAATGATCTCTAGTTGGTCTGACCTTCTATATGTAAGCATGTAATCTTTTGTTCTCTGTAAATATCGCATAACCCGTTTGGCTGCTTTCTAATGATCTATTCTAGGGTTACTCAAATATCTACCCAACAATCCAACAATGTATGCTATATCCGGACGAGTACAAACTTGAGCATATATTAGACTCCCAACAGCTGATGCATATGGGATCTTTTCCATTTCCTTAACCTCAAGGTCGTTCTTAGGACACTGACTTAAACTGAACTTATCTCCTTTAGCCACAGGGGTATCTCCTGGTTTACAATCCTGTATGCCAAATCTTTTAAGCACCTTTTTGATATAGCTCTTTTGTGATAACCCAAAAATACCCCGAGAGCGATCTCGGTGTATTTTAATTCCTAACACAAAAGAGGCGTCACCAAGATCTTTCATTTCAAATTTCTTTGATAGAAATCTCTTGGTTTCGTGCAACAAACCTATATCATTTGTGGCAAGCAGTATGTCGTCAACATACAATACCAGGAGAATACACTTACTCCCACTTGACTTATGGTATATACAATCATCTACAGTGTTCATATCGAAATGAAATGAGACTATCACTTGATAAAATTTGTAATACTATTGACGAGAAGCTTGCTTAAGCCCATAGATGGATTTCTTTAATTTGCATACGATCTTCTTTGGGTCTCCCAACTCAAAGTTTTCTAGCTACACAATTTAGAAACGTCGTCTTAACATCCATCTGATGTAGCTTAAGATCAAAATATGCTACAAGTGCCATAATTGTCCTAAAAGAGTTGTTCATTGAAACCGGAGAGAAAGTCTCTTTATAATCAATGCCTTCCTTTTGTATAAAGCCCTTAGCGACAAGACGTGCCTTATATCACTCTACATCACCCTTTGAATCCCTCTTGGTTTTAAATATCCATGTACAACCAATGGGCTTTGCACCTTCAGGTAATGGAACGAGATCCCAAACATTATTGTCCTTCATAGACTTTATCTCATCTTTCATGGCATCCATCCACTTTTGAGAGTTCAAACTATTCATGGCATGACGGACATTGATCGGATCATCATCCATCAATCAGACACTTTCCTCATGTTATTGGAGAAATACTACGTACTCATCCAGAATAACACTTCTTCTCTCTCTAGTGGATCTCCTTAATAACACAAGTTTCTGAGGTTCTGGTTCTTGAGGTTGTTGAGTTTGTACCTTAAGGGGTTGAACGACTATGTCTGGTTGTTCTTGATATACAACTTGATCAATGTTAAGGATAGAAGCTTGAACATTATCAAAAGCAACTGTGGGAATAGGAACCAATCCCTCTTGAACAAGAGGAATAGGATCAAATTCATCCTCAAAGACAAAGTCTCTAACCTTATTTCTCCCCCCAAACTCAACATCCTCAAAGAATGTTGCAATTCCCATCTCAAAAATAGCCTTAGTAGTGGGATCATAAAATTTGTAACCCCTTGACCGTTCAGAGTAACCTGGCTCACTATCTTGGAGTCCAATTTCTTTTCATTGGGCCTATAAGGCCTTACTTCTGCTGGACAACCCCAAGTATATAAATGCTTCAGACTAGGCCTTTTGCCAGTCCAAAGCTCATAAGGTGTTTTAGCTGCTGCTTTTGTTGGTACTCTGTTGAGAATGTAAGCTGCAGTCTTGAGTGCTTCACCCCAGAGGGATTCAGGTAAGGTGGAATGACAAATCATACTCCTCATTATGTCCTTAAGTGTCTGGTTTCATCACTCAACTACACCATTCATGCTAGGTGAATCTAGCATGGTATATTGAGGGACTATCCTGCATTCCTCTAGGAATTTAGCAAAAGGTCCTAGACGTTGTTCACCGGATCCATCATATCTGCCATAGTACTCACCACCACAGTCAAATCTGACGCCCTTAATTCTTTTACTGCGTTGAAGCTCAACCTCAGCCTTATATGACTTGAACACATCCAAAGTCTATGACTTCTCATGTATGAGATAAAAGTAACCATACCGAGAGTAATCGTCTATGAACGATACAAAATATTGTTGACTATTCTATTAAGCCACAGGAAATGGTCCACAAATGTCCGTATGTATTAATTCTAAGACATCCGTAGCTTTATTGGCACCCAATCCCTTTTTGTGTATCTGTTTACCTTTAATACAATCAACACAGATTTTAAAATTTGTAAAATCAAGGGAATTAAGAATTTCATCTGACACAAGCCTTCCATCCTTTTCCTTGAAATATGTCTTAATCACTTATGCCATAATACAACAGAATTCTCATCGGTTAATTTACATTTTATGCCACAAAAACTAACATGCAAGGTTTCATTATAAGAAGCAACTATATCAAGCAAATATAGGTTATCTTGAAATGATAAAGAACCGATAGCAATAACATTTGAATTTAAGGAAAGACTAAACTGACTATTTTCAAATGAACAGTAATATCTAGATTTGTCCAAAGCAGAAATAGAAATTAAATTCTGCCTAAACGACAGTACAACAAAAGTATCTTTCAAATCCAAATAATAATCGGAGCTTAACAATAACGTAAAATGCCCTATTGCTTTAACTTCTACCGTTTTGCCATCTCCTACATAGATGAATCTTTCAGCATCAATTGACTTTCGGCAGCTCAGGCAACCCTACATAGACACACTTATATGAGTAGTGGCACCTGAATCAATCCACCAAGTGTGTCTAGGCACTGAAGTTAAATTAACCTCAGAACAAACTAAATTGAGAAGCATACCTTTCTTTGCACGCCAAGCATGATACTTGGTGCAGACCTTCTTCATGTGTCCAGGTTTACCACAAAAGTAATAAGCAACATCTCCATCATTTTTATCCTTATCTTGTTTCTTTTGTGCTAGACCTTTAGCAGCTTTATTACTCTTCTTTCTTTTCTTCTTCTTGTCCTTAGAGGTGCTAGCCAAGTGAGCACTTTCAATCTTCTCTTGCTTCAGTCTTTCTTCCTCTTGCACACAATAAGAAATTAACTCATTAAGAGTCCACTTATCTTTCTGGCAGTTGTAACTGATCTTGAATTGGCTGAATTGTGCAGGAAGAGAAATCAAGATAAGATGCACTAGAAGGTCCTCAGAAATTTTTAGATCTAGTGTCTTTAATCTTGAAGCCAAATGAGACATCTCCATAATGTACTCCCTTATGTTTCCTTTTGCTTTGTACCTCATTGAAATCAGGCTTGCCAAAAGCGTGCTTGTTTTAGCCTTATCATTCTTTGCAAAGCATTTCTCAATAGCCTCAAGGAAACCCTTGGCTGTAGTGACCTCATCAGGCACAGTGCCGTTGAAAACTTCTGGAATGCCTTTCTTAATGATCATCAGACTCATTCTGTTAAAACGATCCCATCTTTCAAGTTCCTTTTTATCCTCAGCGGAACTAGAATCTATAATAGTGGGACATTCAATCCTTATGGTTAAGTCCAGATCTAGGCAACCGAGAACGATTAACACATTCTCTTTCCAATCCTTGAAGTTAGTCCCATTCAGCATAGGAATGGAATTAACACTTGCAGATATCGAGGAAGATGATGCTATAGCTGAACAAAGAACAAAATCACATATTCACATAAGAGTTCACATATAACAACGAATAAAATTCAAACAATGGTTAATCCCATCACAAGAAACCTATAACAACATTAATATTTAGTCTTTGGACAGAAATATTAACTTATAAGTAGTATTCTTGGTGTAGTGATCAAATATTAATAATAAATCATATCAAATAATAAGCTAATCTTTGGATCTACTTATTATTCATATGCTAAAAATAACCATATAATTGTTACATATTTATCACCAAAGGTATGAATTTAATTCGGTCAAATATTAAACTTTCTTTAGGCTAATTAATATTTGCATGAATTAAATTCATACAACCATCTTAATATCACAAATTAATTAACATCCATAAAAGAGGCTACTTTGGCAGCTTATTGATTCAATTAATTAATTTGATAATATTAATAATCTAAAAACACAATTTGAATTTTAAGGTTGCACCCAAAAATTGACCCAAAAAAAAGGTCAAAAAATCCACCGGGTCAAAGTTAAGGGTCAAAATCAACGTTGACCGTTGACCCTGACCAGTCAAAGTATGGACCGAGTTATGGACCAAGTCAGGTTATCCCAACCCAGATCCAATTCCAACTCGCCTCTTTTTTTTATTATTATTTTTTTAAATCTCGGGTCACCTAGGGGTTGAGCCCCTGGGTCTCTTTCTGGTCACGGGCCTCTATGGCCCGTGTAAATTGATTCAATTCTAGGCGGAAGCCCAGAATGTATTTCCTGCCCAGGGGGTCACGTCCCCTGGTAATCGACCACCAAGGTGACATCGTTGGGGCCTGCTAGCCGGCGCAACATCACAACCACACCCAGAGGGCGTCGACGCCGGCGGCGAAACAGCAAGCCGCCGGTGAAACCCAAGAACAGCCCCCCCTTCTTTTTTTTTTTTTTGTAAATCTTCCTTATGTGGCTGCTTGCTATGGGCTATAGTTTTTTCATGCACCGCTGTGGCCTTTGGCCGTGGCTCTCCCTCTCTTGCGAGGTCTGAGGGTCTCGGTCAGAGTTTCTTGCCGCGGCAGTGAGATTGCCACCAGTAATCTTACGGGTTACTGAACCCACCGAAGAATGATTTCAATGAAATCGTATATACTAAACCGTTTTCCTTTTTTTATTATTAATTGCAGCCTTTACCTGAGTCATTAATGGCAGCCTTGATTCACGAGTCAACAATTCAATAATAATGCACAACAGCCATAATTAATTCCACATACATACATACACGTATACATATTAATGAATCCATTTATTCAACCGAAAATTTAACCAAAACTTTCAACCGAAAATTCAACCAAAACTTTGAGAATATTTCTCAATGATTCAACATGAAATTCGCTTTGATGCCACTTGTTGAAACCAAATTAAACTAAAATTCTGCAAAGATCGTTCATGTTAAATCATTGAGAGGAATAATTTTAAATTGCAGAAACGTACCTTGATTCATGATCTTGATTGTTGTGCGTTATTGCCTTCCAGTTCTATATGTATTCTTTAAAAACTTTTCTGATGATGGGATTTCTGAGAAGTAGGAATTTTTGTAGACTTTTTGAATGAATAATAATTATGAATTAGGGACCATAACCAAAATAAATAACATGTTTAGTTATTTTAATGTATTTTTAGTTTTGTCTATCATAAAATTTAAAAATTATAAATTGGTATCTGCACATATAATAATAATAACCCATACATTATATTAATACCTAAAAAAGCGTTTTAACTTTATCTTAATTATATCACTTTAATTTAAGTTTTATTTTAAGATAGCATTAAATAACACATTTAATTACATATGTAGGCCCACATGAAAAATTATTTTCCAATAGTTCTCTCTAGCTAAATGTGGATGTTGCTGTGGATGAGAGGGCTGCCCAAATTTCTGTGGGTGGTGTTATTCGTGATGCAAAGGGTCTAGTGGTGGCAGCGTTCTCCAAACGGATTGAAAATATTCTCTCCACTCGCTTCTGAACGTTTTGTTGTGTGAGAAGGTCTTGCTTTCGGCATCGAGCACGATTTACAAGTTAGCATTACTGAATCAGACTGTACGTTATGGCTGCTATTGCTAGCCCCGCTGTCTAGAGCCTTAATGGCCCTCTAATTGTTGACATTTGTAATTTCTTTGATGAATTGGGGTGTTTTTTGTTTATCGTTCTCGTTATGTGAATGGTCTAGCTCATGCTATTGCTAGATTTCATTTGCTTTCTTCTAATTTGTATTTGGAGCAATGGTTCCCTTGCTGGTTCTCATTATGTCCTTTTGGATCTTTCCTCAGTTTAATAAAGTATATTTTCCCATTAAAAAAAGCGTTACTAGAGTTTTTATAGCACATTTTAAATTTGGATCACACATCTTGATGGAAGAAAGAATGGCATACATACTATATGTCGATAAATATATGACAGTCTTTTAACTCTTGTTATTGTTTTTTCTTTCTTTCTTTCTTTTTTTTTGGGAGTAAACAACATCCATTATTACGTTTTTTGGGTTACACGTGACCTCTTATTATCCAATGCACAAACGTGTTACACCTTTTTTATAAGATTTTGTTTTATTTTCATATGATTTAGCTGCAAGAGTTTTATTTCCCTAAAAACTTATTTTCGAATATTTTCATGTGATAAATCTGCAACACCTTTATTTCCTTAAAAACTTATTTTTGAAAAGATAATTTTGGAATCCTCTTTTTCTATACTATTGAGATGTACTTTTATATTTTAAAAAATATACCTTGAAGAGGACCTTGATACTAAATATCATTTATTTTCTTTTAATTTCTTTTTTAAAAAATAGATATAAATAATAAAATAATTAAAGAAAATTTTTAAGAAACTAAAACACAAACAAACAAAATATTCCGATCAGATAACGCGGATCTAAGTTTAGAGAACAGATTTAAAAATCGAAATCAAAATCCAACAAACCTTGAAATGAAAACAAAATCGGTAAGCACTATTTGTCTAAGTTTAGCTTCCGAACTGAAATATAATATAATGAATGAAACATCTCCTTCGGAGTTATGGAAAAAATTGGAGAAAGTTTATATGTTGAACTTGGAGAAAGATAGTGTCATGAATAAAACATCTTCTCCTGTCATTACTGATGAAAATATTTTTGACACTTGATTTTGGATTTTGAATGTTCTG
Source organism: Artocarpus heterophyllus (assembly GCA_025403435.1). NCBI lineage: Eukaryota > Viridiplantae > Streptophyta > Magnoliopsida > Rosales > Moraceae > Artocarpus > Artocarpus heterophyllus. The sequence goes on from CM046337.1 coordinate 19,588,620, forward strand.
GATTCTGGATTTGGTTTGATTTTTACAAGCTATGTGATATTGGTACTTTACTAATGCCTAATAATTCTAAAGTTAAAGCCACTGGAATAGGTATTGTGAAGATGAAAATGTTTAATGATGTCGTGAGGACATTAATGGATGTTAGGCATGTTCCTGACTTAAGGATAATTTAATTTCTTTGGGCACTTTAGACACTTTCAGTTATGAGTATTATGCAAATGGTGGTTTTATGGACGTTAGAAAAGGTGCTTTTGTGATCATGAAGGGTGAAAAGTGAAAAATGTGTACAAGTTGATTGGGACGACAAGTTAAGAAGGTGGAGCCTGTTGAGAAATTAGGTGACTCATAATTCCAAGGATCGCAAGAACGAACAATTGCAGAAAATAAATAGGAGAAAAGAAGAAAGAAGAGACACCAAATTTTATACAGATTCGTCCAAAATTGAGACTACGTCCTATTTTTGCCGCTTGCAGGTCCACTATGATGAAGGAGATTACAGATTACAAGAGCAGTTTCTTACAAACTCACAAATTGTACTTACCAAAACTCTCTTCTATCTAGCACCCTGTGAGAATTTTTCTCTCTCAAGGATGGAGCTCTCAAGAATTTTGTCTCACACAAAATAATACCACTCTCAATGTCACATACACACAACCCTAGCCACCTTGTGTCTATTTATAACCAAAGGAAGAGAAAAATAGCAACTAATGGAAAGCCCTAGTAGTTTCCCGTTTTTGGCTTTGAGTCTGATTTTAACTCAAAAAACATCGTGCATCACAGCGCGTCAGCACCGCGGAGCTCGTTTCCGCTCGAAACGAGCGCTGCGGCGCCCCCTGCAGCGCCTAGGCGCCATCCACATGACGCCTCGGCCTTTTGTTGCTAGCGCCTAGGCGCTCTCCACTTGACGCCTAGGCGCCCTTGTCCCAGCGCCTAGGCGCCCTTCAATTGGTGCCTAGGCGCCCTTGTCTTAGCGTCGCGGCGCTTGCTCCCTGCCTTCGAGGACTGCTTTTTTCCCTTTTTCTTCCTTTATGTTGGGGTGTTGATATGATTTAGCTCCACATCTGCAACAGTGCCATGTCAAGAAGAGTCATCCTCCATTGTAAAAGTAGTAACCGAAGTAAAAAGTGTAACAAGATCATGATGGTCGAAGATAATAAAAGCAAGATGGTGGAGACTTAAGGTGATGAAGAAGAAGAAGTTAGTTTCAAGTGTTTTATGAGAGTTTAAACTGGATACATGTTTATTCTTGGTGAGTCCAGATTGGATGCGCAGGTTATGTGAGTTGAGAGGATTTGAGTCAAAGTAAAGATTGTTAGGTATATGTGACTCAAATAAATTTATTGGGCTAAGTTATTAGCTTTGTTTGGGCTAGGATCATGTTTGTGCCCATTGAAATTCTATAAACTCTATAAATATGACTTTTGTGTGAAACAAAGAAAAGTGAGAAGAAGGATAAATATAGGGTGTAAGGAGCTTTGGGTAGAGATATATTGAAAAAGATTACCGAGTGTGTAATTTTAAAATGAAAAACTTTTTTTTTTCCCATCGGGCTGTGGCCCGGCCTTCTCAGTGGGATGGGTCCTACAGTGAGGCCCATTGGGTGGGGCCCACCCCATTGAGAGGGCCGGGCCACAGCCCGGTCAGGATGTATAATACTGCTCTCTTAAAATTGTTAGTAAATTTGTTTTTCTTCTGCTATGGACTCACACAATTTTGTTGAACCACGTAAATATTTATCATCTTTGTATTCATGTTACTTTTAGTGGCTGTTTGGCTTCCCATCATAAACCCAGTTATGAATAGTATAAAGCTCTCACATGCTACAGTAACAATAAATAAAAAAAATTGCTACCGTGTAAAACTCTCACATGCTACAGTAAAAATAGTTCTAATAAATAATTCCCACCACCCTTTTCAAACACCCTCTTATGCTTTAAATTTTTTTCTTTTTCAGATGCATAGGTATAGAGGTGTGTTTTTCCCAACAATTTATGCCTTTGATCATCAATATGGGTACTATCATATTCATCAATTAACCGAATATTATTAGGATTTGTATGAGAGAATATTTAGAAGACGATAAGTGGTCCATTAATTACTCAAATGGTAACGGAAATTGGGAGTTGGTCATCCATCTAAATGTCACGAAGAAGGAATGGATGCTTTGGAATGTAAAACCTGTTTCCATTCAAGTAATTGATGGATCACTTAATTAACTTCATAAATAGAGATTGTCTTAATTTTTAGGTTTATAGTAATGCATAAACCTAAGAATTGATCAAAGGCAAAGGCATTTTTCTTTGAACATATAAAGAATTGTTCCATGACAAAGAAAGAATCAGTGTTATATGTGTGCGCATTAAAAAGAAGGTAATGATAACGTTAAAGAAATAATAGAATTAGAACCAACTAATAAGGGTTAAAAGAAAGAGGTGATTGGTGATTTGCATTGTCTTGAAAAAAATTACATGTTAGGACGCTTTTTAAAAAATATGGCAATTTATGCCACGTGTGAAAAAGAATACTATACTATCAGTTATATTATATGTTAAGTTGTTTCTTACTTAAACATGTGTGTCATCCATTAAAAATACATTTCAAAAGATTTATGAAAAATGCTTTTGCGTTTTAGCTATTTAATAATCTAGTTGATTACTATGGTGTCTATTGGGCTTTAGGAGCATACTGGCCCATTTAAGCCTGTAGCGAGCGGCAAAGAGCATCTCCATTCGAATGGGAAAAGATTGCCAGTTTATTAAAAAAAAAAAAAAAAAAAAACCCGGAATGGTGGATTGGAGGGTCGCCGTTTGACTGGCAGTTCTGGCCCCTTCTGCTCTCTTTTTTAAAACCCGTTTCTTTCATAATTTGAATTATGGTTTAAATTATTTTGTTATAATATTTTTTTTTATAAAAATTTAAATCTTTATTTAAATACTCTATTTAAATACTCGAATCAAACATGCTCTTAATTTTTTTTTTATTTTAGTTTGCAATTTGTGATTTTTGTTAGGGATTTTTTAATATTTTTTAATTTTCTGAATTTTCTTTTAATTTTTTTAATTTGAACACATGTTCAGTGATCAGCCACAGGAGGAAGACAAACGTGTTGAAGCAAAATGCACCCACTCGCCCTTTTGTCACCTAATCCACCCGTCTGCCGCCCCAAAAAATTTTGAAACTCAAAAAACAAACAAAAAGTTTTTTTTTTTATTTTTGAAAAACCAAAACAATATTTTTTTACTAAAAAAACAATACAATATTTTCTTTTTCCATTCAAAAAATAAATATATTTTTTTGAAAAACGAATAAAAAGATATAACAAATAAACTATATTTTAAGTTCTTTAAAAATGAAACTAAATTTTAAAGTTCAAGGAAATTATGAACTTACTGAAATTATAAAAAAAAATTAAATAAAGTTTGGTTTAATAAAGTTGGACTTTTTTTTTTGAGAAAAAAATTGGACTTATTTATACTATATGAACTTATTGGAGTATAAAAAATTAAATAAAGTTTGAGTTTTTTTTTTTTTTTTAATAAAATTGGACTTATTCATACCGTTCATACACCGTCCTCCTCAGTAATTTTCATATTTCTTTTTGGCCCCAATTGAGGGTCACTCCCTTTCTCTCTCCTCTTTTTCTCTCTCTTCGTGCTCAATCTGTGTCTTGTAAATAAGAATCTAGAATCATTCTCTAGCATCTATTATGGTTTTCTCTTTCTGTCTATTATATTGTTTGGCTTACTGATTTCAGTAAAGGAGAGAGAACTTTTCTTTGAAGTCTTCCCTTTTCGTTCATCTGCCATCAATAATGGACGTCGTTGAACAAATTCCCACGGCTCTTCATCATTTGTCCATTCGAGATGAGGTATTTCCTTCTCAGATCGATTGAAATTCGTTTTCTCACTTCCTTTTCAAATTGCTTTTTAGAATTTTTTTGGGGGTTAATTTTTCTGTTTTCAGGCGATTACTTTCCATGAGAATTTCGTGAGATTAGGGATGTATAATTAATGTCGGTTGTGCAATTTGGGGTTTTCTTTTGGATTTGTATCAATCATTTTTGCAAAAAACTTAATATTAGGGTTTGAAATTTGATTTTTTGTCTCGTGTTAGGGTGAAAAGGGAAGAAATTTAGAGAAGGAAGAAAGAAGCTTCGGGAATCATGGTGGGGTCTGTGCTATATGCTTGGATAAAATTGACCTTCAGGGAATTGCTCTCGTAAAAGGTTGCGAGCACGCGTACTGGTTTGTCTTTTAATTCTGCCTTTATTTTTTTTTTAGCTTAGTGCTTTATTTTCTTTGCTTTTGTGTGCTTAATTTTTGCAATTTTAATCTTTATTTTATGATTTGGTTTCTGCTGAATTTCCCATTGTATTTTGCTTTCTTTGGGTGTTGGAATAACCGTAATTCGGTTGTTAAAAACTTGCCAATAATAACTGCTCAACAGGTGATGCTTATGCTTGTTTGCTTTTACGTTGTTTTTGTTTTTGTTGTTTTTTGGTTCTTATATTTGGTATGTTGACTTGTTGTCCTATGTTTTTTCTTTCTTTTGTGCTCAAGAATTGAGTCACGGTGCATACATGTGATGAGGTCTTGCCATGTTTAAATTCAAATGATCATTTTTTCTGTCAAAATATATTTCTAGCATCAATTCTTAACATTGAACTTGTAATTTTTGAATATTTGGGTTCTTGTTTCTCGTACATCGCCATTGTCCTTGAACATGAAATTTGTTTCTCTACTCTGCAGTTAACCTATTTTGTAATAGGGTTTTTCTTCCCTTCATTTTTTTCCTTTATATTTGCTATTTTGGGCTTGGTCATGCCTAGTTAAGTGTATGATCACTTTGACAACAGGAAGTATAGCATATGTGAGCAGTCAGCTGCTTCTTGTCTCTTTTTTTGAGTTTCTAGCGGTTCCCAGTTTGCGACCGTTCTTACCTCTCTTCTCTCTGCCCCTTCCTGCTCTCGTGCACTCACGAAATTGATCTGGCATATGCGTAGTGAAACATTTTGTTTGTGATCTGTGAAGTATGAATCTCCATAACTATTTGGGTATTGTGTTCGTAGAGACCATGCATTTCTATTGAGAGATGCGTGTGAAACTTTGTTGATTTAGCAACTTTTTTGTTGGGTTTTCTTTGGAAGAAAAATTTGTATATTTTTCTATTATCAATATCTTGTCTTAAGCTGGCAGCTTGAGGCTCAATATTTGATGTATAAATGCTAATATTCAAATTGTTTGAATTTTCTGAATCTTTTATTGGAAGTTTGCAATATCCTTGTTCGAAAAAGTAAAACATTGGTTCTGCATCTTTTATCCTTGTTAGAAAATGCAAAGCATTGGTTCTACATGTTTACATTATATTTTTCTGCGCCTTAGTATTTCATTTCTGAAAAAATCGTTCTTTTTTTTTTAGTTTTACCTTGTATGAAATCTGCTCCATGAAATGGTCAATGCTCAAGTTCAGGGAAAACGAAAATCAACAGTGTACTTCTAGACATCACTAAGTTTGTTATCTATGACTGGAGTTTACGATATCAATAATAATTAGGACTAAAGCATCATAGATTAGTTTCTGTTGCTGTTCTGTTTTAAACAAAGTAACAAAGCTGATCCGGTAGTGATGAATTTTTTTCTGCAGTGTGACTTGCATTCTTCAGTGGGCAACATATAGTAAGAACCCAACCTGCCCTCAATGTAAGCATTCGTTCGAATTTCTTAATGTTCATCGGTCACTTGATGGCAGGTATTAATCTCTATCTTTATCTTGTTTCATTTGTTGTGAATGTGATTATTATTTAGATGGAAGTGAGTGTCATGTTTATGAACATAACTGAAAAATATTTCAAATGTTCTTTTATTTATTTAGCTGGTCTGGATCCATTTAGATTTATTCTAACTGATCGAAGTGCTTGTAGATTTATCCTAACTGATTCAAGTGCATATCTGACATGCTATATTGCCTCTTTGAATACCAGGGTCTTGGAAGAATGTTTGTTCTTCAGTTGCTCATTTCACTTTGAATTATATTGGGCTACATCTCTAGTTGAAATGCCATAATGCTCTATCTACAGGTGTGGTAGCATTTTATCTAAAGTTTTTGCTGGTGGGTGCTTGCAGCATTCATGATTACATGTTTGAGGAGAGTGTTTGTCTTCTCCTGAGAGCTACATGGTTTAAACCATTGGCCGTAGAGGATCATCAGGTGAATGCCTACTCTGAATTTGAAGATTATGATTTCTATGAGGAAGAAGAATACTTGGAAGATGATCTAGATGAAGTGTACTTCAGAAGTTCATCAAGTATTCGAATTGGTAATCGGAGATGGGGAGATAATGGATATGTAAGGGCTGGTCGGCAAGAAGCCAGGCCGAGGCCGGTTTCCAGATCTAATTTTCAGGACTTGGGTGCTGGTAGCTCTAGTCAGTCAGCTCAAAAGGAAGCTGCTGCGAAAGCTAAAACCGGTCGTCGGGCCAAGAGGGCACTTAAACGGGAAGCTGCTGACAAAGCAGCGGCTGCAAAACACGAGCAGCATTTGGCTAGGTTTGGTAGGAAATAGTTTCATTTAATCTCCGTGCATAATAAACTGGAACCCCAATTTTTTATTTTTATTTTTTTTCGTGCTGGAACCCCTAAATTGAATCCTAATCCTTGTACAGTTCTCCCTTTTTTTTGAACTTCTTAAAAAGGGAAAAATCTACTGTAGAATAATAGACTTTGTGGAAGAATGATGGGAGTTCAATGTGAGACTCTTAAATCGTGGTGGTACTGATATACTGTGTCCATCGTAATTTACAGTCCAATTTATTGGAGTCCATTCAGAACGTAGAATCGTCCTTCTTCAATTTCGATTGAATTTTTACGCCAATTTCAACGGTTATGTTTTACCCCCTCTCTGTTGTACCGGTAATTTGAAAATGCGGTTTGAAAATGTAGACCAAACACTTGGATGTTAATTGAAAGGGTTTAAAAGTTTTGGGACCTTAATTGAAAGGGTTCAAAAGTTAAGACTAATAAATAAATTTAGGGAGCAAAAAATTAACTTACTTTAAACAATATGACTGATTTGGAACATTATTGTAAAAAGATCGTTTTCCATCAATATTTTCAAAATCCAATTGAGATCTTCAAAAAGGGTGATTTATCAAATCTTGTATTTTCTATCAGCATTCTCAAAATGTGCTATTTAAAGTTTCAAAAATGGGATATTTTTTTTATACCTTTTATTTTTAGTTAATTTAAAACTTATACATTTGGTTTTTAACCTCATTGAATATATACCTTTAGATTAGATTTAATATATAAACTTATACCTTATTTCAGTCAATAGTTGATTTTGACAGTTAAAATGATCAAATTATCTTTAAATAATATAGAGAAAAATTAAAACTTTTAAAAAATAAAAAGAAAAAAAAAATAAAAATATGCAAAACACCTATTTTTAAAGGTATTTATATTTTTTTGAAGTCGAAAACCTTATTATAAAGTTTTTTCAAATGTGTAAAATTCTTTTTATTTTTAAATTTAAAGGTATTTTAGGTAATTTTGTAGATCAATTATATGAATATTGATTGTAAAACGTATAAATTTATGTATCAAATTTAATCTAAACGTATAAGTTTAACGAGATCCAATAAATCTAAAATATAAAATATAAAAAGGTAAATAACCCTTCAAAAATTTGTTATTTTCTTCCTCTTAATATAAAAAAAGTAGTAAATCACCAGAGTCTGGAAAGACAGAGAGTCATCGCCTATGCACCTCCTCTCTCCGGCTAATAGTAAAAGCGTTTGGACTACCGGCAAAACTCATTCCCAATTCTAGATTTGACAATCCAATCCCCGATCTCGGCTTAACCAAGCACTCCCAGTGATGATCTCGTCCCACTGGCACCGATCTCCTCCGAAAACTACAAGGATCTGTCGCGTCCACCCTCGTTTGACCACACCCATCGCTTACCCGTCTCAACCTCAATCAGCCGAGCCGTGGCTTATTTATTGCCAACAGTAAATCAAGCCATCTTACTTAAAGAGAAATACAAGTGTGACATAAATGGTGATTGATGTTAAATTAGGAACTGTATAATGCTCGTCGTTTTTCAAGGGAAATTATATTCAGACCATGAAAACGGCGAAACAAACAGCAATTGGCCCACAATCTCCTATCGCAGGAAACATGACACTTGAGGGAGAAATAGTGTCTTGGAAAACACCTAAAAAGTTACATCACATATCATACGCTTGACTTTTAGCAAATTTTCTGCAATCAATTGGAAATGTGATTAATCGATATTGAGAAACCCATAGCACCAGGGCTGCAAAAAAACACAATCTAAGGGGTGTTTGGCAGTGGTTCTCACTACTAAGTTTCCACTACAAACTTAGTTATAAACAATGTAAAGCTCTTACATGCTACAGCAACAGTAAAAAAACATGTTACAGTATTAAATTTTCACATGTTACAGTAAAAGTGGTTCCCACCACCTTTCCAAACATCCTATAAATCTGAAAAGATACTCCAACGGTTGAGCATGCACATAAATTTTTAAAGATTTCCTATGGTTGATTGTAAAATTTAATCAACCCATGTCAAGAAATCCAATCTAATCATTAAGGCTACACAAAATATCACAAGACACAGACTCCAGAGGTCAAGCATACATGAAACTTTTTAAAATGTTTCATGCAACTGATTATAAAATCCAACAACTCATGTCGAGAAACCCATAATACTAAGACTACAATAAAAGTAAAAATACGAGAGAAATATAATCTACATCTACAAAGATACTCCCAAGATCAAGTGCGACATGATTCTATTAACAATTTCTAACAATTGCCTAAAAAAATCCAAGCAACCAATGTGAAGAACCTCACAGCACCAAGAACCACACACAAAATCATGAGAGAGAGAGAGAGAGAGAGATCACTCTTTTTTATGTTTGGTTCTTGAGGAAATCATATACAATATATGTTTTTGGGACATTTTCTGTGCAATTTTTAGATCTTATTTGTAATAATCTTGTTATTGTTGTATTTTTTTTTATAGTAATTTTGGTAATAATTTGTGTGGTTTGCTGATTTTTTTTTCTTGTTATTTTTGTTGATGTTGCGATTCAATTTGGTGGATTATCGGATACTAATCTGACAATTATTTTGGCTCCGAAGCCAAGAGCGAGCGATTAGTGACTTGTGTCAATTTTAGAAATTAATCTGGCAAATTGCCCCTATTATTACACCAAAATACTATGGTCTATGGCAAACTGTATCAAAGACGATAGGTGATTTGTGCTAAAAGTTTGACATAATCTGGTAGATTATCGATATTAATCTAGTAGATTACAAAGGTGACCAACATATTTTATTGACTAAACTGGTCTCATGGCAGAAATATAACCCTTTTTATTGGAGTTGCAAAATCGCTATCATGCCTAATTAAAGTACCATGCCTGAAAATTCCACTTTTATCAATGTTATAGGGGGTTTGGTAAATTGAATTAGACTCATACAATAAAAAGGTCTCATATGCTATAGTAAAAAACAAAAAAATTACTATAGCACAAAAGCTCTTACACGTCACAGTATTTTTAACTAAAACTAGTCCTAACTCACTTTACCAAACACCTTATTAAGAATCGAGGTTTCTCCTACCTTTCTCGAGCTCATGTTATTAAAGATCACCGCATTAGGCGTACCTAAAAGCATAAAGCTAAATCTCCCATTACCACGCTCGATCTCCCCATGCGACAATATCTCCCCTATACAATGGTCTTCATGGCAGGATCTACTTTATAAGAGGGTTGTCTAGCGAAACTCCCTTTTCGACGGCAGTACTCTGTCCTATATGTTAGGGGTGCACAAAAACCGCCCCGCAACCGCCGGCCGCCGGCCGCCCGCCCGAAAAAAAGGACTATGCGGTTCAACCCGTCCATTGGCGGGTTCAACCCGCCCGCCTACATATGTTGGCGGGCGGGTACGGTTTTAAATTTTAGGGGGCGGGTTCAACCCGAACCCGCCCGCCTAATTCTTAAAAAAAAAAAAAAAAAATCTTAATCTAAACCTCTCCCACTTCTCATTCTTTAAAAAGAAAAAGAACATTTGACTTTGTTCATCATTTCATCTGTAGTATCCTGTTATTTTTTAACCCAATGAACAGGTTTTATGGAAGAACAAGAATTCTTGACTTTGTTCATCACTTCATATATAGTTGATGTTTTTTGTTGCAATGAATGATTATGTTTCTTAATTTGTTGTGAATATGGTTATTGTCTTTAGGCGTCAAACTTGGTTGTTGTTGAGAATGCTTCATACATTATCGTCTTATATTTTCTACAAATTTTCTTCACTTTTTTTTAATAAAAAAGAGCTCAAAAAATTATATTGTATATTAGTGTAGACCCAACCCGCCCAACCCGCTCGCACCGCCCGTCCTCAAACCGAAACCGCCCGCCACTCCATAGGCGGTTTGTGGGTTGGTTAATCGTCAATCCGCCACTTAAAAAAACCGCCCCGCATCCGCCAAAAAACCGCAAACCCGCCCGTTGTTCACCCCTACTATATGCATCATTTGTACAAAACGACCAAATATAATAAAAACTTAAGAGTGAATCTGGAAATATCACTTTGGAGAGTTAGTATTCGAATATACAAATAATGTGGAATGTAAGCCTAGTTTGCTAATAAGAGCAGTGCGAATGGTGAACTAAGACGCTAAAATATGTTGTATACCACTTTTGAAGTGTGGTTATGCGTTCAAACTTTTTAATACAAGAAGGAATATTTACTTTTTTGTACTTCTATTTTACTTTTGTTTACAAACTTTACTTTTGATACTTAATCTTATCAAATATATACCTTTAGATTAAATTTGATACATAAATCTATACCTTAACTCGATTAATGATTGACTTTGAGGAATAAAATGACCAAATTATCCTCAAATAAGGAAAAAAAATAAAACTTTCAAAAATAAGAATAAAACAAAAATAAAAACATGTAAAAAAGCTTATTTTTGAAGGCATTATAGACATTTTTGAATGTCAAAAATATTAGTTTAAAGTTTATTTAAGTTTTCTTATTTTTTGTTTGAGGTATTTTGGGTATTTTTTTAGATCAAAATTAAAAAGCATAAATTTAAGCATTATATCTTATATGAAGATATATATCTGATGAGTTAAAAACCAAAGATATAATTTTCCCTGATTGCTCTAGTAAAATAATTTCTTGCATCCTTGTCCATTCCTCCAATATATCCTTATTTTTTCCCTTTTTTTCAATGCGACTTTTATATATATTTATTTTACTGATCGTTCTACAAAAATAATTTCTTTTTATAAATATTTATATCAAAACCTCTTTTTTTTTTGAATTTATGTACACATAAATGAGAATCCCTTTTCAAAAGGATCAGATCTCAAAGGACGAAATGTTTTCTCTTTTTTTTTTCTTTGCTATTCCATTTTTGCCTTTTTTCTTCAATTTTTAGTTCCCCTTTCTTTTATATTTATTTTTCTTGGGCTTTTACTTTTTTTTCCTCATTACTTTTCTACCTTTTTTTGTTGCTTCCTCTTTAAATATCTTGTTTATTTTTCAAATATCTTATGTGCATGCGCAGAAGGCGTATTTCAACTTGTTTTTCTCTAAAGTGGTGTTGTGCCTACTTTGCAGTTGGAACCTTAAAGTTAATTAAACCTGACTTTCTAACAGGCTATTTCATCTATACCACTAGTTTTAGAAGCTATACCGATGCATCTTTAACTATTTATTTTTTACATAATGCACTCAAATTTTTAATTTTGACACAAAATACACTTTAAATTTTAAAATTATTACAATTAGAATCCAATAGCTAACAAGCCTTAAAAAGTATAGACAATTTTGATCATGAAAGTCATACGTAAGTTTTCTTAAAGATAGAGCTTTTAAGAAAAAATTAAAGATCAACACGTTAGTGAAAATTAAAAGTAGCTATTAGACCTTAATTATCAATGATTTTATAGTTCAGAGTACATTATTCTAAAATTAAAAGTTTAAAATATATTATATAAAAAAAGTAAATAGTTTAAAATATAACAGTGTAATTTACTCCTAGTTTTTGGGTTCTTCCAGGTGTATTACTTCGTCATTGTAGGAAGACAATTTTCCCAAAGCTTTTGGGCAGGGGATACAATAGATCTTGATTGATTCTCCTGTCATTTATTTCCGTCAGAAAAGAAAGAAGCAAAAACGTGTTGAAAAGGTTGGGGGGAGAGAGAGAGGCAGATAGAGAATTTCATCTGTATAAAAAAAAAAAACCCCATTAAAAACTCGTTTGAAAATTTAAAAAAGAAGAAAGAAATTAAAAAAGAGGATAACTAGGTCGTTTCACTCTCTTGAAATTATATGTTTCTAATACTTTCACAGAATTTGTAATACAAAAAATCCCTAATGGAAGTGTGATAATCAAATTGGCCTTGTTTCAAGAGCCAAAGAGCAATTCTATTTGAATATACGAGGTTATAACCTTGTTACTAATAAAATAATAAGACCCAATATAAACCACTATATACTAGATTGAGGCTTACCATGTTATGAATAACAGGGTTATAACCTTATAGGGATGAAAAATATTTTTCAAAGCAAAAACCCCTCTTAGTAAATTTCAAGTGGTACACGACTCTTTTGCTACAACTATTGCGTTTTGTTTTTTTTGTCTCCTTGAATACACTGCTTGCTTTAGCCAAAAAAAAAAAAACAAAATACCCTTATATAAAAAATGTTTACTTAACAGAACTTGTAAAATTCCAAAGAAAAAATGAGAAAAATATCAAGTTTTTAAAACTTTCTAAAGTAAATATTAAGTTTTGAAAATATTTACAGTAAATGTTATATTTATAATATAAAAAATTTCGAGGATATTTATAGTAAATGTTAGATTTACAATATAAACAACTTATTTACTATATAAATAAAAAATATTTACATTATAAATAAATATGTAAATATACTATTTATACTCTAAATAAAATTATTGTATAAATAAAAATTATACTATAAAAAAACTGATAAATTATTTATATTATAAATTTAAAATCTACTCCAAACATTTTTAAAGCTGAACATTTGCTGTAATTAGTCTTGGAAAATACAGTTTCCGTATTCGAAAACATTGCCTCAGCAGTGCGTTTCTCTTATTGGCCCGAAAGCCCAAGCCGAAGCCCTTGAAAAAATGACGGAAACAGAAGGGCAAAAGAGGGTCTACTGGGGAGAAAATGGGAGCGGAGGTGAATTCGGCAGAGCAAACAGCCGACGCCGCTGCCGCTGCCGTCGACGAGTCCAACACGCTGGAGACCGTTGAAGCATTACTCGAGGTACTTCCATTTCTCATTCTCTCTCCTCATTCATCGTCTCTGTCTTTCAACGTTTTTCTCATTCAGTTGATTCGCTTCAAAGATATAATTCCCGAGCTAGTTTGGATTTTGTATTTCTGTATTTTGTGTTTGGAAGGCTGCTAGATATGATGACCTTGATGATATCGTAAGCCTAGAATCCAATGGCGTCTCTCTCGATTCCAAGGACTCACTAGGCCGAACTGGTTAGTGTTTTTTCCCCCCTTGAATTTGATCACTTTCTATATTTCTTAATCTCAGTAACTATCAATCTTATGTTAATTATTCTTGTGATTTTGGTTTAGGAAGTGCGACGAAAACTTAATTACATCATTTTTTTTTTCTCGAGCATGGTTCTATATGAAATGAGAATTTATTTTTGCATTTTTATTTATTGTGACCAGCAATTCTCTGAAAGAAACCAAAATTCTCAAAAAACTTGATAAACCCTGAATCTTGAAGAGACTAAACGCACATTTGTTAGGAACATAGATCCATGTTAATCTCAGAGCTTGTTTGGTAGGAGGATAAAGTGGAGAGTTTTGGGACTCATGGTTGTTTGGTATGAGGGAAAAAGAGAGGGAATATATTCTATGAGAGATTTCAAATTCTTCAATGAAACCCAATTTTAATCTCTCCCTATATGGAAAGATTAAAGGAGGGATCCATGCCAAAGACAACAAGAGAAAGATCCTCCCTTTCCCCTCCATTTTCCTCACTTTAGTTATATACCTTTCTTTCCTTCGTTTTTTCTTTTCCCTCCTGGCTCCTACTAAACATAACTTAAAAGTCCGCGTGCTTGTTCCCCACCAAAGAAGAAACAACTTCTGAAAATTTTATACTGAGAGTTTCTTACATTGACTTCGAGGAAATTATAGTTTACTTCATTTGGACACTTTAAGATGACCATCAAACTATGAATTTTTCTATTATAAGCTTCTTGGCTTGTTATTTTGGGTGGCAGGAGGCACTTGAAATCTTTTTGTGTAGCTAAAATCTGATGCAAGAACATGACCAAAAACATTGACATGGGCCATACTAAAGAAACAGAGAACATTAATTTTTCAATAATACATATACACATTCCCTTATTTTATTAGTGTATAAGAATTGATGCTGGTCTAGTGAATTTAGACTATTTTCAAAGGAAAAAAGGAGAGTCTTCGTCAGTATTTTAGGGTTAGCTTTAGTTATTGAGAAGAAAAAGAAAAAGAACAAGATCATGATGTAGGGCTGCATATGTTAAGCGTAGATATAGATTTTAGGCTTGTAAATGTGTTAGGATAATGGCGCTTTGTCATTTATTTTATATTATTATTATTATTATTATTTTGCTACACTTCCTTACATATTTTGTTGTCCGCTAGAAACATGACCCTTTCATGGTGGAAAGACATTCTTCAATTGATAATTTGGAAATCAAAGACTACTAGGAAGTTCTTTTCCTTTTAAAAAAAAGGAATATACGTACAACCGAATGGTATGGGATGTTTATTGCCCATGAAATTAAATAAATTTTATCCAACTAAAACTCATTAATTAAAATAAAAATATAATTACAGAAGTTAACGAATTCTGTTCTAGAACACGAAAAACTAAAAGAGTCCCTAATAAAACACAGTACTTAGAGAATCATAAATGTTAACCAAAACACTATGAAAAGACCCAAACTTTTAGTTTAATTTTTTTTTCTTTTTTTAATGTGCAAAAGACTAATAAAGCAGCTAAAAAAAAAAAAAAAGAAACTCTTTAGAAGCCTAAGCTTGAAATCTCAAGAGAGTCAATAAACATATTGTTGTTCAATTGAGGGGGGATTTGGATGCACTAGTATACTTTAGACATATGAGGTTTCTTTTGTGCTAGTTCAACCTCTTATTTCTCTCCTGAAAACAGTATTAGAATCAAGATCTATTGCATGATTGTAAGCCAAACTCCGTAAGGACTAACGCTCTGTTTGGTAAGAAGGATAGAGAGTAGGAAGGATAAAGAGGATTGCAGTAATCTTTTATGTTGTTTGGTAGGATGGAGGGAGAGTTGAGAGGAAAGATGATAGTTATTTGTGAAATTACTGTATGGTACATTTATACTTTTGTTAATTATTTATTTAGAAGGTAAAATAATCTTTTTAAAACTTAAAGCGAGGAATTGCTTGGATCCTTCCATTGGTAGGCCATGGGGAGATCACATCCCGCCACCTCTCCCCTCCTTCCTCCTCTCCCTTCAACCAAACAAAGGATTTGACCTCTACTTCTGTCTCTCTCTCGCCACTCCTTTCCCTCCCTCCATCTCTCCCTCCTACCAAACATAGCGTAGGAGTATTCCTTTGCATCATTAATGTCTTTACTATTAAGTGCATCAAGAAATGGACTAGTGCAGGGAATTCAAATGTCTTAATTTCCCCATGAAGGGTTCATGGTCAGTGAGATCGCATGCGTAGCAAAACTTTGACATGTTTGTGGCTGATGAATGTCCCCTGCCATCGTGTATGATTGTTTAAGCTTGGAGTGTGCATGATTAACTCTTCTAACCCACTAACTTCACTTTGATGCATTTAGATTTTTTTTTTGTTTTTTAATGAAGCATTTAGTTTACACTTGAGGAATTCACGTGCTATGATCGTCTTTAGAGCCTTGACGAAAAATGCCTTTATTATTTCCACTTTTATGAGGTTGGGGGCACATACCCAACCAGAAAGGTGTAAACTCTTGCTAACTTGAATTCAGTCTCTCTTTTGTTATCCTGATCAGGTTTTCTTCTTAATTCTTAACAAAATTTGATAAACCTATTTCCTAAAAAAATAAACAAAAGAGAAACTGGTAATGAGACTTTTCTCCGGCGACTGTTGTTTTGCCTTTGGTAGATGGGGGTTATCTGGCGACTGTTGTTACTATTTGATATTTAACATTGACATTTTATTGCAGCACTTCATATGGCTTCTGCTAATGGACATCTTGACGTTGTGGAATATCTTATCAATAAAGGAGTGGTGAGACCTTTGTCCCATTAATGTTCATTTGTTTATTTATTTGTGGCTATTTGCTAAGCTGCTGCTTATGCTTTAATCAGATGTCATCAAGCGGTTCACAGAATGTTATTTCATTGCATTTCATTCTTCTTGTTCTACTATATTGTTTTACCAAACGCTGCGGATCATTTGCATCCGAGAATTTCTGTACCGTACGTGTTTCTGCATTTGTAGGCAGATGTGTCAATCTATTGTTTATTAAGCTGTTGTGGTAGTATTAATACCAGCTCTCTTCCAAGTTGTAAGCTTGGACGTCAAGAAAGAATCATAAAATTAGTGCATAACACTCGAGTAAAGAGGCTGCTTCCATACAGTTTAAGGAAGTAGATTTTCTTGTTCTGTTAGATGTTTAGCATTTAGGCATGTGGTTTATGATTGTCTTGTAGTGCTATGTTCGGAAATCATATGTTGGGATGGTTTTTTTCTCCAGAAGATTGAAATCTGGTTACCTCAATGATACCATATGATAATTACAGGAGTCCATATTTGGTATTACACGACCAAGTCAGTCACCGAAGCCCAAACAAATAAATAAGGAGAGACATTTTTTTAACGTTGTGCGTGCTGTTTTTACTATGTGCTACGTGTGTTGATGTTGTTTGGGGTTATGCAAATGGGCAGGATCTCAATGCTTCTAACGAAGAGAAGAATACGCCTTTACATTGGGCTTGCCTCAATGGGCACATCGAGGTAATTATAATATTTACTAATATAAGCTATTATTATGGACATTTTTTCTTTGCTCATTTTTTATTATGCAGATCAAGTTCTTTGCTCAAGTGTTTGCATTTTTGCAGGTGGTAAAGAAATTGATCTTGGGAGGAGCTAGCGTTAGTGCTCTAAATTGGTACGTCTCCTCTTATTTATAAACTAAAAATTTTTTGTTTTGGTTTTTTTTTTTTTTTTTTTTTTTTTTTTTTTGTGGTTATTTACCTTTTTTACTCCTTGTATATTAAGTTTATTCAAACAATATACATTCGGCTTTTGATCTTATCGAATTTAAATTTTTATATTAGATTAAATATACAAATTTATACCCTTACCTAATCAATCTTCAATTTTGACATAAAAAATTACCTAAAATACCCTCAAATTAAAAAAAAAAAAGATAACTTTAAAAACTTAAAAAAAAACTTTCTAATAAGGTTTTTGCCTTAAAAAATATGTCGACAACCTTTAAAATTAGGCATTTTGTGTGTTTTTATTTTTTTCTTATTTTTTGAAAGTTTTAATTTTTTATCTTTTATTTAAGGATAATTTAGTCATTTTAAAGGTCAAAATCATCTATTAACTGAGGTAAGATATAGATTTTCGTTAAATCTAATCTGAAGATATACATTCGATGAATCGAAAACCGAAGATGTAGCTTTTAAATTAGCCTAAAACAGAGAATATAAAAAGATAAATATCCTTTTTGTTTTTAAGGTTAATTACATATTATTTTAATTTTTTCTAATTTAAAAATCTTAATTCAAGTTCATCTCTCACGCACTCGATGAATGAGAAAAAAATAGGGAAAAAAGCAAAAAGTACATTAAATAATTTACGAAAAATTTTTTAATTAAAAAAATCCAAAATAAAACATAAAATTTCAAGAGAGATCTGGAGTGTTATGTTTTTAAATATTTAAAATATTTATTTAGAAATTTTCCTCAAGAAAAGTATTTTTCAAAAATAAATTCAGTTTAATTAAGAATTTTTCCTTTTTTTTTTCACCTTCAAAGCGTGTGAGAGATGAAATTGAAACACATTGTTCATATTCAGATGATAAATCAATTGTGAGAAAACTAAAACTGAGAAGTTTATTTATGTAATTACCATTTTAATTTGACTTATGGGAACAAATTACTTATTATGTGCAGTCATGAGAGGACTCCAATGGATGAAGCAGTGAGTAGGGGAAAGATGGATGTTGTTGATGCCATTAATGCCTCAGTGGCACATCTAGAGCTTACTGGCGTCAGTGTTTCCTAATGTACTAAATATAAATGTACCCTCTACCCCAAAAATGTACCTGTCAACAGTTTTTCCCTTGCAGATTGCGAATTTTGTATTAAAAAATTCTGGAAATTTTCATAGTGGGCTTTTAGCTCAATTGAGTTTATCCTTCCAATTTTGTGCTGTAAGCATTAGTATTACGTTAAAGATCTTTCGGTGTTTAATGGCTGAAACGAAGTCAACAAACACAGAATTTTAGTTTATCCTTCCAAACCTTATAAAAAACGCGACTCTTAGTTTTGTGACAAATAATTTTTTAGCCACCGTTTAGAAACATTAATTCAGTCCAACTCGTCTTATTTTGAACCGGCTTTGTCATAATAAATCTCTCACAAAATTTAAATTCTTATAAGTTTTTTAGTTTGAACCGGCAATTCAAACGAGCTACTCATCTCTTCGATGAGTTGTATAATTAGTTTTTCAGCAAAAGGAAAAGCGGCCAAATCAAAAGAAATGTTAACTAGATTTTTTTTTTACCATATTTGTCCATGATGCCTTTTAGGTGGACATCTGTTTCCCTCGGTAGAGAGATATTTTGATTTTTATGGTTTGTAAAATTAACAATTAGGTGATCCAACATGTCAGTCTATCGAAAATCTCGGCAAACAATCAAACAAACTTTTGTGATGTTCTCAGTCTATTCAGAATTTCGCATCCTTTATTGTAA
Organism: Artocarpus heterophyllus; assembly: GCA_025403435.1. Classification (NCBI taxonomy): domain Eukaryota; kingdom Viridiplantae; phylum Streptophyta; class Magnoliopsida; order Rosales; family Moraceae; genus Artocarpus; species Artocarpus heterophyllus. The sequence continues at coordinate 19,607,678 of CM046337.1, forward strand.
GGGTAACAAAGAAAGTCATTAGAGGCCTTGAAAAATCAACAAAACGCCATTTGGCCTATAAGGCCATAATATGGATGAACGTTTAATTAAGATTTCTAGCTATAGACGAGAAACATTCTTAGTTCTTGTCATGGAACCTAGATAATCCAGCCAACGACAATTCCATGTTTTGATTCCTGACTTCTAGAACATCTCAAATCTATCCAAAATCTATACATTCTAATATTTTAATGCAATTGTCGTATCAACATCAAATGTTGGACAAAATATGGCACCTGCTGCCCACGTGCTATTTAAGTAAGGATGAAACTATCATTTTTACGGATCAAAGTTCGAGTTTAGTTGAATCTAGAGTAGTAAAGCCAGAACTTCATTTCCTTTCCATGTTTTTCAGTGTTGTTAAATAGGGCGTGCGGCTACAGTTTTGATCTCATACTAAATTTGCATACAAAATAAAAAATTTCCTTTGTATTTAGGAGAAGAGCTCAAACTTATTGATTTAGACCGTAAACAGTGCAAAGCTCTCACATTCTATAATATAAGACAAAAGTGAGCAACAATATAAAGCTTTCGTTTAAATTTATTGGTATGAACACTCCTCCTAGACACCCTATTCTTTCACATCCCATGTCCCTTACCCCTAACTCATAAGAAGATGCCAACCCGACAACCATAAACTTCTTACTTGTGTTCGGCGCTTCCAAGAACTCACGGATTGCGAGGATTAACCCTCAGTCATATTGATGCTTTCTGCATGAGGCTGGCTGGTTACAAATTTCATGGAGATTGAGCTCCCCTCACTCTTTACATTGCAATTGCTTCTCTAAGCTGCCATATGGTGTCTCTCTTACTATATGTGAAAATGAGGGCTAGTCTTTTTCTAGCTTTTCCATACGGTGCCTCTACTTACTATATGCAAAAATGGGGCCGAGGGTTTTTTCTCGTTTTCCCTCCAATGCATCTTATAACGTGTCAAGGAGGTCCAAAAGCATTTATACCCAACTTTAACAAGTCGTCTACCTTGCACGTAACACATCATGTGCACTTTTCCGTCCTCTTTTTTAACATTCTACTGACAGAAGGTTTAAAATTTGTACACAAAATAGATAAAGGTTAGGTCGTTTGAAAAGTTAAAGACTAAAGGGAAATTGGTCCAAACTTTTGAGATTGTTTTGAGACTAACATTAAGTTTTATGAGTTAAATTCATCAAAGGTCTTTTTCTCTTACTAAAATTAGTCCCTGTATTGAAAATTATTTTAACTTAACCCTTGAACTCTTTTCACATCTCAAATTTAGCCTTTTAGTTATATTTTTGTTAAATTTAGACGAAAAAAGTTAAGAAATTGATAGTTAATTTATAAACACATAAGTGAATGCCTTTTCCTACCATTTCTTGCAAAGAGAGACATTCAAAGTCGAATTCATTTCATAAAAAAGCTCATACATGAATTCAAAGTCGAATTCATTTCATAAAAAAGCTCATACATGAATCTAAATTCACCAATATAATGAACTTGTTCATAATCAAATTTTCCTCAAAAAAAAAAAAAAAAAAACTTACCTATAGTCATGATTTCTTCCAAAGGAAAAAGTCTAAAAAACATATCCATAAGCATTTTTTTTCCACAAAAACAAAAAGCCTAAACGACCTATTGATCAAGTTTATCCAAAAAAAGAAGAAGAAGCACAATTTCCCAACGCTGCAGACAAATTCAGAAGTACACGTTTTTTTTTTTTTTTTTTTTTCCTTTTCTTAAAGGTGCTGCAAAAGATTTAATGTTGCAACAATACCACGTCTATTCCTACTACAGTTTTAATGTACGTTAATTGTTGTAACTCGAATATTGAGTTTCTTGTACGGCGTATATCTCTACTGCGGTTTTCATGTACAAAGTAAATTATTTTTATTTTTAATTTTTTTAACTCAAATTCCCTTATTAAGATTGAGTTAGAATTATTGCTTTGTTTAGCTTCGAGTATCTGGGAGGAATGGAATAACAAAATTCATAGTTCAAAAGTCCATTTTCTTTCCCAGATTGTTGAGTGTACTATTAACTCTCATTTTAGAATTTACTAAGGCTCAACAAAAGGCTCCCAACAAAAAGCAGAGCTATGCTGTTGAAAGGGCTCAAGCTAAATGGAATCCATCGGATCTAAACTGCTATAATCTCCATGCAGATGTTGCTATCTCTTTCTCAGAATAGTTTATAAGAGTTGGAGTTGTTACAAGCGACTCGCAGGATATGTTACGGTAGCTTTGGCTAAGGAGTTAGATGGTCCCTTCGCTGCTCGTAAAGTTGAAGCTAAAGCTTTTGCTTTAAGTTTTGTTTGGGCCAAGGATGTGGGACTAGATCTCTGTGATATGAAGTCTGATGCATTGACAATAGTTCAAGTTCTGAAAGCTAATAAGTTTGATTGTAATGAGTTTGGTGTTTTATTGTTAGACGTATCTAGCTTGTTATCTTTCTTTCTAGGAGTTAAGATAAGTCATGTATTTTAGAAGGCAAATATTGTAGTGTCTTGTTTGGCTTCTTATGCTCTTAATAGATGACAAGCTCATTTAGTTGGAGGAATCTTCTTCACCTATTGAATTTGTTATTGTACTTGATCCTTCAAATTAATGATAATAGTTTCTGAGTCAAAAAAAAAAAAAAAAAAAACAAAACAAAACAAAAGGTTTAATGTCTTCAAAAAATAAAAACACCATATAACTTTAACATCTTCCTGAATCATTTTTTTTTTAATTTGATTGGAGCCTTTTCGTTTTCCTCCTTACTTAACACACATAAAAAGATGCAAAAACAATAAACAACAAAATGAGATTTTTGAATTTCTCCTTATTTTTTCTTCGTTTGATGCAAAAGGGGCTGCTTAGCCTCTAGGGTTTAACACATAAAAAGTTTAAAGTATCGTTTTGGTTCTTTTAATGTCAAATTACACGATTACCTATTATTTTAAGGTGAAATTACTAGGTTGCCTAACATTATTTTCCATCTAAAATTTAGCAAAATGTAGTTGAGGGACTAAATTTGAGATATATAAAAAGTTCAAGGGTTAAATTAAAAAAAAATTTCAAGACAAGGACTAATCTTAGAAACAGAAGAAAGTTGAAGGATTTTTGATGAATTTAACTCAAGTGTTATTTATGAGTTATTGGCACTATTTGTCCCCAAGTTATAAGCATTGTGTCCTTTTAGTCCTTGAACTTTTAGTTTTGACCAACTATTCCCTTAGCTTTGACTTTTTGATTGTTTTAATCCCCTAACACTAAATTGAATAATTATTTCTAACATTTCTCAGATATAATCACGTTTCAGTGATCTAGTAACTAAAATTTTTTATAAAATAAGTTATGCAAAATATTATAGTTGTCAAGGTTTTGAACAATAAAGTAATATTTTGCATTTAATCTACATGATCATTTATATAAAAATTTCAATTATTATATTACTAGCACTGATTATCTTTAAGAAATTAATTTAGAAGTCCTTTGTATCAAACTATCATTTGTGAGCGATCAAAATACCAAAGATTAAAAATATAATAATAATTTTATAAAATTAAAAGTTTAAGGATCAAAATGCCACGTGACTCAATAACTCACAATGCCAATAGTCCTTTAGTTATTTGTTGCCAAAGAATTTGACCTATTAATTTAAGGACCACCACTTTTCTCTTTATATAAAAATTTAGTACTTTAATCATAGTGCATTTAAGCATTAAGCAAGATATTTATGCCCTCAAACACTACAGCAAGCAAGGACACTTTTGATAATATTCTTCGTTCCATGTCAATTAATTAAATACAAAAAGAGCAAAAAGGTGGCCATATATAATATTTTAATTAAATGTCTTTCAAGATCTCTCTCTTGTGCTTCTTTCTGATAGGCATGAGAAGCATATAATATTGCGTGTCTTTTAACATAATGCCGTGTCAACTTTCTGCAAATCCTCCAAAGTTCTTGATTAGGGTTTCATTCCTCTATAAAACTAAGTTTAGTGAAGGTATTTAACAATTGAAGTGCATGTCCCTGTCATGCCCAGAGAATCATCATTTTCATGTAGTTGATTACTCTTTCTGAAGCATTAGTGCTTCATTCCTGTTTGTAATTTCTTCACCCACTTAAGAAACAAATAATTGCATAAAGATTCTTTTTCTTGAGATAAAGAATAACTTAATTTGACATATATAGTACATGCAAGTTGGCAAGTTTTTAAAAATCATATATGGTCGGCATTAGGTAACTTTACCAAGTTAATTTACCTTTCCCTATCTCCATCTCTCTATCTAGCAAGCAAATTTTCCTTTACTGTGTGTTTTATATTCTTGATCGTAATTAGCTGTATACTTCCAGCGACTAAGATGGCAAGGATAATATAAGTTTTAAAAAAATATATCAAAGTCTCAGCGACATAGTCATTATATATATATATATATATATATATATATATATATATGACCTTTTAATGGTGTTACCATCAATAATCTCCTTCTGACATAGATAACGAAAAAGCTTCAATGAAAAAGCTCTTTTATTTTTCTTTTCTTGGAAACTGCTCAATTATCAGCGAGAAAAAGAGGGGGAAAAAAAAGGAGAGAGGAAAAAGAATTTCAACAAAGACAAATTGAAGTAACACAAATTCCAAATAATGACAGCAAAGATTATTGTTGCTGTAACGTTATAACCCGTACGTTTACCTTTTAAGTGCATCAAATTGCAGTTTATTTAGCTAATAAACATTATAGAATGAAGCCCAATGAAAATCCCAGCTTCGTAAATTTCAAGTCTAAATATTATGCATTTGGCTTTGAAGAGAAGGATAAATTATTTCCCCGTATATATATCGCAGAATTAAAGGATATGGTAGAAGTAAAGTTGATGAAGCTATAAAATTAGAAAAATAAAAGGCCGTAAATTGTGTAATAACCAGACGGATTAAATTTAAGTTAGGTTAATATTTCTTTTCTTCTTTTGAATTCCTGATCATTAAACGTACTCCAATGCAAATATATTTTCCTCATGGGTCCACTCTACTGTTTCTGCTTTTTTATAGGTACGTACTGGTGTTTTCATTTTCTTTTCTTTTATCAGATTTAGATCCTTTGTTTCTCAATTTTCTTCGTGTTTCCCAGCCAACTAGCATTTTCGTATCATTTAAATTCAAACCACCAAAGACTTGATGTTGTTCTTCTTCTTATTATTATTATTATTATTATTATTATTATTATTATTATTATTATCCTACTTTTTTTTTGTTTTCTTTTAATGATTTTGTTGATTTAATTTGCAAAATTGATTTGTTTTGTACATTAACTTGAGTAACATTTTGACATCTAGTTATTCACTTATTGTAATACAATTTAGTGTTTTAAAAATGCAACATAATATTGAATTTATGCCCTCGAAAACCCAAGCCTCCCCGTAAGCATTAGATATAAACTAGTGTAGCCTTAACCTTGTACAATTCCCTTGGAATTTCGTAGCCAAACAATTAAATGAGTAAAATAAAAATATTGTTACCAGGACTGAAATCAGAATGGTGCTTCACACAGTTTAGAGCTTTATTTACCATGTACAATGAATTCTTTAACTCTAGTTTTTATTTAAGTTTCCGTGATATTGTGCTGCGGGCAATATTTTTTTTATTTTTTCATAAACCAAAGAATTTGAGTAATTATTATTTAACAGGCACCAAATCAGTAACAGACAACTGTAACGGCCTAAAGTAAAAATATTTTCTTGACCCCTAATCCAAGCTAGTAATTATGCCCATTCCCTAAGTTAAGATAATTTAGCAGAAAAACATATAAATGATTGAATTTCTTCTCAATTTAAAGATAAATTAAAACTAAGGGGTTATACACTTGGTGCGATGCAAAAAAATATTTAATAGTGTATTTAGGAAGTGTAGTTTAAACCAATAGTTTGAACCAAATTTTGGTTAAAAATATAGGAGAGTTTTACAGTATAGCTCACTTTCTTTTGACATTGTAGTATATGAGAGCTTTATACTATAACATCTAAAAGTTTTGGTTGAAACTGAGATTTATTAATGTACTACAGTTGGTAATAGAACTATGTGACTGCACACCGTTCTACTGTATAGAAAACTGGAGGGTTACTTATAGGTAATCTTGTGATAAATATCATTATCATATTTATAGACATGCAAAAATATAGGCAGAACCAAATTGGGGAATACTTAAGTTGGTACTTTTTTTTCCCCCATTTCCGGTGTCCCGTCTTCTTTGGTTGTTATTATTAAAAATTTACTTTGCAAATTGCTCTCCCTATAGCTAGCCCTATAATATGTTGCAATATATATATCTCACTTAACACTACCACTTTTACCGGTTTTCACTAGACCAACATGACATGACACTGCGCATGCAATATGCATACCAAACTTCACTTACTTTTGCATGATGCCACTACCCCATTTTACCATAAACATACGTTCTCCACTAAATCATTGATACCATCGTTGAAAGATATACTATTACTTTTGAAACTTGTAACACACATGACAAGAAGACAATATTGCAATATATATTATTCCAAGGGGAAGAATTGGTTTTTAGTTGTCCAAACAACATTGTTATCAACAGGAATCTTTTCAAATGGTTGTGCATGGCCTATTTGACAGAGCTCGCTAAAAGCTACTTTCGGTTTTTAAAGTCTAAAAGTTGTTTCTGTTAGTGTTTAGATGCTTTATTAGAAATGTTTTTACATACCAAAAAAAACTTTTAATCGAAGCTAAAATATACAACTTCTAAAAAAAAAATCTTCTCAATAAACTTTGCAGTTTCTACGAGAGTATAAATAAGATATTATAACCGTTAATCTAATATTTTATTGCTTGATTATTAGAAAATTTAAGGGCCATTTTGACTCATTTAGGCGGTTCGAAACACTGAAAAGCCACAATTTTCCCTTCCACCCTATTTCTATCAAAAAGAAAAGCAAAGACTGCAAAACGAGCCCCATACAAGTGTTATACCCACAATAAATGCCAAGGGGCACTTTCAATTACCATTTTTGGAAATCCTCACTTGGGTTGACATCCTCGTTTCCACCCTTGGATGATTTAATTATAGTGGAAACTTTAACTTTGGAAATCCCAATTAGACGTGCCTATATGTAATTGTCCTTGAAAGAGAAATCCACAAAACCAAATTTAGAAACTGTCGCTTTGGAAACGCGAGAGATTCGTTTGATCATGGCGATCAGGAAGAAAAAACCTTTAACAACATCCGTACAATATTAATGCCAGAATAAATAAATGAAAAAAAGCCCCCCAACTACTGCCTTGAAAACCAATCAGAAACCATTTGAAACGCCTTAAAGATCCACCATGTAAACATTACTTGCCACTTTTCGTAGCACCTCAAGTGAAAGAATACAAAGTACAAAGGTGTGGATCTAGTTAGATCATGACTATATACACATACAAACAATCAAGTTGTTGTTCTTGTATATATTCTTCTTCACCATCATTTCTTACACCCTTTTCACTATTTTTTTTTTCTTTGATTTTTTTGGCTAACCTTTGGCTAAACCATATAACGTTATAAAGTCAAGGGTCTAGGGTTTAGAGCTAAACAATTAAGATTGCATATAGGATATTAAATGTTATATGTAAATATTATATGCCTTGCTTGCCTTGCCTTGCCACTATATTTACAAAAACCAGAGGCTACTTTGTTTTTAGTGCACATAAATATATATTGAGCCTCTTCGCCCCACTACTACGTATTCCTACTTTTCTTCGTATTGATAACATTACTTTTGCGATGAGTAGTCATATTAAAAGAAAAAAAAAGACAGGCCTAGACAGCTAGCCAGTTGCAAGCAAAGAAGGGAAAAGTGTAAGAAAAATGTTGGCAATTTCATGACGGTTGTAATTAGTTTTGCATGGAGACGCAAAAAGCACTTATTTTGTCTTAATTTACTTTTGGTCAGACTGCAATTGAACGCTTCCCAGTATGCAGGCTGTACGTTTTAACCTTTCGTTTTCCATGGTAGCTCTAGGCATTAATTGAATATTTCTATTTACTTGTAGCACGACCGATATTAATTGCGAGGTAGCATTGTCTTTTACTGTTTCAAAAAAAAAAAAGTCTACCAGACAATAAAAGGCAAAGGCAAAACCACCATTAAAGTTTTTAATGCAACCAACTAAATAAATTCCTGAGTTCTTCAGAGACTAGAATATGCATCTTCTTTTTTATTATTATCCGATACATACATGCAAAATTCGTATACAATGTCTCAAAAAGCTAAGAAAAATAATGTAATAATATACAAGTATTAATCACACGTATAATTATCAATTAAACTGCATTTCCAAGGGAAACAAATATACAACTTTTTCTATGGAAGCAGCAATCGGAGAAGCTTAAAATCATAGAATATGAAAAACATCATAACACCCTCAAAATAAAGCATCATAACTACCTCAATGCCATTAAATACTTCCCTTCTATATATATATATATATATAATACTTTGAATAGTCCAAATTCTTCCAAGGATACATGTATATAAATCATTAAAGTGCAAGTAAATGATAATAAGTAAAGGGGAAAATGGTTATGATCAAGTATGAAATAAAGTCAAAACTATAAGGAGTAGGTTGGAGCATATATGTGAAGTGGATAAGAAATAAATCCATGATGATATGTAAGGACCTTTAAAAGCTTTTCTAGAAGATAGAAACAAAAGAAATTGAGCACCACAAATGGCAAGAAAACCGTGCAAGTAAATGGAAGGCCTAAAGTAGAAGGCAACAATGGCATTATTAACAGCTCTAAGAATCTCATTCTCTCGTTTGGTCAAGCTGCACGATACTAGAAATAACAAAGCTGGAATAAACCATCCAAACCACTTAAAGTGCATGTCATGATCAAAGCAACAGTTTTCTCTGTGCTTCAGAAATAGACTTAAAGACTAATATAAAATATATATATATATATATATATATATAATAACACTTGTGTACCTATAACGTTATCAATATTCTTAGTCTAAAACAAAACAGACGAATATACACACACACACACACCAAACATCCGATATCAATTTAGAATCCAAAGTTTTGCATACATAAAAACTTACACTACAATTCTGGAGCAACAGCTACATGCAATGGGGAACTCTGAACCGCAAAACCAAAGAGTACGTAATAAATGATCAAAAGGGTAAATGTTAATATGGTCAAACTACACCTGTCATTCGAGACTAAGGAGTGAATCATTTACAACTCTTGTGACACAAGCATGATATACAAAGGGTTTTCCTTTGAATCAATTTGCATCTCCAAAACAAGTTAATTTTCACACCCAAAACATTGATGATCACCAAAATTTGGAAGCAAGTGGATGTGAGCCTAAAATATACATATTCAACTCAACTTGGGTCCTCTTAATAAGCTTCTTCCAATAGTGATATACATGCAAAGCAAATAGTTATATAGGTTAATTAACAAACACTTGTGATGAGTTTTATTTAAAGAAAACAACAAATAGAAGAAATAACAAGCTCGCTTTTGAATTAGATAGCGTTTAACAATTTTGACAACAGAAACTAACTAGTAACTTAGCTAGCACAGCGTTCCTATCCTCGATAATTTCCACAATTTTTCTAATGTTCTCGGGCTAACACAGGATCAATCAAAACATAAAAGAGGCCAAAATGATAGAATCATTAGACTGTAATTGAAAAGCCACCTTTGTGAACTATTACATACCTTGACTAATGGATTTAAGTTCAAACAATTCAGAGAGAAATCTAAAATACCAAGTGTGTGTGTTTAATTGTGTATTAGACAAAGTATAGAAGCAGCTATGAGACAAGTAAGCAAATCAAGAAAACAGAAATGGGCCACATCCTGTCAAAATCCAAGAGCACTTTTGCTGCCTGGATGGTAACAGCATATCCATTTTCAAGTAAATCATGCAAAAAGTAACTTGGAAGAAAGAGACAGAGAGAGAGATATTGAAGACCCTAGCAAACATATCCATTCTTGGCAAACTGTGTCACAGGAAATTACAAGATCTAGATGGTATGATTTAGTCCTCCTCAGATTCCCAAGGATCAAATTATATTTGGACACGGGTGAGGGGTGTTGACATGGACTATAATATAGTTTTTAGAAAGGCATATATATGAAAAACGAATTATAGACACATAATATATATATATATATGTCATATAATAAATCAAATCTTCGAACGTTGTGTGCAGCTAGCTAGCACAAAAGGGATATATTTTTAAAGCAACTAATGTTAATGCAATTCACATGATGATATCCAACTAAATAATAAAATATTTCCAAAAAATATTGAAAGGGGACAGCATGTGAAGGAAAAAGAAAATTAAAAGCAAGCATTGAATTAAGACACCCCTCCATAATTAATCAGCAATAGTCAACATTTGTATACAAGGTTATTGCCAAAAGAGCAAGTCACCCATATGTCTCGAGCGTCTCAATAACTAAAGTATATTAATGGGAGCCAAAAACAAGCACTACACTCAACAGCAATTATCCTGCTAAGCACAAATCACACACACACACACACATATGAGCCAAGATTGTTAACAATATTGACAATAAATAAACAAACATCTATCATTAATTAAAGACACTGCGAACCTCTAATACATTGTATATACCAAATTCAGCAATAAATTATGCATGCAATAAAGGAAAGAAAAATAAACAAATATAACAGACCGTTAAGGATAATGCATAGAGTATTTCAAGGCAATATGGAATTCACAAGACAAAAGTAATTAAAAATATAACTCATAATTAAGCAACACTAAAACAAATAATGGGATGAAAAGAGAGAACAAATAAAATACATTGGAGAAGTTGGAGAGAAGGAAGGGCAAAATTGAGCGGCAAATTGTTCACTTACCAGAAGAGAAAGTATATATGATTTGATCATGAACGCATGCAAATCGCAAGAGACGCCAAAATATTATTGCAGAAACGGCACACTATAGTTCAAGTGGGCCAAAGATGGACATCAATGAATGACATTCTACATATATATATATATATTTATATATATATATATGCATATACAAATTTCTAGTATATATATATATATATATATATGCATATACAAATTTCTTACTTGGTAACAAATGATGGCGACATCACAACCACTTCTCCTGCTAAAGTCTAAAGAAGCACTATGATTGTGAAGGTTTTCATTTGCTTAAAAGCTCAAGGATGAACAAAAAACTAATCAAATCAAACAGGAAAAACATGTGGCACCAAAGCGTGAAATTAGGCCTTCAGGCCCCAACCCCTTGACAAAAAATATATATATAATTTAAAGTACAACAATAACAATAAAAACTTACTGTTCAAAGAAAAAACCAGCTTAGAAAGTAAATTCCAAATCAAGAAATAAAATTGGGAGAAAATCCACGTCTAACTCACGAGGAAATAGCGCGGACAAGAGCATGACAAAGTCGCAGCACCAAAAAAATAAAAATAAAAATATAAAGGGGAGATATATTAAAAAAATCAGCCAGTGCTAAGCTATCACCTTATCGTGATGGGAAAAAATTACTTTACACTGTAGATTTCACCTTTGTGAAGCAATAACTCTAGCAAGGAAAAGAAACCAAAGAAAGTGCAGCAACTACAGTAAAGCAAATAGATGTAACCATCTCATTTTCTTTTCTTTTCTTTTTTTTTTTAAATATCTATAAGAACAGGAACCCATCTCCAACAATTATTTGTTTCTTTCTTTGATTTCGATTCAAGAAGCTTCTTCAACAGTGATCAGAAACTGCAATGGTGACAATCTCCAGTATGATAAGTACAAACAATTGAGTAATAACAAGAAATTAATTTTTTTTTAAAGAGAAGAAAAAGAAGGCTAAACCGATCAAAGGTGAAGAAAGAAGCTTATGTTAATGAAATGCACGTCTACAGATATGATCGATATAAAAATCATTAGTAAGTAGACAAAAGAGGGGAAAAAAAAAAAAAGACGATTACACTAAAATGTTATTTCATCCTTAATGCCTCAACAGTGATCCATCCATATTGTTGATCGTGTACCCTTTTGGAAGAACGCATATATTAAGAACAATAATATATTTGTCTCCATCAATTTATTGGATTACCATAACCTGAGCCTCCCAGCAAGCCTGCGCCACTTGAGGCAGCGTAGACATCAGAAGGATCGAGGATCGGTGACGACGAAGACGCTCCATTCCTTCCCCCGCCACCACCTCCACCACCACCACCCCCCAAATGCAATTTTGAGATGTTTGGAACTTCTCTATGTTCAACCCCTTGATCATATAGGAAGCCCTTAAAAACATGCCCTCCAATCTTCACTACTGCCTGGTAAGCGTACTCGTCCTCGCCGTCCTCCACCGCCGTCACTCGGACACACTTGAACACGGCCGGTGCACGTACTTGGCCCGGCAACGACTCTTTAAAGCTAGCATCTGCATACAATACACACAAAAACAACAAACCCTACTCAATTTGACCCCTATTAGAAATGAAAATGAAAACCCTACTATGTCATCGTTGTTTGAAAGAAAACAAATCAATTAGAATGTGAAAAGGCTTGAAAGAAACCTTGGTGACTTGAGCTGGTGTCGAAGCTTCTCGGAGGAGTGTTAGAAGTTGAGGTGTGAGAAGTTGTTGTCGTTTGAGAAGCAAGGAGTCTAGGTTTCTTTGCGCCGGAGGTAGACCCTGACGAGCCCGGTCCACCGGCTGCACCGGCGACAGTCATAAGCTGTCGTTCGCGCCGGCGAGCTGCAGGGACCCACGTGCTCTTCACGTGGGTTGCGCACTCAAAACCCCGGCTCTTGCAGCAAGTCCTGCACCGCCTATGGGTACAATCCTTCTTCGCCTGGTTTCCGCAGTCTTGGCACGTCGTCGTCGAGCTCGAACCCGATCCGAGAACACTTCCGCCTCCGCTGCCTCCGCCGCTCTGGACCAAATTGGGGTTTATTCCTTGATCGAGAATGTTAATCCCGGGCTTCTTAAAAAAATGGGCCGATTGTTGATTTTGCTGATTCTGCCACAATTGAATTCCTCCACCTCCACCTCCATTTCGGCCTCGAGCGGCAGTCGAGCCGGTAAGCGCATTGGCCGAATCGTCGTCGACGGGACCGAGGCACGGAGTGGCTGTCAATAGGGGAATTACGCCTACGCCGACACCGACTCCGAGAGCGGTGGCGGGGTTTGAGCCGTTGAGGGAGTGGTGGTCGGGGATTAGGTGAGCGGTGTTGGGGTCGGCGTGGTTGTGGTGGTGGTGGTGGTTGGGGTGGTGGAAGGAGGAGGCCGGGGCGACGACGAAGACGTCGCGGAGGCCCACCATGCCCATCTCGGGAGGTAGGCCGTAGTTGATGGGGCGGGAAGAGCCGGCGGCCCAAACGGCGGAGGAGTTGGAAGAGGGGCCTCCGCCTCCGCCCGTCGGCCCAGCATTGAAGCCGAGGGAGAGCTCGTCGGGGACTGAGGCTCGGCCTACGGCTGCGGCGGCGGAGGAGGACGATGCCACCCAGTCTGCGAAAGCGCCGGAGTCCGAGGGCAGCCTCCTTGTAGTAGCCACAACTGATGATCCTGATTAACCAAACCCCAATCGATCTCAATTATTCCGAATTGTATATGTATATACTTCACATATATCTGTGTGTATATAGATATGTACTTGAAACAAGCTAGATATACAAGGTGTATGTATAGAAACTAGAGAGAGGATAAGTAGAGAGAGAGAGAGAAAAAAAGGGCATTTTGAGGTGGTCGGGAACTAAATCATGGATGTATCTATGTAGGTGTTATGTGTAGTAAGGAAGCTGTGGGGGTGGGGTCTTCTGAAATTGCATCAGAGGGATTGTTCGAGAAAGAAAGAAAGAAAGAAAGAAGGACAGAGTTTGGTTGAGGGAACAAACAATTTTTTTTTTTCGGTTTAAATAAGATTAGGGATTAGAGAGAGAGAAAGAAGTAGTGAGGTTGTTGGGTGGCTTTCTAAATTGTGTTAGAGAGAGAGAGAGAGAGAGAGAGAGAGAGAGGCTACACTAGAACTGCTGTTGCTGGCTTTCTGTTGTTGCTGCTCCTACTATCACTGCCACTTTGGCTTTTATGACCGAAAAAGTTAGTTTAAGAGACGCCTTCTTTCTTTGAGGGTCCGGGGGAGGCAGAACAGAAGAGCAGCAAAACTAAATACCCACCAGAAGCAACACTCAGATCATATCTATATCTATATAATGAACTTATAAGTAGTAGTAGTAAGGTAAAAGAAAATTTTGTCAAAAGCAAATTTTATTAAAAAAAAAAAAAGAAATATATATATATATATATGCAAATCAATAACGACCTTTCTTCTGCGTGTTTTTCCCCTGCTACTTAGCTGTTTTATTTGTTTAATTTATTTATGAGGACCTTTTTTCTCCTCCTCCACCCTATCATCATCATCATCACCATCATCAATATCTTCTTCTACTTTCCTCTTCCACCTCTTTAGAGCTTCTTTTTTATCTTCTCATCAGAAGTAGAATTCTCTCTCTCCTCTCTCTCTCTCTAAAAACCCTTCCGAGCTCAGCAATATGTTTCCTAGAAAGCGAAACTGAGGTGGGTTCCTCTCTACCTCTCACTTTCTCTTTCCCCTCTTCTCTTCTCTCTCTCTCTCTCTCTCCAATAATCACACAAGCAAAGCAAAGCAATGGAAAGCGGAGAGTATAAAGACTTTTGTTCCCTAGTTTTTGGTCTTACGCGGGCTTTCTAAAAGTCACATGACTTCTCCTCTCCTCTTCCAATCTTCCTACATTTTTTTGTAAGTGGATTCATTTTCTATATTTCTTTCTTATTCATAGCGCGTGACGACTATTCCCACCAGAGCGCGTGGGTGAATTAGCACTGTGTGATCCCAGGCCAGAAATGGGCGATGGGCAAGGACCGTCGAAAGAGGGGAGCTTTTGGGGTGTGGAGCGTGCACACACGCGCTGCAATAAGCTCCACAAATTTCTTAATGATGTTATTATTTTGTTTTTTTCAATAATTAAACGTGGAGTCCAAGTAGGAGTCCCTCTAGAGTCCCAAATCTAAAATGTTTTGTCGTTTTAGATTGAGTTTTGTCAGAATAAGCAAAATGGGGTGAAAGACTGTCGGACTCTGTTTTTGTAAGCTTATATATATCGTGTGTGATATTATAGACTTTGGGTATGCATAATTGTCGCATAATTGTCTAAGATTGCAATTTTACCAAGTGATCCGCCGTTTAGATTATGAAACATATCTTTGTATTTCAGATAAAGAAAAAAAAAAAAAAAGAAGAAGACTTTTTTTTAGTACAAACTTTTAAATTCAGCTAAATTATTATTAAACATATAATTATAATTTTATTTGACTCTACCAAAAAAAAAAAAAAAACTATATGTGATTTCTTGTGAGGCTTAACAAATATGTTTTGAGGGTCAAAGATAATTTCTCACTTTACGTAGAAGACATTATAGGTCTGTTTGTTTCGTATATTTCAGTGAACTTTTTGGATTTAAATCATTTAAGAATCTAAATTTTTAGAGTTTTGATCCCTTAAATTCTTGATACTCGGATATCTTTATTAGAGTAAAAGCTGAAATTCTTTCTCTTATATTTGAAGAAAACAATCATAACTTATTCATTTGATATCCAATTGAGATTCTTCTTTTTTCATTGTGTTCCTAGTAAATAGAGGAATAAATTAATATCTATATTGCATATTTTTTTATGATCATTAACATTAAAATTTTATTAGATTTGTTAATAAATCAAAAAAAAATTTCGCTACTTCTTCAAACACAAATTTTAATTTTATTTCATATTCAAATTAAAACTTTAAGCACATCCAAACGTCAATTAAAATAGTAATTTAAATCACACAATTTAAATTAAAATAATTCAAATCAATATAATTTGAACCTATTTATCAAACGGACTTTATATATTTGGGCAATTAATAATAGTAACGATGTTTATTCCATAGTACAACGTATTCTTAAGACAAGAAACAACTTCTAATGATTTGATAGAAGTTAATATTAAAAAAACAAACGTGATTTTCTCTGAGCTAACTTTAATTTTTCAAAATACACTACTAAAAATTAGTGACCATGCTAAAAACTTTTATTAGGGGGTTAAGTTAAGTTGATTTTTTTTTTTTATTTTTGCAATTGTGTTAATAAAAAATTATGATCCCAAAACTAACAATAATCTTTTTTCATTTGTGTTGATCGGACTTTATCACACATGTTAAACTTATCTCCTAAAATTAGAATTCGCAACTCAAAATAAGTTGATAGTTGTCTAAGATTGAAATCTATCTTATTTGATTTAGCATTGTCTTTCATTTTTACCCATAAGAATTAAAGGGTCTTTTGACTTTATCTTAAAAATCTTTAATTTTCATAATTGCTTAATCAATGCTTAAAATATTAAAAGAAAAACTTAACGTGTCGACATAATATTAATTAATCAAATACTATTCTATCATAGAAGAGTTATATTTTAAGTTATAATTTTATTTTTTCCTTTCGTATTGAGTAAATTCAGAGTGTTTGAGCCATTGACTGTAATTGACCTTGTCTATTTAACTTTTTAAAACTTGAAGTTTTAAAAATTTAAGGAGATAAGATTATATTTTAAATTTTTTTAGAGGGCTTTTGTATAATTTAGTGTATATATTCATATATAGAGGGGGGGTGGTGGCGGCGGCTATGGTGGTGGTGGGGAGGGGGAGAAACCAAAGCTGGGGAGGGCTTATGTCTCCCCTAGGCACATACCTTCATCATTTCTGCTAAAAATAATAGATGCATGACAGTTAAAAACTGTCATAAAAGATTATCACGATGATTAAAAAGCCTTCGTGCTATCCTTTAAGATTTTATGACGGTTAAAAACCATGAGAAAGTTGTCAAGTGTATCAAGAATTAGTACCTGTCTCAATTGCAGCAAAGTTTGAACACTTTCCAACTTTCATGTGGTTTTATGAATATATGCTAAGAAATAGTACCCAATTTGTTTTATTTGGTCATGTTATGCCTAATTAATCATTGTGGATAAAATTCTACGTGTGGTAATAATAGTTTTGGTAGAAGTGGGAAAATAATGTTAAAAGCTTAACGATATAGACTAAAGAGAGACTAAATATATATATATATATATATTCCTATATGAGCATATACAATTTACAAATGTTATTTTAATGAAAAAAATCCTATTTGATCTTATAGGGTATAATCCTATTAGTAATAAAATGATAAAACCTAGACTGAAAAGTATTATATAAGATCTGTAATTTTGTGAATAGCAAGGTTATAACCCACACATATGAAAATGATTTTTCAAACAAATTCCTTGCTCCCCATTCATATGATGTGAATGACACAACCGATATTAACTCTCTAATTGGTATGAGTGAAAAGTGGAAGGAAAAAAAAACATTAGAAGGATTTTGGTATGAAAATTAATATGATGGGGTGTTTGGTAAAAAAGAAATTAGACTGAAAAGAAAATATAGGTAAAAGAAATAGCATATATATCCCACCAAAATTGATCTATTCAAATATGGATAGATTTTATGAGGGAAAAGTTCGACAACAATGAAAAGAAAATGAAGTTATCAATTTATCTTTCTTTTCCATCAAAATTCTAACAAAAAATTTAAAAAGAGAAAAGAGAAAAAATTCTAACAAAAATTTTAAAACTACATCATGATGTGATAAATAATTCTCCATGAAATAAAAAAGGTAAAAAAAAAAAAATCAGAAGATGAGATTAAGCGATCAAACTCGCAAAAGAGAAAAGAAGGGAAACTAATTTGGAATGATAGTCAAACTCTCTTAGCTGTTTTCATGAAAATCATGAAAAGTAACAAGAAAAACATGCTCATTTAGAAATTAAAATATGTGTATATATATATATATATATATATATATATGCAAATGTAATTATAAATTTTTGTACTTTGACTATAAACTCCTTTGTTTGACAAAAGTAATTTCTATTATTTTTTCAACAGTGTAAAGTTCTTATATGCTACAATAACAATAAAAAAATCGTTATAATATAAAACTCTTACATATTATAATAAAAGTAGTTCTAATTAACGGTTATCATCACCCTTTCAAACACCTTCGTAGTTTCCAACATTTCATTGTTTCCCTTGCTGAGGCAATAAAGCCTTTATGTGTGTATCTACAAACGATTCGTTTTATACAGTACAGTATTGTGTTTCTTTGTTTTTTCCTTTTCTTTTTTTTTTCCTATTCAATTGTTCAAACCAGGAAAACAAAAGAAAAAATAAAAAGCTTTTAGAAGTCTAAAACGTGCACCAAAACACATTTTGTATAAATACTATCTATCATCATTAGCGATACAGTCATCACCGTAGAAGTTCAATCCTAATATATAATAAATATATATATGGTGGTGTTTGAAAAAGTAGTTTAAACTAATAGTTTAAATTATAAACGTTGTAAAGTTCTCACATATTATAATTCTTAAACTTAAACTGATAGCTTAAACTACTTTTTCAAACACCCGTGGATAAATAAAAAGCAAAACTATAGTATAAATAGAGACTCACTATTTAAACTGTATGTTACAGTTCTTAAACTTAAACTGATAGCTTAAACTACTTTCTTCAACACCACCCGGGGATAAATAAAGAGCAAAACTATAGTATAAATAGAGACTCGCTGTTTATGGCAAACGTGTGACGTCCTGAATTTAGGGTCAGTACTTGAATTTGAGAAGGAAATATATAGAAATTAAAAAATAAAATGATTTGAACGGTTAGGGCACGTGAAAGAGGGTAAAGAGAGGGGAAAAAAAAAAGGTTGATTGGCCCCTACTTTGTTTTGGCCCTTTGGTTTGCCGATGGGCCACCGAATCTTCGTCTTGAGTCTGCCTGAGACACTTCTCTCAAGGTTCATATATTCAATTCGTCTCCACCATTTCTCTCTTTACCCAAAAGAAAAAAAAGAGAGGACATATTACACAAACACAAATCTTTTAGACGTATAAGCGTGTGTCCAAGTTCCTCTTTTTCAAAGCAAACCCTACAAAACTCTTTTCTTTCTCTCTCTCTCTCAAAGTACTGTTGGTAGAATTGGAAAAAGCACTTCCTTTTTTTTTTTTTTTTAATTTAAGACCCACATTTATGTGTTCTTTTTTCTTTTGCATATGGAAAGCACCCAAAACAATTATTGTCTCAAGGGAGGACTTAAATGATCAAATGCATATATAAACACACACACATATATATGTCCATTGCTGTGTGTCAGTTTCTAAGAATTTGTACTTTCTTCCTTAACAACTTTTTTATTGCAGAGTTTGTACGTTCAAGGCTTCAATGAATTTAAATCCAATTTTTGAGCAGAGTAAGCCTTTAAAAAAAAATGACAACTCAAACTCAATTTTAAATATTGAGCTTGAAAGGTGAGGTGGATTTAGATTTAACACTCTTTAGTTTCAAGATATTTGAACTCAAGTTTTGAACACTATTCAAATTTAACTATGAGTTTTGATGGAATGTACTCCTAAAGATTACAATCCAACGAAAATATAGGTCATTAATTTGTTGCACTTGCACCATGATAAATTTTGAATATATGGCACACTAAAGGAACTTCAAGCCCTCTCCCAAATTTATCTTTACTTTGCCTACCTTTAATTCTAATTTTCCTCTCTCCTTATTTATTTATTTTTTCTATAAAATCCTCGTACTATCATAGAAATATCCTTTCACATTATTTCTTTGAAAGAAAAATCGACACATTGTAGTTGACTTTATACCATATAAATAGAAAGAGTTTTGGGTTTAAAGTACTTCATTCGTTTTCACATAGTTATCACTAGCTTTATTTCAAGGCATCATTCCTGTGACCCAAATGCAATTGATCAGAATCTAGTGGCGAAGTTTCTTAGGGATTGTCAATCTTAAGGGAAATTTTAAAGCCCGTTTGGTTTGAGTATTTGAGTAGAGTATTTGAATGAAGATTTAAATTTTTGTGAGAGAAAATACTGTAGCAAAATAATTCGAACCGTGATTCGAATATCCAACCAAACGGGCCCAAAGTTTGTAATTCTGAAAAATATGATGTTACACATTGAATTTGATCACTTAAACTCATAGAAGGATTTTGTAATTTTTTCTAAAATTCATCACAACATTATAAACTATACACCTTATTGTTCGTGCCAAATAAGTAAGCAACGATTTGTTAAGCTTTTAGTAGATTATTCCCTTCCTCGCCTTTCCTCCTCCTCCTCCTCATTAAATAAAACAAATTAAAGGAACAACTAATATTATAATCGTAAATAACAACGTTGTAGATCGGCCTTAAAATTTTTATTAGGGGGAAAAGATTCAGTACTTTGCACGAAGTCCTGCCACTAAGGTTAAGCAAAGCGGTATGCATGAACTATTAACCATGGGCTACTAGTACTTCCCATCCCAAGCAACATTAATATGATAATTATATTCTGTTAATGAGTAGAAAAAGGGCATTAAAAACAACAGAGGTTCTTTTACTTTATCAATGTGTAATAAAGGTAAAGTGCTAAATCCACAGATCTTTAGGCTTTATGTACAAATCTGTGACCTTATTGATGGAGACAAACTCTTTAAAAAAAAAAAAAAAATTCTGTTGCATTATTTCAATCAAAATGGATAGGGGTCTTCTCCGTTTTGTGGAAATTAATATTTAACATTTGCTCTAAAAAGCAAGGGCAGCTTTAAGTTTTGATTTAGAAGAAGTGCTTGGGAAAAAAACTTTGAAAGAGTCACAAAATAGGAATGTTATTGGAGCTTAGAAGTTAAATTAAAGTGAAGAACTCGACCGCAACGAATAATAAGACAAGCAATCGCAGTGAGTGTTGACAAAAGTGCCATTAATTGAGTTAGGTATTGGAAAAGGCAATCTTGTTAAATTAGGTTACAAGCATTCTGTTAGGCTCTCTCTATTCTTGCCAAAGCTTTCTAATAAGGTTTTTTGTATCCTATTCATTTTGCGTCGCTCCCCTCTCTTTGGGGTCGAATTCCAACCTCGACCTTGAGATGGCTGCCTGATTTTTGACCTGAGAGTGAGAGCAGCTTCCCAATGTGGCAAACTTTGGTAACATTCGACTAGTGAGAGTTGTGCTGGTGCCTTGGGTCATAGAGGAGAGTGATTTTTTTTGGGGGTTCATGGCTGATGCTTGGGTGGAGATCTGCCATTGGGTTATGGAAAGCATGGCTAGGGTCGAGGGGTGATGGTTTCTTAGGCGTGGGCTAGACCTGGGGAGGCCGGTTTTCTCCTTTGATGTTGTCTTTGCTCTTGGGGCTTGAAGGCCGGACCACATATCTCATAGTGGTGGCCTGTTTCTCTTCACCGGACTATGTGGCTACCATGCTTGGAGGTATCGTATTGGCGGTGGTTTGCGGCAGGTCTCGACTTGGGATAGTGGTTGGTGGGGTTTGAACTAGCCTCTCTCTTGGTTTTGGATGTCAGCATCACTTGCACATTTGGTTATGGTGTTGTCCTTGTTATGGTGTTGTCCTTGCTTCTTAGTTGTTTTTCAATAAAGACAGCTGTTTCACCTATTTGGTGTTTGTTTTATTGTTTTGTTGTTTTGTTTGCTTGTTTTCATATTTCGCAAGAGTTTTATTATTTGCGATATGTGATTTGTTTTTGTATTATGGTTATGGCCTTTGTGCTACATTGTCGTGGTCATGATTATTTAGGATGTTCTTATTGCTTGTTGAGGGCCTAAGTGGAGAGTCTACTGTGTACTCTTTCTTTGTGTATCGAGGTGCTTTTTGTTTTTTCGGGCCTTTAATACGCGTTTCCACCCTTCGACACGAGTGTAATTGAGCGTAATTGTACTGATGGAGCTGGCTTACATCGAGGATTATGCCTTGTCTCATAGGATCAGTGGCATTTGTATTTCTTTCTTATTGGAATGAAATCTTTTCTTAAAAAAAAAAATACTAGCATTTTTTTAGGATATACGTCTGGACAATTAGTCTAATTGAACAGAAATTAAATAGAAAAAAATTAACAGCAAGCTGCGTGTAGATTAAAGCCAAAACATTTAAATAAATATTACCTGAATTAATTGTCATTACTTTTTTTTTGTGTAAACTATTTGGTATCCGGACCCATCATTAAAGGTCGAACCCTGCAGTAGGAGAAAGCTCTGCCAACAAATGCTTCTTCATACACAAACTCGAACCTGAGACCTTACTTAAGAAAGAATGGTTTCCTTACCACCAATCCCATATGTTGTTTGTGTTAATTGTCATTACTTTAATTTCCACTTGTGAGTTCTTCTCATTTTCAGGATCGCTTGATTAACAGATGAAGTTAAGAACACGTACTTTGATTAAGTGCCGTACACAAACATCTTTCCACAACTATTCTCAACTCAACAGAGCACATCGTTCGGGCAATAGTATTTTCAAATTTTTACTTAATTCTAAAATATCCACAAACTTTATTCAAAGTGCAACAAATATTTTCATATGTAAATTAATAAAAAAAAAACCCTCTTAGTTTTTTTTGGAAAGAATTAAAAAAAAAATTGTTTGACCGGTCAAGTTATAAAAATGTCAAAAGCATTTAAGTATTATTTAAGCATCAACAATTCAAAAAATAAAAAGTAATTTAAAACTATAAAAAATTCAAAAACAAAAAAATATAAAGAAAATCTCTCTTTCACCCCTCAATTTGCCAATTTACTTTACTCGTAGGCTATGGAGGGAGCATGAAATTAAATCTTACTTAATTGTGGTCGTTATCGAGTGTAGTGATGAGTAATAGTCGTTTCTGCAGAGGATTGAGTCAGTTATTAATACTTAATAACTAAAACCTAAAACACACTAAGGGGGCGTTTGGTTTGCAGTAATCAGTAGGAATCATATTCCCAGGAAAATGATTGTAGGGAATATGATTCCCAGGAACTAAGATTATTACGTTTGGTTGCACATAGGAATCTTCTATTAGATTTCTAGGAATAATATATTACTGTGTTTGGTTATACATAGGAATCTTGTATAATTGACAAAATAATTTATTGTATTACCATTAAATGTATCAATATAATATATTAGAACTAATATTAAATAATAATAATATAAATATAAATAATAAAATAATATTATATATAATTTAACATTAATATTACTATGAATATTAATGTTATTATTATCATTATTATTAAATAATTATTATTTTATATTAATATAACACTTTCTTTATCTTATATAAAAATATTAATTTATAATAATCATAGAATTATTATTTAACAATATATTAATATTAAAATGTTGTATATAATATAAAATATATTGATATGACTATAAATAATAATAAAATACAATTCTGAATAATATATTAATATTTATATTAATATTAACATTAAATAAACATATTGTTATAGAAAATATTAAACATATTTAGCTATATTTTATATTTATAATTATTATAATAGTATTTATATAGTTTAATATTGATATTGCTATGCATATTAATATTAATATTATACTATTCATATTGATGTTATATTATTATGTTTTTATTATTATTGTTATTATTATTCTTATTATTAAATTATAATTTTATATTGATATAATATTTATATGTATATCATATATTAATATGAATTTATAATAATAGTACAACTTTATTTTATTTTATTATTATAGTATTTATATATATTATATTTAGATATTGTATATGTAATATATTATATATGTTTATTATTATTGTTAATGTTATTATTATCATTATTATCAAATTATTATTTTATATGAATATAATTTTTATATTTATATTGCATAGAAATATTAATTTATAATAATAATATTATTATAATAATTTAATAATAATATAATTATTATCATCATCATCATAGAAACAAAGATAAGATTTCTATAGTTTTGAGATTCCCAGGAATATGAATATCACCTTGTGGGTGGGCTTCATATTACCCCAAAATGAGGTAATCTGAATCCCACGGGAATTAGTTTCCCAAGAATCCAAAACTTAGATTACTGTATACCAAACATGAGAATCTTATAGATTCCCATTCCCATATCAAGATTACTGCATACCAAATGCCCCCTAATATTAAACGCAAATGGGGGATTTTTGAATTCAATTAACTAAAGCACTAAATTTAGCAAAACACAAAAACATAGATAATAATAATAAAATCGGTTAAAAGATCATTCGTTACTACTAAACAATAACCATACAATTAATCACAAAAATTATGTCTAATTTTTTAGCTAAATACCCAACCATAGAAAACAACAAGCTCTGCTATCCCAATCTCTCCTTACTTAGTTGTTAAGTAAAACAAGCTCTTCACTTAATCCATTTTCCTCAAATAACTTGAAATAAGCTCTCAAGATCAATTCAACGGAAGCATTAAGATAGGAGAGATAGGTTGATCTAGATAACAAACACATAAGCTTGGACTGTTCAACCTAGGTTATGTTCCATACCACAATTAATGAAAACCCCCCATAATCATACCTTGCATTTTGCTACTAATGATTAGAATGTCGAGACAATTACGGATCAAGTATTCCAATCTAGTAATAAATTAATTTCAAGTCCTATCTAGTTGCTAACAAAATAAAAAAATAATAATCATGAACAATAAAAATAGAAGAACATATACAACCTCAATTAAAAATTGGAAAATGATTTATAAATTAATTATATAGTTTTGTCAAGGGTTTTGAAATCCCCTTCAACCATGAATAAAACTAAAGAAAAACATTGAAAAATAAAATAAAATCTAAAGAAAAGAAAAAGAGAAAAGAAGGAAAGAATGAACTAGAATGGTCTTCAAGAATCTCTACACAGACGATCCTTTTCAGACCCACCACTAGATTCTCTTTTTCTTCTTCTTCTTCTACTTCTTCATCTCCCAACACGGTTGGAAAAACTAAGGAAAATTGATGAAAAAGTTATGTGTTTTTGTGTTATAAAGGTGGGTTATTTGTAGTTTGGCATTTGGGGATGAAAAGAGGCAAGTTTGAATCACTTTTAGGTAAAATTTGGAGCCACAAGACGAAACGCGTATGAGGGCACAACATTCTCCTCACAACCGCGCATTTGGTGCAGGTTGTGCTTCGAATCAGCCCTTCCACATGAAGGGGCACGTAAAGCTTGCTTGCGGCTGTGCCATTTGCTAGGTTGAAGGCTAGGCATGCTGATGTGTGCATAGGGGCGTGTAACGCCCCGAAATTTATTTAATGTTAAAGTAATGTAAATGATGAATTAGTGTGCCATAATTAACGTTTTAACATTTATTAGACTATTTGGTTGGATTTTTGAATTTTTGGTTGTTTTGTTAAATTAATGAATTCGAAGGATTCCTTATTGTTTTAAAATAATGCTTTGAGTTTTAAAACACAACAATTTGTAAAATGTTAAAAATACTCCGTTTTGTAAAACCGTGGGCGGCACATGGTTTTCGCACAGTAAAACCGCCCACCGATTTTCTCTATTTATTTCCTTCCTCTCTCTCTCCTCTCATTCTCTCCCGGTTTCACTCTCTCTCTCTTCTCTTTCTTGATCTCTCGGCAGCCTCTCTCTCTCTACATCTCTCTCTCAAATTTTTGAAACCACATTCGAATCCAAGCTTCGGAACAGCAAGGAGGAAGCTCGGGGACGTGATTCGGCAACCGAGAACGCGGATTGAAGCTTCGATTCGAGGTTAGATTTGAAATTTCTAAACTTTTTAAAAAATTTTCAATTTTGTGTATTTTTGAAATCTAGGGTTGTCTAAGCTTAGAAAACCGTGGATTTGTGTTAAATGAACTTAGAACAACTAGAATCTAAGCCTAGATTGAAGAAAAACGGATTGAATTCAAGATTTTTCATTTTTCTCCTCTTTTTCTCATTTTCGGATTTTTGAGGATTTTGAGTTTAAATGTTGTTTAAATGATTCCAAACATGTTCTAGAATGTTTTTCTATCAACTATAGTTGTTTTTCATGCCTGAGATTTGAGAAAAACAGGTTAGAAACAAGATTTGGATTTTGGGGATCGAGAAACCTGTGGCTGGGATTTCTGGGTTTTCCCAGTTCGGCAGGCCGAAGTTCATGTTCGGCAGGCCGGAGTGATGATCGGCAGGCCGGTGTTCTTCCGACCGGCAGGCCGAATCTGGGGAAATGTTCGGCAGGCCGAACCTTGTTTCCGGCAGGCCGAACTGTGCAGTTCTGCAGGCCGAAGCAGGGCGTCCGGCAGGCCGACCGAGGCATGGAAAATTTTGTGATTTTTACCCGTTTTCACTGTTTTGAACCCTGATTTAAATCCCAACCTTATAGGATGATTTTAAAGGTACAAATGGCACACTAGGACATCATGAAATGATTTAGTAACATAGAATGTCTCAAACTAGATATTGATTGACTTAGTTGGTATCTAGGATTGTTCGTGGTTCCGTGGAGCTAACGTATAGCGGACCGGGATTACGGTGTGGGGCATCGGCACGAGTATTGAGGTAGGACTTCTATCCTATTTCTTTGGTAGCCTGGTTTTGAAATGATTTGGCTTCAAAAATGATTTCCATCAAAATGTTTTTAACGGTTGTTTGAAAATGGTTTTATCGGTTATATTTTAATATGCCGTGATTATGAAATGAATTTCATAATAAATGTAATTGACAACACTCGGTAATTGGGTTTTGAATGATAATGATAATAACCACAAAGGCATGATGCCATATCAGAGATCGAGTCGTGTAGCGATCGACCTTGGGGGCAGGTCCCGAAACCCAGCTAGGCCACCACGGTGGTGATATCATGGTTTGCCTAGGTAAAAGAAAAATGGTGTTTTTGGTTATACGAGTAGACTGTTCTGTGTCAGAACGGCTCTACTCAAATTATGCATTTAATTATTTATTTATTAAGTTCTCTTTTGAGTACTCCTAACAATGAACTGTTTCTTTAAATTAAATTATTTATAAAACTTAGTCCTACTGAGCCTTTCGCTCACGTTTTATTGTTTTAAATTTCCCCCATCTAGGTGGTCTTCCATTTAGGTTTGGAGAAGATTCTTCGGATCGAACTCAGGAGCAATAGGAGAGTTTATTTATATTCTGTATTATTAATCAGGGCATGTAAGACTTAACTTTATTTGTACTTGGACTGTAATTGTATTTATGATATTGTCAGATCCATGTGTGTGCACAAGTTGTGGGTTGTGGAACCCATATTCGCGGTTTTTATTCAATTATTATTATTTGCTAAATATTTATAAATTCGTTTATCAAATGTGGTGGAAAATCTTCTTAAGTTTTATTTAATTTGATTCTCAACTCTCAATTTTTAATTAAATTCTCTTTTAATTAATCTAAATATTCTGCCACGTCACCTCTCGTACTCCGGGGCGTGACAGAATGGTATTAGAGCTCAAGGTTATGAACCTTGGGAATTGTGCACACATAGGTTTGACAATGAAATACCTCTGACAGTCCAAATTTTGTTTTCAGAAGTGAGAGAATGGCACCTAGACGTCGTTCGACTGCTGACGTCGAGTTTGGAAATGATGAGAGCATGATGAGGTCTATGTTTGCGGCTTTCCGGCAGATGGCAGCCAGGGCTAGACCAGAAGACTCCAGTGTTGGTAGTCGGCATGCTTTCTTTAAGGAATTTCGACGGGCGTCAATTTCGACTTTTGATGGCAACGGGGACCCGCAGTTAGCTGAGTATTGGTTGGATTCGATCTTAAAGCATCTAGATACCCTTGGTGTGCCTGAGGAGTATCGTGTGGAATTCATGACGTATAAGCTCGAGGGTGGCGCCAACACTTGGTGGAAGCAGACTAAGCGCTTGGAGCGCGGTGGTGACATCAGTTGGGACAAGTTCGAAGAGCTGTTCTATGATCGGTATTTTCCGTAGGGATATAGAGACCAGAAAGCAGCTGAGTTTTATAGATTGCAGCAGGGTGATCTATCAGTTCGGGAGTATGAGGCAAAGTTTAACGAGTTGGCTAGATTTGCTCCATCAGCTGTGGCATCGGAGCGTGAGAAATGCATCAAGTTTCAGGAAGGACTCAAGGCTCCTATTCGGCGGCAGTTGGTTGCTCTACGGCTTAGGAGTTTCGGAGAGCTTGTGTCGTCGGCGATCTCCGTGGAGAATGATTACGTGCAGTATTGTGAGGATCGAGCCAAAGCTTCAGGAGGACCGCAGAGGAGTGGCAGGAAGAGCATTAGTAGTCGTCCAGCTTCGGGGAAAGGCAAGCAAGGCGGTGCGACCAGTGGCAGCAGCAGTTCGTCTGGCAGCGGGCGCAGCAACCCCTACAGCTTTCATTGTCATTTTTGTCAGCAGCCCGGACACATCAAGAGGAATTGCCCGATCAGGAGTGCTCGTCTTGGATCGCAGAGCGGGGAGGATGTCAGTCGCCAGTCGTCAGCCTCAGCCTCAGACCCTACCTCCGCCTCCGTAGTACCCGCAGTTGCAGTATCCACAGTTCTCTCCTCAGCAATTCTCACATCCGGCACGGGGGCAGCAGCCGCAGTATTTTCAGCGCAGTGTTCCTCAGTATAGAGCACCGAGTACAGGTAGTGTGCAGTCGTCTCCATCTCAGCAGCATCGGTCGAGTAATGCAGGACCCAGTAATGTTGGTAGAGGAAAAGGGAAAGCGCCAGTGCAGGTTCATGCAATGGCATCTGGAGGGTCAGATTCTCAGACTGGTAACGCGGTTGTCGATGGTATGGTTTTGGTTTCTAGATCCTTAGCTCGCGTTTTATTTGATACCGGTGCCTCTCATTCTCTCATTTCGAGTTCTTTTGTACATGCCTTGGGATTAGAAGTAGAAGAGTTTAATGAACCCCTAGTTATAACTTCTCCCTTGGGGCGGGTGTGTGTGAATTGTATGTGTAAATCCTGTAAAATAAAGATTGGGGATGAGATTTTAAAAAGTGATTTGATTGTACTCCCCATGAGCTCCTATGATGTGATCTTAGGGATGGACTGGTTGTCCAGGTATAGTGCAGTTGTGGACTGCCAACTTAGGAAAGTAACCCTAGTGTCTGATAGGGGGACGGTAATCACTTACCAGGGTGGTGGTGATTGGCTAATGAGTGAGCGTCTTATGAAGTCATGTCTAGGAGGGCGAAGGAATCTAGATTGTTTTGCTTTTCTTGCCAATCTAGATTGCGAGCCCTATGTTTCGAGAGGTAGTGCAGTGATTCTGGTGGTTGATGAGTTCGAGGATGTTTTCCCCGACGAGTTACCAGGGTTACCACCGTATCGGGAGATTGAGTTTGGTATCGAGTTGTTTCCAAGGACATCACCGATTTCTATGGCACCTTATCGGATGGCGCCGGCAGAAATGAAAGAATTGAGGAAGCAACTTCAGGAGCTTGCTGATAAAGGGTATATCCGGAATAGCACATCTCCGTAGGGAGCACCAGTTTTGTTCGCTAAGAAGCACGATGGGACTCTCAGGTTATGTGTGGATTATCGGCAGCTGAATCGTGTTACGGTGAAGAACAAGTATCCCTTGCCTAGGATTGATGAGTTGTTTGATCAGTTGGGAGGTTCGCGATACTTTTCGAAGATTGATTTGCGTTCAAGTTATCATCAGCTCAGGATCAAGGAAGAGGATATTCCCAAGACAGCTTTTAGGACTCGGTATGGGCATTTCGAGTTTCTGGTTATGTCTTTCGGGTTAACGAATGCTCCAGCAGCTTTTATGGATCTGATGAACAGGATATTTAGGCCGTATCTGGATCAGTTTGTGATCGTGTTCATCGATGATATCCTTGTGTATTCTAAGACTTGGGAGGAGCATGAGCAGCATTTTCGGATCGTGCTTCAGACCTTGCGGGAGCACCAGTTGTATGCTAAGAGGGAAAAATGTGAGTTCTGGTTGACTGAGGTCAAATTTCTGGGTCATGTCATCTCGGAGCATGGTATTTCAGTGGATCCATCCAAGATTGAAGCTATATTGGAATGGGAACGACCAAGGAATGTAGCGGAGATTCGCAGCTTCTTAGGTCTGGCTGGATATTACAGGAAATTTGTATAGGATTTTTCGAAGATTGCAGCTCCATTGACGAGATTGATCAAGAAAAATGTCAGGTTTGAGTGGGATGAAGACTGTGAGTCTGCTTTTTAGGAATTGAAGAACCGGTTGACTTCAGCTCCAGTGTTGATTATTCCTAGCAGTAATGAGCCGTATGAGGTTTATGCTGATGCTTCAGGGCGCGGACTTGGATGCGTGTTGATGCAGCATGGACGTGTGGTTGCGTACGGATCGAGACAGCTACGACCTCATGAGCGGAATTATCCTACTCACGATTTAGAGCTTGCGGCAGTGATCTACGCACTGAAGATTTGGAGATGTTACTTGTATGGAGCATCTTTTCAGGTCTTCTCCGATCACAAGAGTTTGAGATATTTGTTCACTCAGAGGGATCTTAATTTGAGGCAGCGCAGATGGGTGGAGTACATGGAGGATTATGATTTCGCTTTGCAGTATCATCCCGGGAAAGCTAATGTGGTCGCGGATGCGCTTAGCAGGAAGTCTTCAGGGGTTCTCGCTTGTTTGATTTTTGAGGACTGGAGCAGGGATGCGACAGTGAGTGAGTATCGGCTACTGTATCATGAAGATGGTGATCGAGTTTCGTTATATCATGTGGAAGCGACTCCAGCTCTTGTTCGGATGGTGAAGCAAGGTCAGTGGCAGGATCGACATTTGCAGGGGATTTGGTCGCGGATTCAGAACGGGGAGCAGTTTGAAGAATGGAGCGTGCATGCTGATGGATCGTTGTACTTCCGGGAGCGTCTTGCAGTTCCAGTTATCGCCGAGGTGACGAAAGCCGTTCTAGATGAAGCTCATAGGTCCCAGTTTGCTATTTATCCGGGGAGCACCAAGATGTATCGTGATTTGAAGAGACAATATTGGTGGAGAGGCATGAAGAAAGATGTTCGTGAGTACGTGGCCAAGTGTTCGACGTGTCTTCAGGTGAAAGCTGAGCATCAGAAGCCTGCAGGTCAGCTTCAGCCGCTTCCTATTCCAAGGTGGAAATGGGAGCATGTGACGATGGATTTCCTCACAGGTTTGCCGAGGACGGAGCAGCGGCATGATGCAGTTTGGGTTGTGGTCGACAGGTTGACGAAATCGGCGCATTTCATTCCGTTTAGGTCGACGTGTTCGAGGAAGATTCTCGGGGAGTTGTATATGCAGAACATTGTGAGGTTGCATGGAGTTCCTTTGTCCATCACCTCTGATCGAGACACCATGTTTAATGCTAAGTACTGGAGGAGTTTTCAGGAGGCTTTGGGTACGGATTTGAACTTCAGTACGGCATTTCATCCTCAGACTGATGGGCAGTCTGAGCGGGTTATCCAGGTTCTCGAGGATATGTTGCGTGCTTGTGCGTTGGACTTCGGCAGGAATTGGAAGCAATGTTTGCATTTGGCGGAGTTCGCGTACAACAATAGTTATCAGGCGAGTATCGGCATGGCACCATTTGAGGCGTTATATGGGCGACCGTGTCGGTCACCTGTGTGTTAGGCCGAGCCGGAAGATAGAGTTATTCTTGGGCCAGATGAGATTCGTGACAGCAACGAGAAAGTCGCGGTGATTCGGGATCGGTTGAGAGCAGCTCAGAGTCGGCAGAAGAGCTACGCAGATAGGAGACGTAGACCCTTAGAGTTTGCGGTTGGAGATTTTGTTCTCTTGAGGGTGTCACCTCGTAAGGGAACTATGCGGTTCGGAGTGAGTGGGAAGCTCGCGCCGAGGTATATCGGGCCGTTCGAGATCACTCAGCGTGTTGGTGTGGTCGCTTATCTGCTTGATCTTCCGCCCGAACTTTCTCATGTGCACGATGTGTTTCATGTGTCGATGCTTAGGAAATGTCCACCTGGGCAGGATAAGATAGTTTCGTTTCGCGATGTGCAGGTTCAGGAGGATGCGACGTACGAAGAAGTGCCGATTCAGATTATCGACCGGAAAGTGATTAGCTTGCGTCGTCGTGAGATACCATTGGTAAAGGTCGTGTGGCAGCATCACGGGGTTGATGAAGCCACTTGGGAACTATAGTCGGGTATGCGGGAGTTATATCCGCATTTGTTTTGTTTTTGAGATGAGTTGTAAATTTCGAGGACGAAATTTCTTTTAGGGGTGGAGAGTTGTAACGCCCTGAAATTTATTTAATGTTAAAGTAATGTAAATGATCAATTAGTGTGCCATAATTAACGTTTTAACATTTATTAGACTATTTGGTTAGATTTTTGAATTTTTGGTTGTTTTGTTAAATTAATGAATTCGAAGGATTCCTTATTGTTTTAAAATAATGCTTTGAGTTTTAAAACACAACAATTTGTAAAATATTAAAAATACTCCGTTTTGTAAAACCGTGGGCGGCACATGGTTTTCGTACAGTAAAACCGCCCACCGATTTTCTCTATTTATTTCCTTCCTCCCTCTCTCCTCTCATTCTCTCCCGGTTTCACTCTCTCTCTCTTCTCTTTCTTGATCTCTCGGCAGCCTCTCTCTCTCTCAAATTTTTGAAACCACATTCGAATCCAAGCTTCGGAACAGCAAGGAGGAAGCTCGGGGACGTGATTCGGCAACCGAGAACGCGGATTGAAGCTTCGATTCGAGGTTAGATTCGAAATTTCTAAACTTTTTACAAAATTTTCAATTTTGTG
Organism: Artocarpus heterophyllus; assembly: GCA_025403435.1. NCBI lineage: Eukaryota > Viridiplantae > Streptophyta > Magnoliopsida > Rosales > Moraceae > Artocarpus > Artocarpus heterophyllus. The sequence goes on from CM046337.1 coordinate 19,640,367, forward strand.
TATTTTTGAAATCTAGGGTTGTCTAAGCTTAGAAAACCGTGGATTTGTGTTAAATGAACTTAGAACAACTAGAATCTAAGCCTAGATTGAAGAAAAATGGATTGAATTCAAGATTTTTCATTTTTCTCCTCTTTTTCTCATTTTTGGATTTTTGAGGATTTTGAGTTTAAATGTTGTTTAAATGATTCCAAACATGTTCTAGAATGTTTTTCTATCAACTATAGTTGTTTTTCATGCCTGGGATTTGAGAAAAACAGGTTAGAAACAAGATTTGGATTTTGGGGATCGAGAAACCCGTGGCTGGGATTTCTGGGTTTTCCCAGTTCGGCAGGCCGAAGTTCATGTTCGGCAGGCCGGAGTGATGATCGGCAGGCCGGTGTTCTTCCGACCGGCAGGCCGAATCTGGGGAAATGTTCGGCAGGCCGAACCTTGTTTCCGGCAGGCCGAACTGTGCAGTTCGGCAGGCCGAAGCAGGGCGTCCGGCAGGCCGACCGAGGCATGGAAAATTTTGTGATTTTTACCCGTTTTCACTGTTTTGAACCCTGATTTAAATCCCAACCTTATAGGATGATTTTAAAGGTACAAATGGCACACTAGGACATCATGAAATGATTTAGTAACATAGAATGTCTCAAACTAGATATTGATTGACTTAGTTGGTATCTAGGATTGTTCGTGGTTCCGTGGAGCTAACGTATAGCGGACCGGGATTACGGTGTGGGGCACCGGCACGAGTATTGAGGTAGGACTTCTATCCTATTTCTTTGGTAGCCTGGTTTTGAAATGATTTGGCTTCAAAAATGATTTCCATCAAAATGTTTTTAACGGTTGTTTGAAAATGGTTTTATCGGTTATATTTTAATATGCCGTGATTATGAAATGAATTTCATAATAAATGTAATTGACAACACTCGGTAATTGGGTTTTGAATGATAATGATAATAACCACAAAGGCATGATGCCATATCAGAGATCGGGTCGTGTAGCGATCGACCTTGGAGGCAGGTCCCGAAACCCAGCTGGGCCACCACGGTGGTGATATCATGGTTTGCCTAGGTAAAAGAAAAATGGTGTTTTTGGTTATACGAGTAGACTGTTCTGTGTCAGAACGGCTCTACTCAAATTATGCATTTAATTATTTATTTATTAAGTTCTCTTTTGAGTACTCCTAACAATGAACTGTTTCTTTAAATTAAATTATTTATAAAACTTAGTCCTACTGAGCCTTTCGCTCACGTTTTATTGTTTTAAATTTCCCCCATCTAGGTGGTCTTCCATTTAGGTTTGGAGAATATTCTTCGGATCGAACTCAGGAGCAATAGGAGAGTTTATTTATATTCTGTATTATTAATCAGGGCATGTAAGACTTAACTTTATTTGTACTTGGACTGTAATTGTATTTATGATATTGTCAGATCCATGTGTGTGCACAAGTTGTGGGTTGTGGAACCCATATTCGCGGTTTTTATTCAATTATTATTATTTGCTAAATATTTATAAATTCGTTTATCAAATGTGGTGGAAAATCTTCTTAAGTTTTATTTAATTTGATTCTCAACTCTCAATTTTTAATTAAATTCTCTTTTAATTAATCTAAATATTCCGCCACGTCACCTCCCGTACTCCGGGGCGTGACAGGGCGCGGATGGCATAGCACAAGCATGCACCTGGCACACCCTGTGCACTGTTATGGCACAAGTGTGCCTTTTTGGGCACAAGGGTATGCCTGAGTCAGTCTAACATGCTTCCTCCCTTTAGGTTCCAAAAATCTAATTTCGACCCCCGCTTGACTTCTAAAATGAATAAATGAAATTCTTATGCTTCAAATCTTCAATTTTCATACATTTTCATCTTATCACCTTGAAACACCTACAAAACACAAAAGTCACATATAAAACACAAAATACTAAAAAAAGCAAAGAAACATGAGCAAGTTGATCAAAAAATTATAATAAAATAACCACTTATCATTTACCAAACCAACCACCCCTCATGGTCGGTCCTCTTGTTCAATCTTGCTTACTAAATTTATTTTTTAGTGTGAAGTTAAAATTAATTTAATTTTTTTATAGCTTTTCAATTCTTTTTTAAAAGTTTATTTATAATTTTTTTTTAAATAGTTAATGTTTAAATAACATAAAATTCTTTTGAAAATACTTGACACTATTAATGAGGGTCTAGTTAGTATTTTAAACAATTTGACCTGTCAAAAGGATTTTTTGAACTTTTTAAAAAATTTGAGGATACTTTTTTTTCCTTAGTTTAAGCTTAGAAAATTTTTGTGGTATTTTGAATAAACTTAGCAAATTTATTGAAAAATTACAAAAATGCTACTTATATATTTTTAATATATTCATTTCTTGTAGGGAATTATGTTTTTATATATATATATATATATAATCAAGTTTTGCTAAGACACTCAAATTAGAATTTTTTTCTTTTTACTTTTTATAATATCCCTTACCGATAATAAAGGTTAAATATGATCAAAATTATACTAAAATATAAAAAATATAAAATTGAACGTATTTTATAAGTCTAATAGTTCAAACAAAGTATTATCAGCAGTTCCTTTTTCATATTCTTGAATGATATTTTCTCCCTTTTTTTTCACATGCTATGAGGAGGAGAATTGTTCGTGGGAAAGTTGAAGCTTTGAAAGTCACATATTATTGTCATATATCTGCAAGATTTTCAAATATAGAAATTGTCTATGTTGCCTTTTCCATGTATATTAGGCTGACAATTCTTAAAAACTGTAGTTAGAAGAGAGTAGTTTAATCTACAAGGATTGCAATTTTATTCTTTATGTTTGTACATTAATAAAATCCCAAAATTGTTTTGCGGTAAGAATGGTAGAATGTTTTGAGCTGTTAATTTGACTATCTTCTCATCAATGTTTGTTTATTTTCTTGACTTAAATTTGCCTTCTAAATATCGAGAGTCAACTAATTCATTCCCATTTCTATAAGAAAAATCCCTATCCACTGAAATATTTATGATACCCATGAGATTAACGGAGAGGATTATACCGATTTTTTTTTGAAGTTATACGTGTTATGGTTTGTCGTAATTAAGAAGGTTATAGTTTTAGAGTGCACACATAACTTTGGGTGGTGACTGGAATAATTTTGGCAGCATCTTTGATTTCTTATTGACAACTCTGGGTTGAAAATGCATACGTCCTTTTCATCGTGACATGATTTTTCATGCGCTTAAATTGTTAAGGACAAACAATAAGCTGGTTGGAGGTGATAATAAGCACATAATGTACCTTGAACACTATTGTTAAATACATGTTAAATTATTTAATCTTTTTTAGGGAAAACAAGAAGCATTATTAATTAGCTATATCGTCATAGATGGTAGAAGCTACAAAAAGAGGGATGAAATTGACACCAATAACATACGGGGAATTGCTAAAAACATAATTTGCCAACATGTAGGCTATCGTATTTCCTTTACGAGAAATATGGTTGCAAAACATGCCACCATGCGCAATAGACATCATTTGTTTAACATCCGCTATTACTATACCTGCCTCTTCCGTAGACATCTCTAAATTCACAGTGTTCACTATATTGATTGCATCTGATTCCAAGAAAGACATAGTAAGACCAACGTCCGTCACAAGCTCAAAAACTTCCCTTAAAGTTAGACAATCGGCTATTTAGGGAGAGAAAGAATCCTAAATCCTCTTCGCAAAGCAGGCCACTAAAACTTCATCCTCATCACGAAAGACACCACCAACTTCTACAAAGTCAAATCCGTTCTTAACAGCAGCATCAATGAATGACACTCGGCATAAAGTTGATGTTCCTTTAATAACTGAAGTGCAATCCTCAAATGCTCCTCATACTCTTTTGGGGTTCTTGAGTAGATCGAAAATTCGTCTATAAAGACAATGACAAATTTGTCAATGTAATCCTTAAAGACTTGGTTCATTAAATCCATAAATATTGCCGGAGCGTCAGTCAATCCAAACGGCATAACACAGAACTCATAATGTCCATAGCGCGTACGAAAAGCAGTTTTTAGTGCGTCTCTATTTTTGACTCGTAGTCGGTGGTAGCCAAAACATGAATCGATCTTTGAAAATACTGCTGCCCCTTTTAGGTGATTGAATAAATCGTCAATTCTTGGGGGGAGGGGTATTTGTTTTTATCGTGACTTTCCTTAACTTACAATAATCTATACACATTCCAGGAGTTCCGTCCTTTTTCTTTACGAACAACACATGTGCTCCCCTTGGAGTATAACTCGGATGGATGAATCCTTTGTTCAGTAGCTCTTGTTGTTGAGTTTGGAGCTTTTTAAGTTATGCTGAAGCCATGCGATAGGGTGCCTTTGAAATTAGTACAGTATTGAGCATCAGCTCAATTTTAAATGAAATTTCTAGTTTCAGAGGTAATCTATGTAGTTCATCTAGGAATACATCAATGAATTCCTTTACTATGGGAACATCAACTGGTCCTAATTGAGTTTCTTGATCTGTATTCATTAAATTAACCAAATAGCCCATGCATCTACTGTTCAGCAATTTCTTCGCCTTTAGAGCAGATATCAACGCTTTTGGCACCTTGCAGATATCAACACTTTTGGCACCTTAAGGGTTTTTCCATTGTAAGCAAATTTCTTGCTTCCAATTGGTTGAATTGTGACTTTATGATGTCAGTAGTTAATTTTGGTGTCGTACTTTCCCAGGAAATCTATTCCTAGAATTACATCATAATCTTAAATATAGATTATTATTAAATCGAAAAACAATTCTCTACCGCATATGATAATTGATAAGTGACGTAATCAATGACCAAAACTCAATACCTCACTAGAGGGAAGTATGGTCTGAAAACTCTATTCTATTCTATCCTTAAGACCTTATTCATTTGGCAAATCTAATGCGTCATTTGTTTTTGTTTTCAAAATTTTTGAAAATGTTTTCGCATATTTTTTGAGGCAAAAATTTAAAAAATACTCTCAACATAATTTCCAAAAAATTTCATTTTTCAAAACAAAAATATTTTCATCTATTTTGAAAACAATACCAAACGGCCCCTAAATGATGCAAATGTTCTATTATATCCCTTAAAACCTCATTTGTTTAGTAAATTTAAGTGATGCAAATGAATGTGTCACTCCAAAATCAAATAATACATATACATCATTATTGGCTATAGAAAGCTGACTTGTGACCACCATTGAGGTTTTTGCTTCAGCCTTGCTCTTAATGTAGGTATAGATTCTCCCATTAGTTTCCAGCGCTTTAAGTCTGCCCTGACTAATACTAGGTCCTTCAATCTGAGCCTAGACGACATGAAGTTGCATTCCTTGTGGTCTTTGTTGGTTCTGATTGAACTAATTCCGATTGTTAGAGATGTTAAACAAGGTTCCCTAAAGATTACATGATGTAATAGGTTTTTTGATATATTTAATCAATAAAGAGTTTATTAATTGTTTCATACATCAAATATGTCCTCTTTATGTTCATTCTTATTGAATATATATAAGCAAACTAAAGTCTAGGACTATCAGTCTAAACCTTTAAGATTGTGCATATGATGGACAGATTATGCAGAGGACATGAATATTAAAGGTGATAGTCTAAATAGAAAAGATCTGCAATCGAGAGAATAAAGTTCGGAGTTTTGTTCATGTAAAGACTATTATGTTTTGGCTTGTCTTGGCCCTTGGAGTTGGACTCCTTAAGTAGAAATATTGGTATATTGACATATGTGACAATATATTGGATCGGGAAAAAAGTTGAATTGATTTGATTAATAATCCTATTTATTTAAATTGATTCACTTTAGACAATCATATATGTTATATCTTAATACTGAAATGAATTAATGGGTTTGTATTCTTGATTTATGTCTTTTGATGTACCAAAAGGTGACATTTTGAATATATACATGCTGGTACGTTAAAGACATGACTCTTGATCGATGTAGACTTGTTATTTATAGATATAGAATCTATAGCTCTTTTATAGAGTTAATGATATTCTTTTATAGGCATTATCTTGTAATTGAAAAACTAGAGCACTCAACTCTTCGGTTATATAGGTGTAACTGAGTGATATACTATTTGTAACGGTTATGAATAGTAATTTTCTAATGTGAGATAATGGAACATAAGACAAAATAATCAGGAAGGTGAAACAAAAATTTATCCTTAAGTCGATTATAAATATCCTATGGGGATGTTGCATATTATGATACGTTATAGATGATTAACTTATTGGAGTTTCTTCATAATTTATATATAGTTTGTGAGTTCAACTCCAAGCTTTTAGTAGAATAGCTTAAGAGTTAATAATTATAAAATAAATGTGCCAGGGACGTGTTATTCTATAATTATTGTAGCTTGATCTATATATGTCTACTGAGTCTCATTTAATAGCTCACAATATTCCTTGTAACGATAAGGCATATTTTTCCTACATATTAGTAACTTATGTTAGTTTTTAGATTGGTTTAAATTTGGTTGATTGGATTTAATAATTCATATTAGTTTATTAGTTGAATTAATTTTATGAATTAATTCAAAGTAAACATGTTGAATTATTTGAATATATATTTTAATTTATATAGATTTATCTGTATATGACTTTTTTAATCAAACAACTTCTTTAATGAGTTATTTGAATTAAAATTGAAGCTCTAGCTAAGATTTCTATGTAGAATAAGATATAGAAACTTTTAGAACTCAATAAACTGGCAAGCCGGTGAGTGAGTTAAGCCTGCCGATGGAGCATAACTCCGTTACACAAAATAGTACAATCGGAAGGTCATTGGTCAGGTCCATTTTTGGCATAATCTTATTACTCGTCTTTCATGAATTTTGATGTGGATTTTGACCCAGTTTCAAATTTGGAAGCCCTATCTAAATTGAATTGACTCCCTACCAGTCACTATAAATAGGATACTTGTTCCGATTGTTATTTAGATCTCTAGAAAAATTTAGAGAGAGAAACTCAAAAACTTCCATAAGGCTATTGTTTAACATCCTAAACCTCAACTCTAGATTTCCTCTTGTAGTTGGAAGGAGACATTACCAAGAGGACAATTGAATGATGTGTGCCCACTTGTATTTCGGTCATAGAAAAGAGAATAGCAAAGAAGACTAATTGATTAAAGCTCTTTCAGATGCAATTCTCAATAGCAGTTCTCTTGAAGTTTTTCTTGTCAGAAGTGCAGTTGTCATTCTAAGGGGTACATAAGATCTAGATTAATTCATATATGTACCATGTCTAACTTGTTATTTCAAAAAAGGCGTTGATTTAAAATTTTAAAATTATGTTGCATTCATGTTTTTCCAACAATTGATATCAGAGTTATGGTTTTATGGAGTTTTTACGGGTTTGTCAATATGTTATGTACATAAATTATGTGATCTTAATCTCTCATATACTTGAATTATATTTTTCAAAGAGTTGGCACACTATGGTTTCTATATAATTATATGTTGCCATGAAATTATATGTTTATTAATTAATTATTGTTATTTAAATTTCTATTTTAATTATTATATTAATTAATTAATTTTGTCGATTATGGTTCCTACATTCTAGATTTTTTCGTGTAATTAAATGGCGATCTATTATCATCGTCTAGGGTTTGTTATTTATTTTATAGAAATTCTATAAGCCGAAAATAGTATAGGTTTTGGTTGTAAATTTTCTATTAAAATATTGAAGACAGATATTGAAGATGGAGATAATTACAGATCTATGTGTTTTTTCTATGTTTATGAATTTTTTATGTTTTTGAATTGTTAAAAAATAAATTTAAAAAATTACACAATTTTTTTTGTTTTGCACAAGATTGAAAAACACCGATTCAATGTCGGACTGGCAGGCTGGTTACCCTATACCAGCCGGTCGATCGCTAACAAAGCCACAGGTTTTGTATGGTAGGCTAGTGATTATAAGCCGGCTGGTCAGTCTCGGACAAAATTGTTTTTAAAAAACAATGTGTTTTTCATTGTAGTTTTTTATTTTTGTTTTTTGAGACAATTTTGAGAAACATGGACTTTTATGATAACCAGAAAAATAAATTTTAATCTACATGAGATTGAAAATTGAAGGAGGATGCCACATGAAGAAGGATACTACGAGAAGATACAAGAAGAAGAATCGATTTATATTTCGATTGATCTTTTTATAATCTTTTTTTTCTTTTCTCTAGGATGAGACCATAATATTACGACTAGTTATTATATTGCTTGTTTGCTTTATAATATGTTTTGTCATGTATGCTGATAACATGTCATGTAGAATAAGGAGTGCTGCTTATTAAAAATTGGTCATGCATGTTAACATAAAATCTTTATTTTTAAAATATTGAGTGGGAGAAGGTTTTGAAGAAAGGACCTAAGGCCTCCATCGTTAGTCCATAAGTAACACATGGTGGTTCTGACCCGTAGGAAGAGATGCATCATGTATTGGGTTAGATCTTCGAGAGAATAATTTGCTTTAGCATGTTTAATCGTTGTTCACCCTTAGGTATCAATTATAAACCATGGATAAAGTAGTTGAAATGATGGTTAAACACTCAAAATTAATGTTATTATTAACCTCTTCTTGGAGCTATGTTAATAAAGTTAATGGCTAAAGAAAGCGATTATTAGTATATGCTAGATAAGACGGGTCTTGGATGATATATAATAATTGGAGGGGATCTATGTTCTTAATTGAATTTGGCAAGTCTCTCTTAGGCGGCTTGTTGAATTCTAAGTTAGGAATTATCGTTGTAAGGTTGTGATTTTTTTAAGGCTTTGACACATAAACACATTGTATACTTACTTGTTTGTGTTATCTTACTAAATTGTTATTGAATGTTTGCTTATATTCGATATATAAATCTTTATTATAGATCAAAATATCTAAATTTATCTTTGATACTTAATAAAAACACTTTAACTGGCGAGAACTATAATGATTAGAAACGGAACCTAAATATTGTCTATGAGAAACTAAAATTTGTGCTAACCACACCGTGTCATCTTGCACCTACCGACGAATCCACTAATGAATAAATCCAAGCGTATGGTCACTAGAAGGATGCTGATGATCAGGCCCGCTGCTATATCATGGCAAGCATAAATAACGTGCTATAGACTCAACATGAAGATCATAAGACTGCTCGTCAAGTCATGGATAATCTTAAGGACATGTTTAGAGAAAAAGCCTTAACGAAGCAACAAGGGGCTCTTTGGAAGCTTCTCAACTACAAACAAAAACCAAGGGCATCTATGAAGTATTACATGACGTTGATCATGAGTTACCTAGTTAAGGCTTCCATAAAGCAGATATTGGTATTGAGTCACAGATGACTATGGTCTTTGAGACTTTTTCTAAGGAGTTCATCCCATTTAGAGCTTGATATAACTTAAGCAACAAATAGGATGTGATCTTAACTAAGTTGATGAAGCAGTTGCAACAGTTTGGAAACTTGATTAGGGAAGCTCTGGTTGGTGGCGAGGTAAACTTAGCGGCTGCATTTGGTTTTAATTCCAATTTTGGGAAGGGGAAGAAGCAAAAGACCAAGAATAGGAAGTCTTCTTTTTCAACAACAGGCAAGAATAAGAAGAAAAAGAAGAGGAACCCAAAGAAACTAAAGTGTTTCTTCTACAAGAAAGTCAGGCACATCAAGAAGAATTACAAGGACTTCCAAGCTAAAAGAGGTAAATGCAAACTTCTGGTTTTTAGGACTTGCTTAGTTGAAAAATCAGGTGACACCTAAGTCATATATTCTAGAGCAACTAATCATGTTTTTCTTTTTCTGTAGTGGTTCAAAGAAACGAGAAGTCTACTACATGAGCATTTTACGTTACGGATGGACGATGGAACCTTAGTGTTAGTTGAAGCTGAGGGAGACGTCTATCTTTATTTTGATAGTTATAGGAGTTTAGTTTTGAGAGATTGTTTTTATGTTCCTAAACTTAAAAGGAATTTAATTTCTGTCACTTGTTTATTTAAAGATTCTTATTCAATTTCTTTCAATAACAAAGTTGTGATTCATAAACACAAATCTTTTATATAAAGTGGATGAATGCAAAACAACCTATATTTTATCAAACCTAAGATGGACTCTCTGCTGAACACTGAGGTAAATAATAACTCTAAAAGACTTAAGATTTCTCACACTTACCATTAATTTAAACTTAGACTACAATTACCATTAATTCAAACTTAAATCATAATCTCTTTCAAAGTTTTAGTGATGTGAAAATTGCATATTTTGTAGCTCATAGAAATAGTCTATTACATTTTCTCAAAAAAAAGAAATAGTCTATTACAAAGTCTTGACTTCAGCATTAATAGTTGTAATAACTCCACTCTAGCATAAATATTATATATAATTGATTATTCACAAAATATACTAGTGCCTTCTCATCCTCTTCTCACATATTAGCTCACTTCTTTATATGGTACTAACCAAGAAATATACTAGATTACTAGTGTTTTCAATGATGCCAAGGTTGGAAAGTGAATTGAATGATGTAAACAGTATGACAAGTGTTGTTTGGGTATCTTGGAGGCCACAAAACAAACATTTGTGAATAAAGCTATAACATGAGTAATAGACATAGCACTTGGCCCGTAATACTTGTAAACTACAATCTCTCTTCAAAAATGTGTATGAAATGGAAGTTCTTGCTGTTGACTCTATTGATTTTGGGTCCTCACTAATTGGGGAATGACAATGATTTATACTTGGCACTATTAATCGTTGACCTAAAGAGCTTGTGGGAAAATGGAATTGAAGTTAGAGATGCTTACCGAGAAGAGACGTTCACATTTCGTGCAATGTTGATATAGACAATTTACAACTTCCCCGTATATGGAAATCTATTCGGTTATTTGATGAAGAGTTCTATTAGTTGTCCTATTTAAATGAAGGAAACGTCTCACGAATAGTTGAAGAATGGTAAGAAAATAGTTTTTCTTGGCCATAGAAGACGGTTGCCAAGAGATCATCATTACAGCAAGCAAAAGAAAGCCTTCGATGGTGACATCAAAGAAAGAGCACATTCTCGGCCTTTGACTAGTGAACAAGTATTTGAAATGGTAAAGGATGTGAAGGTGGTACTCGGGAAGAGAAAGTGACGTAAAGATGAGCCGCCAATAGATGGACCTTGGAAAAAGAGTTCAGTCTTTTTCGAACTTCCATATTGGAAGACACTTTTTGTTCGTCATTTCTTAGATTTAACGTGTATTGAGAAAAATGTTTGTGAATCTACAGTTGGCACATTGCTTAACCTTCCAAGCAAGACTAAGGATGGTGAAAAAGCATGGTTGGACCTCATGGAGATAGAGATTAGGCCTAATTTGTTTCTAGAGAAAAGAAAGAACCACACTTACTTACCTCCGACGAAGCGACAATTGAGCAAAACATGTTCTAGGACTTATGTATAGTGATGCTTGTGGTCCGATGAACATCAAGGTACGAGAAAGGCATATGCATTTTGTTACTTTTATTAATAAGTAGTACTCAAGATATAGGTATGCCTACCTAATGCATCATTAGAGCGAAACTTTTGACAAGTTCAAGGAATTTTGAGCTGAAATGAAGAAGGAATTAGGTAAATTTGTAAAGATGCTTTGATCCAATCAAGGTGAAGAATACCTCTCCAATAAGTTCTTAGGACATTTAGTAGAGAATGAGATTTTATCCCATTTGACTGCGCCAGGGACTTCACAGCAGAATGACGTGGCTGAGAAAATGAATAGGACTTCATTGGACATGGTTAGACTTGTGATAAGTTATTTGACATTGCCTTTATCTTTCTAGGGATATGCATTACAAATCGCTTGTTATCTTTTGAACAATGTGCCTTCAAAATAGGTTCTTAAGACTCCTCATGAATTATGCATGGGTAGAAAGATATCCTTAAACCCTATTCATATATGGGGATGTCCTACTTATGTCCTTGTTAAGGAAGCAAATAAGTTAGAAGTACATTCAGATGTGTGCATGTCTATAGGATATCCAGAAGAGACAAAAGGTGGTTATTTCTATAACCTAAAAGAAAATAAAGTCATGGTTTCAACAAATGCGACCTTCCTTAAGGAAAGTTACATGAACGACTTTAAGCCTCATTGTAGAGTGGCACTCGAGGAATTGACATGCGAATCAATCACTCTAAGGGTTCTAGTTTTAAAACATAGAAACACCGATCGAATAACAACCTAGAGAGCTTCGGCATAGTGGAAGGATCGAGAATCAACCTGAAGGCATATGTTCAATGGTGAAGCTTACTTAGCTGAACCAATTGATCATGATAGGGATAATTGATCATGATAGGGATCCTTACACTTCTAAATAAGCCATGGAGGATATTGATTCAAAGCTCTGGACAAAAGTTATGAATACTAAGATAAAGTCTATGAGAATTAATCAAGTTTAGGAGCTTGTGAACCTTCCTGAATGGGTAAAACCTATAAGGTGCAAGTGGGTCTACAAGAGGAAGAAAGGTGCAGATAGGAAAGTCAAAACCTATAAGGCTAGACTAGTAGCAAGGGATACACGCATAAGGAAGGAATCGATTATGAGGAAACCTTTTTGCCTGTAGCCATGCTTAAGTCTATCTGCATTCTCTTGTTCATTGCTACCACTCTCGATTACGAGATTTGGCAAATGAATGTCAAGACGGCTTTTTTGAATGGCTATCTTGATAAGACCATATATATGGTACAACCAGATGGGTTCAAAGCTAAGGGTCAGGAGAATAAGGTCTGTAAGCTATTAATGACTATTTATGGACTTAAGCAAGGTTCAAGTTCTTGGAACACAAGTCAAGTGATCAAGACTTATAGGTTTAAACAAAATGTGGATGAACCATGTGCTTACAAACCTATTAAGGATGGAAATGTGGTCTTTTTACTACTCTATGTAGATGACATTTTGCTTGTTGGCGATGACATTGGGGCATTGTTATTAGTCAAATTATGGTAGACTAAGCAGTTTGACATAAAAGCCTTGGGTGAAGCTAATTATATTTTGGGTATCCAAATCTTTCGAGCTAGGAAGAACAAAATAATAGCTTTATCCCAAGGTACCTACATAGACGAGATTTTTGAAAAGTATGCGATGTAGAATTCTTAAAAAGGTAGGCAACTATCTAGATCTAAAATTACTCTTTCTAAGAAAGATTTTCCAAAGTCTGATGAAGAAAGTGAATACATGGTCTCATGTATGTTATACTTTGCACACAACCTAACTTATGTTATAGAATTGGGATTATGAGTCGATACTAGTCAAATCTAAGACCTAACCATTAGCTGCAGTTAAGCATATTTTCAAGTACCTGAGAAGGACTAGAGGTTATATGTTAGTATATTCTAGTAAGGATCTAACACCTCTTGGATATACTGATTCGGATTTTCAATCTTGCTTAAATTTGAGAAGATCGACTTTAAGATCTGTGTTTACTCTAGGAGGTGGCGCCGTTGTTTAGAGATGGGTCAGGTAAGATTACACTTCAAATTCAACGATAAAGATTGAGTATGTGGCAAGCAGTGAAGCTTTAAAAAAAGTTGTGTGGCTCCGTAAGTTCTTTAGAGATCTTGAGGTGAATCCTAGCATGGGTAAGCCGATAACGCTATACTACGATAACACTGCAATGACAGCTAATGCTAAAGAATCAAGATTTCATAAGAAGAGTAAACATATACATTGAAAGTATTATGTGATAAAGGACTTCATAAAGAATGGACATGTTGTAATATACAAGATTGCATCTGAGAATAATATAGCTGATCATTTCATGAAAACACTACCAACTGAGGGCATTTTGAGAAGTACATAGAGGCTATAGGGATACGTAACATGTCACATTTACTCATTTAGGACAAGTGAGAGATTGTTAGACTAGATGCCCTAAGGATTAAATGATGTAATAGCTTTTTGGAGACATTTAATTAATAAAAAACTTATTAATTGTTTCATATATCAAATATGTCCTCTTTATTTCATTCTTGTTGAATATATGATAAGCAAACTAAAGCCTAGGACTATCAATCTAAACCTTTAAGCTCGTGCATACGATAGACAGATTATGGGGAAGACATGAATATTAAAGGTAACAACCCAAATAGAAAGATCTGCAATCGAGAGAATAAAGTTAGGCACTTTATTTATATAAAGATTGTTATGTTGCCTACATCCTTCACAGGAGATGGCTTGTCTCGATCATCGTAGAGAGACTTCATGAGTAGAAACATTGGTTTATTGTCATAGGGAACGATATATTGGATCAAGACAAAACTTGAATTAATTTGATTAATAATTCTGTTTGTTTAAATCAATTCACTTTAGACAATCATATGTGTCATATCTTAATTTTAAAATGAATTAATGGGTCTGTACTCTTGACTTATGTCTTTTGATATACCAAAGGGTGACATCCTAAAGAATACAAAGGTACGCATACCAGTACGTAAGAGACACAACTCTTGATTGATATAGACTTGTTATTCATAGATATGGAATCCATAGCTCTTTTGTAGAGTTAATGATATTCTCTTATAGGCATTATCCTATAATTAAAAAATTGGAGCTCTTAGCCCTTTGGATACGTAAGTATAACTGAATAGTATACTATTTGTATTGGTTATGAATAGTAAGTTTTCTAATAGTGAGGTAATGGAACATAAGATAAAAATAATCTGGAAAGTAAAACGGAATTTTATCCTTAAGTTGGTTAAGAAAATCCTATGGATTTGTTACATATTATGATATGTCATAGATTATTAACTTATTGGAGTTTTGTAATTTATATATAGTTTGAGAGTTCAACTCTATGTTTTTAGTGGAATAGCTTAAGAGTTGATAATTATAAAATGAATGTGTCGAGGACATGTTATTTTATAATTATATGACCTTGATCTATATGTGTCCATCGAGTTCCTTTTGCTAGCTCACAATATTTCTTGCAACGATACAACGTATCTTTCCTATATATTGATAACTTATGTTAATTCTTAGATTGGTTTAAATTCGGTTGATTGGATGTAATAATTCATGTTAGTTTATTGGTTGAATTAATATGAATTAATTCAAAATAAACATGTTGAATTATTTAAATATATTTTATTTGATATGGAATTATCTGTCTATGATAGTTTTAATCAGATAACTTTTCTATTGGGTTATTTGAATTAAAACTAAAGCTCTATCTAAGATTCTCATGTAGAATAAGATATAGAAACTTCTAGACTTGGACAAACTGGTAGGCGGATGACAAGTCTGGCCAGTCGAGGAGCGTAACTTAGTTACACAAAACATTAGAACCGGCAAGCCGGTGGTCAAAACCTGCAGGCTAGTTAAACATAATACTGTTACACGTCTTTCACGCGTTTTGATGCAGATTTTGATCTTGTTTTAAATTTAGAAGCCTTATCTAAGTAGAATTGACTCCCTATCAGCTACTATAAATATGATACTTGTTCATATTGTTATTTAGAGTACCAGAGAAATTTAGAGAGAATATTCTAGAGAGAAAAACTTTGAAACTCCCACAGGGCTACTATTCAACATCCTACACCTTAGCTCTTGGTTTTCTCTTGTAGTTGGAAGGAGACATTACCAAGATGAGAATTAAATGACGCGTGCCTACTCGTATTTTGGTCGTAGAAAAGAGAATATCAAAGAAGACTAGTTGGTTGAAGCTCTTCCAGATGCAAGTCTCAGTAGCAGTTCTGTCAAAGTTTTTCTTTTTAGAAGTATGGTTCCAATTTTAAGATGTATGTAAGATCTTAATTAATTTATATACATAGCATGTCTAACTTATTATTTGGAAAAAAGACGTTGATTTAAAACTTTTAAATTCCGCTACATTCATGTTTTTCCAATAGGAGAAGTAGTTCTTGGCATAATGCCCTTCTTTGCCATACATAAAACACTTGTTAGTGCATGCTTTGCATTCTTTTGCATGTTGTTTTACACATTGACCACATGTGGGTTTGTTATTCCCTCCATCATTCACCTTTTTCTGAGGTTGACTTTTCTGATTCCTTTGATTACTTGGATTCCACTTTCTTTTGTTGTTGTTGTTGTTGAGCTTGCATCTAGACTGATTACCCTAGGTCCGACCTTGCCTATATTTACCTCCTTGTCCCTTTGTCTAAAAAACCTGATTTTTCTTGGCTAAGGCTCTTTCTTCCCTCTGAGCTTTTAAAATCTAAGCCCTTTTGCTGTTTATCACGAGTGATTTAATACTTTGCTGGAGAAGCTCCATACAATCTTTCACAGATTTAGGTGTCTGACCTTCGTTATCTACGATCAGTGTGATATATGTACAAAACATTATCATTAATCTCCTTATTCTCTCCTTTTTGTTGGACACCAATTTTGGACAGAGATGTGCTCATTGGTTGAATCTCTTCACTGCATTAGCAATAGAAAAATGGCCTTGTCGAAATGATTGAACTCATGCAATTGAGCTACCATAGTTTCGAGATAGAAACAAGTCTCTTTAAACTCTTCAACAAAGTCAATCCAAGTCATTTTATCCATATTCTTCTTAACCAACTTCTTGCATTCTTGGTGAGGGAAAAGGATGCACATAACACCTTTTCATGGTCATTAAGCCTCATAGACTTTAAAACCTGTTTCTATACCAATAAGCCAATCATTGACTTCTAGACGTGTGTAATAACGATCATGACAATCTGCCATCAGAACATCATTCGTAGGCGGGGCTTGAAGTGGTGCAAACTCTACAGGGATATGATCTCAAAAGTCTTACCAATCATGACACTATTTATTTGGTCCAAGTCCTATCCACCAAGCTAAAGCCACCCTTTATAGTCTCCCTAAGGCCAAGAGAACCTAGGTGGTGTAGCGATGTATGGTAAGATCTGAAGATGACTTCGATGGCATTGAGCCAATCTAGTTAGTACCATTGGTAGCATATTTCCATTGAAACAGGGTGTACTATATTCTAAAATGCTACACTCGCTCTTCTGTCGGCGTCCATATGGCGATCATCGAGTGGAAGCTGCCATTGACTATAGTCACATCAATATAATATTACATTATGGTAAAAAGAGAAACTTCCTAGTACTACATACATAAAATTAGACTATCATACTTGAGTTATGGCCAAACGACAGAAGGCAATGCATAGTGGGATGACATGATACTAGCTCTAATACTAACTACTACGACCCTAACTTTTCAGACTAGTTTCTCAGTGTTCTTTAAAACTTAATTATCCTTATTAAGTTATGAACAAGTGCAATTTCTTTTAATAAACTTTCAACTTATATTAACATATTTCATAAATACATTTTTGTTCTCAAGAGTATTTATAATACTTATTCTACTTATATTGCACAACATAGTAAACTAAACAACTTTCTTTAAAACATCATCCTTAAAAAACGTGCAAATTTTTAGCAGACCTGGCAACAATATCCATACTCTTGACTATGCAGTTGTCCATTTGCCATTGCCATCTCAACAGCGAATCTATTCTAGTCTCTTGGCCAAATTTCCTAAAACATAAAAAAAAAAAAAAACTAGATGAGCTACTACTCAGTAAGTCCAAACATAGCCCACAAAATAATTTTTATCATTATGTATGACCAATTATGCTTAATTATGAACTTTAATTATTTTTCTTTGTCTTGAACTAAAGGGCTAAAGTGTTCGTACCATATGCGCAAGATTATCATAATACCGAGATCATAACATTTTTTACTTGAAATTCTCCTTGGGTCGAGAGCTGGTATAACACTTTCTTTACTTATCTTGTCCGGTGATTTGTTTACCAGTTATTTGTTATGGTAGCTATAACGCCCCTTATAGACATCACAGATGTTGTTACGTTCATCATTATTAATAATATTTAAGATAAACCATTCAAATAAAGTAAGGTTTATTGAACATATCCCTAGGATCCATGCATACATTTTTTAAAAAAACATTTATTTTAGAGCTCTTTTATATTTATTTAAATAGTTTATCAATGCCAAATCAATAAAACCATAATTCACATAAAATTTAAAACAAACTTTAAAATCTGTTTAAACAGTTCGGTAGGTGAACTTCGAAAACCAGCAGGCCAAACATGATCAACAGTCTGAACTTCAACCACCTGGCAGGCTGTCTGAGGCTCTGCCGAATTCAGGGTTTCAAAACACTTAGACTAGCAGGCCGATACAGGGTAATGACAGGCCAATCTTCTGAAAAATCAGTATAAATGTAAAACAAGTCTTTTTACTTAATAGTGCTAAAATTTAACATACAAATAAATAAAAACATAGTTCAAAAACCTTTTTTTAAAAAAAATCTATCTTGGTGTTCTTACTGTTTCAATTCATCGTTCCTTGCTCACACGCCCGTCCTTGCCCTCCACCTATTCCATGATCCTTTTACCTTCATCTGCAACACTGATCATAAACTAAGTAAGCAAAAGCTTAGTAAGTCCACTTTCCTATCTCACAACATACAACATTTTATGAACACCTTTATGAGATATCATATTCATAATTATCATTAACATAATAGTGCACTTCGGTATAGTTTCATATAGAACATATCTTTCATTATCATTATCCATATTAAAACTTCATTCATTTTATCTTTGGGGCCCAAGTTGTAACGTCCCTTCACTGAATGTCACTAGTTACCGTCTCATAACATCTATTACTTATGGTAAAACATATTTTTTTACGGAATTTAAATAAACTAAGTAATACGAAATAGCTTAATTTTTTTTTAAAAGAAGGACTTTTTAATCAAATCAAATAACTTCATCTAAAAATAAAAATATAGTTGCAACATTACCAAAAACATTAAACTTAACAAAATATCTTTAAATTGCAAATCTTATAAAATAATTGAGAAACTCAAATCTGTGAAATTATAAATAATTGAATAAAAGTTAAATAATCATTAACGCAAGATGCGTCGCTCCGATATTCCGTTTCTGCTATTATGCACACACTCGCACCGAGCTCTTCCATCATTATACCTAACTCTTGTTCCTAAACGCAATATCAGAAATATCTAGTAAGCATAATGCTTAGTAAGTATACCTTAACTCTCTACAAAACCTTTTCATCAATTAACAATGTTCGATAAAATAAATTCATCATTAAATAAACATATATGTATTTTTAAAAATGATATATATAGTAATGCTTCAAAATATCATATTGTAGGACCCTGTCATTGTACCGCCATCGTCATAGCGTGCTAGCTACAGAAAGAGTGACGTTGCAACCCCCAAACCAACAGTGACAAAGATGAAGCGATCGTTCACCGGTCGGTCTGAACGGTCGGTCTGCTCACCGGACCCCATCATCACCATCAATCTGTCAAATGTACAACGCCTTTTTAAAACATCAAAATAATAATATAGATAATATATATATATATAGGTTTTCATAAAAAGGTTTCCATCAAATAGAATAATGAGGTAAAAATAACATCATCTTTCATCGTTTTCCATCAATTCCTCATTGTTAAAAATCCTCAGTCTTAAAACGTCTTCATAACATATCGTCAACATCAATCTTTTTAATTTTGAAGAATCATATTGTAGGTGAGAGATGTACTTACTTAACTTCTAGACTTACTCAAACTTCAACGGTAGATGACACAATGACTCGAGTCTTTGGTGTACTCGCTTCTTTGAAGAGTTCATGCCAAACATTCATATTGACCATAAGTCACTAATAATACTATTAACAGCATATAAACATCTCATACTATCATTGAACATCACCTCATCACGTAATAATATCAAAAAGCACAAAATCACAATTTATGAACCTTGGGCATAATTCCCAAAAGTAGGCAGAATGACCTTTATTCACTTAAAAATTCATAATAATTTCATCTTAACTCCAAATTAGTCAAAGCTAGTGGCATTAGAAACTAGACTCAAAAACAAAGAATTTGATACATTACATGCATATTTTGACAATAATTTGCATAAGAAAAAGTCCTCGAAATTCAGTCTAAATTTTGGGCTATGTAAAACTGCTCAGCTTTCAGGGTCAACTTCGAAAAATCATAACTATTTAATGAGAACTCCAATTCAAGCGATTTAAAGGCCAAAGGAAAGCTCTAGATGTCTAGTATTTGAGAAAAATATAAGAAAAATATAAACAGAGCAATACAAAATCAAAAATTATTGAAACATGATGGCTATTAGGTGTTTGTATGAAAAATAGGCATAAGGCATCAAAAAATTTCAATACCAATCCATAACCTAATAAAACCTCAATTAAAATTGTAAACATATAATTAACATGATGATAATTGATAGTAAAATACACTCATAAAGATCTAGATAACAAAAGTATGAAAATCTATGATATCTCCAATCTAGGGTTTAATGAGAGGTTAATCAAAACTTCTAAATCATCAATTCTTTTCAATCACCCATTGACATGAAATACATATGATAAAAAAATCCATATGATGGTAATAATAATTCTAATACTAACATAATCCACCAAAACATCAAACAAACATGTTACTTGATTGAAACACTTTCCAAGATAAATGAAATTAGGAAGATTAAAAATCTTGATAAAGCCAAAGAAAACCAAGTATGAAGCCAATTAATGAGGAAGGAATGAAGTGTGAGTCTAAGATTACTAATAGGAGGTCTTTTTATAGATTTTGAGTGTGAACTACTTATGAAACCCTAAGGAACCTTTTTTTTTTTTACATGTACTTTTTTTTTCTTTTTTTCTTTTTTCCTTTTTTCTTTCGGCAGCTGCCTTGCCGCATGCCTAAAGCCCAAGGCCCTCAATGTATATACATTTATATTTATACCTTATGTATAACACGTAAAAAAAGTTACTTATATAACATATTATATATATGTAATTTAAGTTATATATTCTTATATACATAAATATATATTAAATAAAAACAATTCAATTAATTAATTTATTCTTATTATACTCTATTCAATTAAAACGAAACAAAATACATGATCACATTATTATATCATAGATAAATATAATCCCTACATAATTGGCATGAACCTTTCTTAGCATATCAAACCCTTCGTTGTTGTCACCTGTAATATTACTAAATAGCACGTTAGTAATGATATTATTGTCGTCAATTATAGTGTTAGACTCTCTATTTGCCATTAAATAGAAAACTTGGGTGTTACACAAGTGTTGCACTATTATCATCATCGTAGACACGCCGTCATGAGAGGAGAGGGGTAGCTAATCCTAAACCAAACATGACAAGTCTAACTTTAGACATCATAAACATAGACATAAATATAGGGTATGCAACACTTAATTAAGTGATACTTAAATATATATATATATATATATATATACTTTCAACATACCTCATCATTGAAACATTCGTTAAACTTTCTTGTTGCAACAAGAGTTTTCATGAGAAAACAATATATAAAAACAAACTTAAAAAAATTATCATAAACACATGCCCTTAAAACTTTTTCGTAAACTTTTATCATGTTGTAGGTGAGAATGTACTTACTTGACTTGCTTACTTAAACTTTATTTTAGATGGCGTCGCTGTGGTCTCGATATGCTCACTTCTTGGTGTGTTCATGTCACATATCCATATACAAATAAAAATAAATTTCATTCTTATGAAATCATCCAAAACCATATGACATTATCATACTTCCGTCTTAAGAATTACAAGAACACAAATACACTTTACTAACTTAAAAATATTCATGCAAAACTGCAATACTAATACCTGCCTGACCCTTATGTATTCATAATTTAATAACTCATAATTCGTACACAATTAGGCATGAGACTTTGCAGGGACATAATTAACATATATGTAAATTACCTTTATTCTTCATTAGCCATAAAAATTCCATTAGATAAATTAAATAAGTCATTCAATACACAACACAGAATCAACCAACAATAACAAAATAGTAAACAACCCTAACTAACATTCATAAAATAAATTATCTATGTCCTAAAATAATTTCATGAAAATTCTATACACAATAGACACCCAAAACTATACATATCCGAAATTTAGCTTCAAATAAATTTTAACAATTCAAAATATGTATTAGAATTTAGAGACAAAATAAACCTTAGACATACAGGGCAGTGAGCAACACATGTTCATCATACTCACATAATTAAAATAAAATTTCTTTGACCCTAAAATTTTTATGACCACTTGTTAACATATAAATACAGTACCACAAAAAGTCCCATTGTCAACTAAATTCGTTTAGTCATACAAATAGGTCACACTAGGCAAGAAGTCCAAAATTCACTGATTTAATAGCCATAAAGACTTATCTTAAAAAAATTCAAGAACTCATCAAATATTCATCAAATCACCACGAAATTTTCCATACCATAACCTAACATATGTATGGATATTTTTGCAAAATTTCATTTCAATCACAATTCGTTTGTCCTATGAACAAAGACTATACTTTTGTGCAATATATCGATCAATAATCATTAAACTATGAGTAGCAGTGAATAAAAATTTCATAACTCAACATAAAAACTCCAATTGGCTTGAAATTTTGAAGAATATCAAATAACACATACATAAATACCATAATAAAATTTCAGAGCAAATGGAAATTCATAGACAGAGTTATAGGAAGATAAAAATACAATTACTGCAGTAACCTAGAATGAATTCTTACCTCGAAACAATTCCTCTCTAATTTTCTTTGAATTTGCCCTAGGGAAAGACTCAATATTTCTTTCAAATTTTTGCAGAGAATAAGGGAGAGAATGGCAAGAAAATGTGGAGAAGCAAAGAGAGTGTCCTGAGAAAATTTTAAAGAGAAAGAGGGAGAGAAAACGATAGAGAGGGAAAAATTTACGTGAATGATATTATAAGATGGCTAATGGTCTCTTTAATATCAAAAAATATTTTATTTTTTTAGAAAAAGATGCTTACATGTGGGGGAATGGAGCAAGATAAGGAAAAATTCAATACTATAACTACCAAATCTTATCTTTTTAAATTGAGAAACCTTATCACAAATCAAATTATCTTTTAAAAAGAAAAAGTCAAACCTTCCCAAACATGGATAAGGAAAGAAATAAAATATATCAATTATTCAAAATTCTCAAATCAAATTAAATTAATCATCAATGCCACAATTTCAAAATTATTTGATGATTGCCCGTCAGCAGCATTCGGCTTGCCGATGGCTTAATTCGCCTGCGAAAGTTGTAAGTTTGGTCTATCGATTAAATCCATCAGCATGTCGTTTCAAAAAATAAATTCAACTGTCAAAGTGCCACTTAAAGATACCAAAAATAACATATTAAATATTATAATGCATACATTATGAATGACATGAACACCTTGAGCACATCAATTCCACGTGATCGTCACCTGTCATAATACTTAAATAAATGGTCAGTAACATTATATCATAAAGAAAATGCTTAACATCGTTAATTTTCTATCATTAACCGTTACATGAAAAATTGCGGGTGTTATATGCTATAAATGATGCTTCAATAACTTTAAATATAGGCATTATTTATGTATTTCATTAAAAGATATAAATAACATTTATTTGAAAACCTCCATTCCAAGTTGTAGGTAGGGTTTGAAATTTACTTGGAATTTTGTAGCAAATACAATTCCCCGTTCCCTTGCTAATTGACTAAGTGTCCTACTTGGACAATATCATGTTTTTAGCTAACTTATTTATTATCATACTATACATCAATAATGAAACTTAAACATTAAATACTTAATCGCGTCATTAGTCGATTTACTTGAAAGTTACATAACCCTAGCATTACAAAACTTATTTTTCCTCATTTCATGTTATAATCTCGATGCTAACGGGTGACAAAAAATTCCCGCTAAGGTGTGTTTTCTTAATTTGGATGTTTCAGGGTTTGTTTAAGTTGTTCTAACAAACAATGCCCGTTTTGCCATTGACAGATCTTAGAAATATTTTAAACTTGTTTTAGTCAAAAGCTCACTTTTTCTCACTATTCGAAGTGATGCTAAAATCAAAACATTAGTTTCCTTTTTGCAAAAAATTTATATGAAAATCTAAACGATTTTGCCACCGTGACCAAAAATGACCATTTTATATTGTTAAGCTTGGTTTTCGCAAGGATTAAATCTCTCTAAAGTTCTTGGGTCAAATTCCTTTAATTTCGTAATGCTTTATTTTTAACACTATTTTTGAAATTCCGTGATTAACAACTCGTAAAATTCATAACTTATTAACTGAGCAGAATTTTAATAAACTATCTACGATTTTTAATAGTTTGACGAGATCTACAACTTTTATATTTTAAGTTTTTTCAAATTCTGACACTATAGTGGGGTTTTTTTTGTTGATTTTTAATTTTGTTGGACCGTTCACTTAAATTTTCAATATGTTCTAAATGAAATTTTACAAAAGTTCATTTACGAAAATTGTTTACCTCGTCGTCACTACAAGAAAAACTACATTTAACGACATATTATTTATGATATGTAGCTTTTTAATGTCGTTGAAAAGTACATACAACGATATCTTCAACAAAGATGTCATTAATGACATTTGAAACAATAATTAACAACATCTGTATAGATGCCGTATTAAAGCTCTCCTTTTAATGACAATAGTTTAGTGTCGTTAAATTTTTTAACGACAAGTAGGAGATGTTGTCAAAGCCTTGAAGATTCTACGACATCTCTTATAGACGATATTGGTCAAGATGTCGTCTATAAGGGGTGTCGTAGAATCTCCAAGGCTTTGACGACATCTCCTACTTGTTGTTAAATAATTTAATAACACTAAACTATTGTCGCCAAGAGGAGACCTTTAATACGGCATCTATATAAATGTCATCAATTATTGTTTCAAATGTCATTAATAACATGTTTGTTGGAGATATCATTGTATGTATTTTTCGACGACATTCAAAAACTACATATTGTAAATAATATGTCGTTAAATATAGTTTTTCTTGTAGTGCGTTTTCGATAAATCTTGTGTTTTATTAGGAAAATAAATTGGCATCTAAGATCATCAAAATCATCATTCCTTCAAAAAATAATCAAAATTTTGTTCTGAAGCAAAGTTCTTCAGACTTGATTTTAAATACTAAAACCCCTAGTTCTAACATCCTTCATTATCACTATCATGTATAAAAACACATCACACAATCATGCCATAAAGTCCATTTAACTTGCCATAGTCTCATCATATTACATGACATACATAAATCTCATAAAAAGAAACGCATTCTTTCAAGACTGGGTCAGGGATTTAGCCAAAGGATTTCTCTAGCTTTCTAGTCCTTCCTTGTGATGCTCAAAGCCTTACTACCTTCCCTTGACAACACCCATAGCATAATCCATCAAAACCTCAGCCAAAAACTCATGAAAAACACTATGACCGATAAAAAAAAAGCTTGGGTTTTACCTTAAAAAGTTGCTAGTCTTTAATCACTATTGCTTGAACCTTGCTTCTAAACTTGATTAGGAGTTGTATTTTAGCAAAATATGGAGAGGGATATGAGAGAGGGAGGGTCAGTTTTGGTAGTAGGAAAACGAGGAGTGTTTTTCATGGCTCATCAAAATGTGATGGAGAAAGAAAGATTTTTACCCAACTTTGGTTCTAATCTTAATCATCATTTAAGGTTTTATTTGGAATTAAAAATTTGCTCAAAACTGGTGCACCTTGGGAGTAGATGTGGCCAATTTCCTTCCTTTTGAGTGGCACTTTTGATTTGGCTCTATTTACTTTTTACACAGTGTAAGTTTGTACTACACTGTGTTTTTCTTATACTAAGTATAAAATTAAGGAGATATTTACTTTAACAGTCTAGAATATACTGACTTATATTTTACCATCTTTTCTAATCCTGACTCAGTATTTTATATATTTGTGTTTGTACTTTATCTATATAATTGTTGTGTACTAAAAGTTAAAAAGGAAGCAAAAAAAACAAGTCACGATCACTTACAAAATACGAAAATAAATAAGATATTAAAACTACTAACCCCATTTCTTTTTGAGTCCTTGCATAGTTATTAGTTTTTCTCCTTGAAGAAATGGAAGAGTTGGTCAAGTCTCATCATTAACTTCCAGTCGTAAGGATCTACGACTGGAGCCTCCAGCTCTATTCGCTTGCTTTCTTTTAAAAAAAATATATAAAAATAAAAAAATAAAATCAAGGTTCCCTATTCATTATTGTCAGCTTGGTTCGCCCATGAGTAAGGTGTCTTTAACAACTTCCTAACCGTTTTCTTGATATTTGTTGTACCCCCTTCCTTAGGATTAGAAACTTAATCATCTGAAAATCAGCCCATGAACTTAAAAGATAGTTATCAACATTCTTATTCACAAACAATTATGGTGCGTTATCCACTTCCAGGTTTCAATCATCATGTGCACTAATCTAATAGATCCACCTGAAATTATTTATTCAAGCCTTGTCGAGTATCGGGTTGATAAACTGCAACTACATTTGCATTCGAAGGAATAGTAAGACGAACCTCGAAATTGATATCATTGGAATAATAGACATTCACCACAGGACCAAAATTTGATGACATTGCATTTGTAGCCTCCCTGCATGTTTGAACACCTGAATGATTAGTGATTTGGTCGTAAACGTTATTTGTTTTCTCAAAACTGCATGTGTTATCTGAGTTTTATGTCATTAAAGTAATGACGTTGTCAGCAGTTGAATTTGTCTCTTTTTCTGTAGTTTTAGCGATTTTATTGTTGTTGTTCGAAATTACCACTATAACCCCATAATTTTATCAATTTTCTAAGACTTATCATCAGTACAATAAATTGTATTATTAGTTAATATGGTTTTTAGTAAAATTTTCAGTCACAACAAAATGTTGTAATTAATATGTGTTTAGTCACAACTTTTAGTTTAATTTTTATTATAATTAAAACTTTTAGCTGCGGAATTTTTAGTCACGGAAACATTTATGACTAACAACACTGTGGCAAAAGTTTCAGTCACAAAAAAAAAAGATTGAACTAAAAGTTGTGACTAAATGTATATTAGTCACAACAAAATATTATGGCTAAAAGCTTTGTTAAAAACTATTATGACTAAAGGTCTAATTTTTTATTGTGTGCATGATCCTCATCGGAGTTTGGATACTTTGATTTTCACCATCAACAACTTTCAATCTATATCATTGAACAATTTTTAACTACAATTTTTTCTTTTTGGTCTGTACTAGTTATGGATTGTTCGAATGACAATTTGCCCAACAAATGGTTAACCGATTTTCATGAACAAAAGGCTGGTAATTTTTCATGAGAATCTTTCTCTTTCAACCATTAGAGTTTTGACAAATTTTCAACGAGATCAACATCAACTAAGACGCTAAGAAAATGGCCAATATCGCTCTTTAAAGTAGCTCTATCAATCTTAGGGGAACACCAACACCCAGAGTTAATTATATCAAAAATAATTTGAGGTTGCCAATAGTCCCAATTAAGATCAAACAAGCCCCAACCTATTCAATGGTCAACTTATGTAGAAATATTAAAAAAAAAAAGCATAAAGAAGTAGGCTATACGTGGGATGCTTAAAAATGTGCCTAACGCCATACACAACTTCTAATTATTGTAGGTGTTAATGATGCTTCATAGGGACCCATGCACATCAATATATTCTGTGGAGTAAGCAATGATCACGCGTAAACATCTAAATGAAAGTATGTAGACTACTATACATTCCTCCATTTGCATTGCAATGGCAATCGCTGGTGGCTAAAAGAAAAAAAAAAAAAAAAGGGTAGTGGCGCCACAGTGAAAAGTGAGAAATCCAAGAATTAAATATTATGGCCTGTAGGAGGTGCTTCAATATAAAAACCCTCAATGATTCAAAATTAAACTACAAAGCATCACTTTCATGGCATATTATTCTTTTAAGCAAGGGACAAGAATGTTTGAAAAGTTTGATGCTGCGCTATTTTTTTTCTCTTTTTTGTGGTTCAAAGTTGGGGATTATTATTAAAGAAAACACTACAACACGGACACCTTTTCAAAAGCGATGTAGAAATCTATTGACAGCGGTCTGCTGTGTAAGAGTCATGTAAAGCTCTTAGCTATGACGTCGGTTTTTAACTGCAACGTGATATCCCTTCCACGTTGGCTTTCAAGAGACGTGAAAAGTCTTCAGCGTCAGTTGTTTATTTAGAGACATGGAAAGTAATGCCAAACAACCCGCCGGTGGCACTAACAACAAAAATTGGTCTTCGGTCTTTTAATGACCAACATAAAAAGCCTTACCAAAACAAAAGCCAAAAACAAAAAGAACAAAAAACCTGATTTCACTTTATGATCCTCAATAAAAAAAATTTGTTTACAATAAGATCACAGAATTTGCAACCTTTAATTCTCAAAAGTAATACGAAAAAACTAATTATAAAATACACAAAACTAAAAAAAATTATAAATTATGAACTAAAATTACAAAGTCTTCTCTTCAAAGAGAAAATTACTAAGTCTTAATCTAGCTCATAGTTCATAAGTTCCCAGCCCGCTCCTTGCAAACGTTGTCCAATTTTTGTATCGTGAATTGCTTTCTCCCAAAAAAACTACATATATATAAAGAAAGACAACATGTATTAATAATATGAAAAAATATATGTAATGAATACACAAGTTATGAATTATTTTCATACCCTTGATTCCAACACATCCACAGAGTTTCTCGCTTCAACAAGCTCCTTCATATTTTTGAGGACATAAAATCCGCACTCGCAGCTATTGGGCTGTATGGGAGCCTATGCACCAAAATAAGTTCAAGCTTAGCATATTTAGAAAATATATCATCTAAACTGGTAATATATATGTTTGAATAAAAGCAAAACAGTTAAAAATTTAACGTTGCGTTAAACTTTTGAAACGTTTATTGTTATCTTTTCCTCTCCTTCCTACTTGAGCATTATATGTAAAAAATGCCCTTCACAATAAACAGCAAATACATATCAAGTTCTACAAAATTAGGAAAAAAAAATATTATCAAGTAAAACAATTTTGCTAAAAACTTACATGGGCACAGTTTCTAAAATGTCATTGCCAGGTTGACCACAAACTGGATCCCAAAAGTATGCTTCTTCTTCTCTTGGCTTTAGAATTAATAACACCCAATGATACCTACAACCAAGATTAAACTAGGAATTGAAATAAACATCAAATCATTATAAAATTTTTATAGCAATATTAAACCCTTGTTTTCGCTCACCCTACATTCCAAGTTGTAAGTACTACTTGATCTCCCTTTATCAATTGCATTCTATCGGTGAGGCTTTTTGTACATGATTAGGTTTTTTCCCTTCTTTGGCATCGAGTAGCAAAGGAGACATGAAAGCAAATAATTCTAATCTTCCAACTTTTAGGAGCGTATCATACAATATCCTACAAATAAAACATAAGTTAGGTTATTATAAAATATATCATGATAGACATCATCTAAAATTATTTAATTACATTGATTCAAACCTGAAGTAAAAGGTTATGGCAGGTGCTCCTATTTGCTTCGAACTGACAAAAATGGATTATATCTTCCTTAAAAGATATAGTTGATCAGGTTTACCAAAAATTCCTTCCGCCATTTGAAGCAACAAGGTTTGTTGATCCGACCACATTTCAACACGAAGCCTAACAAAAGTTATGATGGCGCCCTTATATGGTAGGTCTTTGCTTGGATGTAAATGGGTTGCAGGTTGAGAAGACAAGGGCAGTACCACTTGCTTTTTCGCTTGAACTTGAGAAAGAAATTGAGAAGTTTGTGGTTTTGAGGGTTGCTTTCTCTTTTTGATAGTGGAACCTACGATACAGCCGTGAAATTTTAATAGTCGTAACAAGTATGGTTAAATATAATTCAATTATGAAAAAAGAACAAACTTGTGGTGCTTGTTCATTGCAAAATAAGATAAGCGACTTTAAAAGTCTTCCACGTCCCTCACCCGCACCAACAGACGTGGAAGGTGCGATGTCAAAGCGCTTTCTTGTTGTAGTGAAACTATATATTTTTTAAATGAATTGGTGGCAACGGACAACTAATATTAAACTTGAAAATCACATTCCCATTAAGTTGACACTTAGACTTCTCATGCAACACCGCGCTTATCTCAAACAAAAACTAACTAAATCAATGGACAATTTTGAACAATGGAAAAAATACTGAAACCGGTAGTCTTTGACCGTTAAAAACTGATGGTGTCAAAATTCAGTCCTTTTAGTTGGTCTTTGAATGGTTTGAACTTTAGTTCTAGGGTACTAACTACCCTTACTTCAATAAAATAAAATAAAAAATGAAAAGAAAAAAAAAAGGAATTAAACAAGATTTTGCGTAAGGTGGGCCTTTAGACCTTTATCCCTTTGGCGATAGAGGCAGCATTAACTACCAAATTCTACACATATTTCTGCTATTTTTTTGTTCCGAAAACATTTAAAGATTTTCATAAATACCTCCTAAATTACACTCCCTTATCTACATAAAAAAAAAAAATGCCCTCTTATTGTTCAAACCCGTCCATTTCACTCCTTTATCTACATAAAAATCTCTCAAAATGACCCTTCCCATCCACTTCCGCCTGTATTTCTAAGGGGTTTACTAACGTGGTACATTATCAAAGGGCATAAAGAAAATTGGTCTATAATTCGTGGATATGTATTTTTTCTAATCCTTAAAATATAAACAATTATTACTAAAACAATATTAATATTAATGTTCACGAGTAAACAATCTCTTTAGATTCCCTACCGAAAATATTCCTTCGCAAAAAATTAAAAAAGCAAGGAAAAAATAAACAAGAACCCATAAAATTTTATAGCGGTTCACCTTGTTGGAAAAATAGTACGCAGTGAAAATTTTAAAAATTTTAATTAGAGTATTTTCCAAAACACAAGTTTGACACGTACATGCATAAATTAACCAGATCTTACTAACCTTTTAATACTAAAGAGCTCCTTGCAATCTGTGAAGAGAAAGGCATTCCAGAAGAGCCTTAACCAATTAGTCTTCTTTGCTATTCTCTATCCACGATCAAATTGCATGTGGGCGCATAAGGTTCAACTCTTCCTAGATGACTCTCCTTCCAACCAATTGAGAAAACCCAAAACTAAGGTTCGTGATTTGTGAACAATAGCTCTTAGGGGAGTTTCAGAGGCTCATAGACAGAGTGCTTCACTCTAGATTTCTCAACTGATCTAAATAACTTATGAGTCTCACTCCCTATTTATTAAGGTTGGGCCCAAGGATTAGTCCTTATCAGATAAGGCCTCAAAAATTTGAATCTGA
Source organism: Artocarpus heterophyllus (assembly GCA_025403435.1). Lineage (NCBI taxonomy): Eukaryota > Viridiplantae > Streptophyta > Magnoliopsida > Rosales > Moraceae > Artocarpus > Artocarpus heterophyllus. Next base: position 19,671,637 of record CM046337.1, read on the forward strand.
ATCAATATAATATAAAATCGTGTAAAAACACGTGATTAGATTATCGTTCGGCTGGCAAGCCGAACCTAAAGATCGGCCTGCCAAACTTACTCCATCGGCAGGCCAAACCTAAAGATCAGCCTGCCGAACTTACGATAAATAATCCCTACAAATCTTTTATTTTTCACCTGAGATTCTTTAGGATAACGCCTCAATTGTAATTCAAATAACCCAATAGAGAAGTTATCTGGTTAAAACAACTTTATCTAGATAATCTTTAGGAAAATAAATATTCCTGATAATTCAACAAGTTTATCTTGAATTAATTTTTTACAAAATTAATTCAACTGATAAACAAACATGAATTATCTGATCCTATTAAATTTTAGTCAATCTGATAATTTAACATAAATCACCAATTTATTGAAAAAGCACGCCGTATCATTACAAGATTTGTTATGAGTTAGCAAAGGGGGACCTGATGGACCTATATAGTTCAAGCTCTCAATAATTATGAAACCTAATATCCTAGATATACATTTCATAATTATCAACTCTAACACTATTCCACTAAAAGCTTAGAGCTGCACTCTCGAACTATATAGAATTATAAAGCCCAAATAGCTAAGTCTCCATAATATATCATAATGTGTCGTATTCTTATAAGATTATTCATGATTGGCTTGCAGATAAATTCTGTCTTATCTTCTTAATTATTTTGCTCTTGGGTTCCATTATCTCACCATCCAAAGATAGTATACCATTTGGTTACACCTATGTATCCAAATGGTTGAGCGGTTTCAGTTTTTTAATTACATGATAACGCATATAAGAGGATATCATCAACTTCTAAAAAGGAGCTATAGATTCCGTATCTATGAATAATAAATCTACGTTATCTAGAGTCACATCTCCAATGTACCAGCATGCGTACCAACATGAATTGTGGATGTTATCCTTTGGTACATTAAAAGACATAAGTCAAGACAACGAGCCCACTATGCATCTCAGGATTAAGATATAACACATATGATTGTCTAAAGTGAATTGATTTGTCAAGACAGAATTATAATCCAAATCAATTACACTTTATGTCCCAATTCAATACATCATCACCTATGACAATACATCAATGTTTCTATTTGCGGAGTCCTCCTTCGATGGTCAAGACAAACCATCTTCCGTTAGGGATATAGACAACATAACAATCTTTGCATGAATAAAGTGCCCAACTTTATTCCCTTGATTGCGGATCTTATAATTTAGACCATCACATTTAAAATCATGTCTTCTGCATAATCTGTCCATCATATGCCTGATTCTAAAGGCTTAGACTGGTAGTCTCAGACTTTTATTTGCTTATCATACATTCAACAAATATGGATGTAAAGAGGACAACAATTTGATATATGAATGATAAATAAACTCTTTATTGATAAAAATGTCTCCAAAAACATATTGCATTTTTACTCCTAAGGTATAAATGTCTAATAATCTCCCACTTACACTAAATGAGTAAATATGACAAATCCCACATCCCCATAACTTCCACATGCCTCTCGAAAACTTTCGCAGTTAGTGTCTTTATGAATGGATGAGCTAAATTGTCCTCAAAGTGCGATTTTGCATATAGTAACTTGCCCTGCCTCTATGAAGTCCTTTATCACATGGTACTTTCCGATCAATATGCTTGCTCTTCTTATGAAATCTTGGTTCCTTAGCATTAGCTATCGCTGTAGAGTTATCACAATACAGTGATACCATCTTATCCATATCAAGAACGAGCTCAAGATCTCCAAGGAACTTGCCGAGCCATACTGCTTCTTTCGAAGCATGACTAGCTGCTACATACTCGGCCTCCATTGTTGAATCCAAAGTGTAATCTTGCTTAACACTTTTGCAAACAATGGCACTGCTACCTAGAGTAAACACAAAACCAATAGTAGATCTTCTCAAATCTAGACAGGATTGGAAATCCGAGTCTGTGTATTCTAGAAGTGTTAAATTCTCACCTAAATACACAAGCATATACTCTCGAGTCCTTCTCAGGTACTTGAAAATATGCTTAACCGCAACCCAATAGTTCACTCCTAGATTCGACTGAAATCAACTTACTATCTCGATCGCATAACTAATATCCGGTCGTGTGCAAAGCATGGCATACATGAGACTACTCACTGCAGAAGCATAAGGCACATTCTTCATGTATTCTCTTTCTTCATCAGACTTTGGTGAGTCTTTCTTAGAAAGAGTAATTCCAGACCTAGATAGGTCCCACCTTTCTTGGAATCTTTCATTGCATACTTTTGGAATAAAGCTATCATTTTGTTCTTTATATCCTAAAATATCTAGATATTGAGAACAAAATTAGCTTTAGCCAAGTCCTTCATGTCAAACTGCTTGGTCAACAATAATTTGACTAATGACAACGCTCTAACGTCATTACCAATTAGCAGAATGTCATCTACATAGAGCAGTAGAAAAACCACTTTCCTATTCTTAATGTGTTTGTAAACACATGGTTCCTCCACATTTTATGCAAACCTATAAGTTTGATCACTTGATCAAATTTTATGTTCCAAGAACAGGAAGCCTACTTAAATCCATGTATTGACTTTAACAGCTTACAAACCTTACCCTCCTAATCCCTTAGCCTTGAACCCATCTGGTTGTTCCATGTAAATGGCCGTCTTGACATCCATCCACTAAATCTCATAGTCGAGAGCGGCAGCTATGGATAAGAGAATGTGGATGGACTTAAACATGGCTACAGGCAAAAAGGTTTCCTCATAATCGATTCCTTCCTTTTGCATGTATCCCTTAGCTACCAGTTTAGCCTTATAAGTTTTGACTTTTCCATCAACTCCCCTCTTCCACTTACACCCTATGGGTTTACCCTTTCAGAAAGATCTACAAGCTCCCAAACCCAATTAATCTCCATAGACTTCATCTCTGTGTTCATAGCCTCCGTCCAGAGTTTTGAATCTACATCCTCCATAGCCTCTTTGTAAGTGCAAGGATCCTTATCATGTTTAACCGGTTCAGCCAAGAAGGCCTCACCATTAAACATATGCCTCTTGGGTTGACGCCCGATCCTCCCACTACACTGAAGCCCCTTAGGTTGTTGTTCAAGTTCAATTGGTTTTTCTACACTGATTGGAACGATTTCATTTAAAACCCCTGGAGTGTTCGAATCACTCACCAACTCCTCAAGCACCACTTTGCTTTGAGGCTTAAAGTTGTCCATGTAACTTTCCTTTAGGAAAGTTACATTGGTTGAAACCACAACATTTTTCTCCTTTAGGTTATACAAATAGCCCCCTTTTGTCCCTTTTGGATATCTTACAAACACACAAACTTCAAAACATGCTTCCAACTTTTTCACTTCCTTAAACAGGACATAAGTCAGACATTCCCATATGCGAATATGGTTTAAGAATGTCTTTTTCCCCATCCACAACTCATGAGGAGTTTTAGGAACCCATTATAAAGGCACATTGTTCCAAAGATAACATGTGGTTTGTAGTGTATATCCTCAAAAGGATAAAGGCAATGATGAATAACTCATCATGGACCTGAGCATGTCCATCAAAGTCTTATTTCTTCTCTCAGCTACGCCATTTTTGCTGCAGAGTGCCCAACCTAGTCAAATAAAATAGGATCTCATTCTCTAATAAGTATCCCAAGAACTCATCAGAAAGGTATTCACCACCTCGATCAGATCGAAGAGCCTTTATGGGTCTACCTAATTACTTTTCCACTTCAACCTGAAACTGCTTAAACTTTTCTTAACTTTCGCTTTTGTGGTGCATTAGGTACACATATCCATACCTTGAGTAATCATCAATAAAAGTGACAAAATATTTATAACCTCCTCGTGCCTAGATGTTCATAGGTTCGCAAAGATCGTTATGCACAATTTCTAGAACCCCTTCAGCCCTATTGCCCTTAGACCCAAATGGCCTTTTGGACATTTTACCGTCCAAACAAGATTCACATTGTGGTATAGATTGTGAAACGCCCCTTATTGAACGTCACATATGTCGTTACATTCTTACATTCATACTTACTTGAACTTAAACTTGTATATGAAAGCAAAACTTAAATGACACTTTTAGTTGAAAGAGTAATTAAACATACTTAACTAGGATCCATTCATGCACATACATTTTTTTTTATAACTTAACTTTGTTAAATAACATTGCTTAACTTGTTCCATATCATAATTTATTCAATTGTACTTTAAATTAATCATAAACTTATTTTAATTAAATAGACATACCAAATTGTAAAATCATAACTTATAAAAACATCATATCACCTACTAGTTACATGCTCCTACATTTCATCTGGCCGAACATAGGACTTCGGTAGGCCGGAGTTCCCTCAACCGGCAGGCCGGCAGAGGCTTTGTAAAACTGACTTAAAAACTCATCATCGTCCGGCAGGCCGAAGACGTGATCGGCGGGCCGAACTTTCAGACATCGGCAGGCCGACCGAGCCAAATATCCTTAGAAAAACTTAATTTTTAAAACAAAACCATCTTTTCATAAAAATGCGAAAGTTCATAATTCCTTAAAATGTTAAAATCGAATATAAAACCATAGTTCAAATATTCTTAAAACTTAACATAAATATAATGTTCAAACTATAAAACTTGATTTAAAACATAAAATTATTCTTCTTGGAATTCTTTCGGTTACAATTCATCGTGCCTTGTGCTCACACGCCTTCCCATGTCCTCCACCTATTCCATGATTTTCTTACCCTTATTTGCAACATGACATAAAACATGATTAAGCTAATGCTTAGTAAGTACAAATAATTCTCACAATTTAAAATATTACATAAACATCATCATCATCATTGTCATCATATCATAAAAGTGCTTTAAGCACAATTTCATAGAAACATATCTTTCATTACATTGACCATTTAAAAACTTATTACATTTTATCTTAAGGGTCCCAAGTGTTGCACCATGAACATCATTGTAGGCGCGCCGTCATGAGAGGAGAAGGGTAGCTAATCCCAAACTAAACATGACATCATAACATTTCATTTCATAACATTGGTGTGCAACACTTATTAGGTAATACATATATACATAATTTTCATACTTTGAAACATGTCATCATCACACATACATAACTTTAAATCATGAAAATCTTTCATAAGAAATCCTTTAAGGAAAATAACCATAAAATCATCATGAATAACATTATGAATATATCATCAAACCTTGTAAAACGTGTCATATTGCAGGTGAGAATGTACTTACCTTAACGCTAGCTTACTTAACCTTAATATACTTTTGGTGACGAAGCTGCAGTCTCGATGTGCTCGTTTCTTTGAATGTTCATGCCATTTATCCATTTAAAAATACAATAAAATTAATACTTATTCATAAAACATTCATTCATATAATATTTATATATACATTCATCTCATATTACAAACATAATTCATAATCATCATTGTGAAAACATAACATTATCATCACATATAAACATTATTATAACATGCTTCCACAAATATTATTATCAAAACCTCTCATACATTACAAACATGAAAATCTTTTGAAAATGTTTTCTAATAATTTAAAATATCTACATTTTAAAAATTCATACAAACATCTTATTATCATATATTTCAACATCATAAAAATATTTCATCATCAATCAAAATCCTTTAAACATATAAAACATTTCATAACATAAAATACATTCATCATACATTATACATGTACATTCTTGACAACTTTCATGAAAAACATCATTCATTAACCCCTTGGATAAACATTACATTTTCCATGCATCAAGGTTAAACAGTAATATTTTACTGTGAGGGGTAAAGGGATAGAAAATTCATATTTTTCATAAAACACCAAAATAACATGAAACTTGGAAAAACAACACCCAATACACACATGAACATCATATTAAAAACTCAGAGCAAAATACAATACCTAGAGGAAGATATTGTAGACAAATTGAGGAGGAGAAATTCTTTTTAGAGTTACTGAAAAAATTGCAGTTCTTACCTTGAAAATTTCTTCTCAAAATTCTTGAATTCAACAGCAAAATATAACTTTTTCTTTCAATATTCTTGTAGAGAATTTTTGAGAGAGAAGGAGACAGGATTCGTGGAAAAGAGAAGAAAAATGAAAAAAAAAAAAAAAACAAACGTCTCATAAATTTAAGAGAGAGAAACGTGAGAATGAGAAAAAAATTAATGAAAAAGGAATGGTAAAAATGTTAACATAATAAGCATAATTGATGGAATTCAATTCCCTCCATTAAATCAGAATTTTCTGACTCAAATGGTACTAATTGGCGTGGAGAAAATGAGAGAAAGAATGAAAGTCAAACAATCACTCCCTACTTACCATGTTTTGCCCTCTTAAAATGGGAAACCATTTAAAATCAGACAAATCAATGCAAAGTCAACCTTTTATTTTCCTTAACTGACCAAATTATTCCATTATTATACCAATTAATCACAATAAATCATCCAATTAACGTAATTAACTCAGCCATAAATTTGGAGAGATTTCTGCTGACTGCTCGTCAGCCGTGTTCAGCCTACCGATTTTCCCCTTTGGCCTGCCAGTTCCACCAAGTTTGGCCTGCCGATAGTTTCCTTCGGCCTGCCGATCTTTGGCAGACTGTTCGGCCTGTCGATCTTGAAAGTCCGGCCTGCCGAACTGTCCTTAATACCAAACATTAAAACATTCAAGTCATCATTACATCATAATTAAACATACATTAAAATAATCATGAACACTTGAGCACAGCGATTCTATGCGGTCGTCACCTGTTATATAACTTGACATAAAAAGTTAGTAACATTAACATCATATATCATTACGTATATCATAAATTATTAATAAAATATCATTAACGTCGTTACTAACTTAACATAATTCATTACATAAAAATAGACGGGTGCTACAGATTGTACCTTTAAGTGACTTAAAGGTCTATCCCTTACTAACCTTTGAATCCTATTTAGGTTAATATAGCCAAGTTGCAAATGCCAAAGATAAGTCTTATTAGAGTGAGAAGTTTTAAGTCTTTTAGAGTTATTATCATTAATCTCAGTGTTCAACAGTAAGTCGATCTTAGGTTTGATAAAATATAGATTATTTTGCATCAATCCATCATAGATAAAAGATTTGTTTTTATAAATCACCACTTTATTATTAAAGGAAACTATATAAGAGTCCTTAAATAAACAAGCTACATAAATTAAATTCCTTTTAAGTTTAGAAACATATAAACAATCTCGCAAAAATAAATTCCTATAATTATCAAAGTAAAGATGGATGTCTCCCATTGCTTCAGTCAACACTAAGGATCCATCGTCCTATCCGAAGCGTGAAGTCTTTATGCAGCAGACTTCTCGTTTTTTTGAACCCCTACAAAGAAACACAAACATGATTAATTGCTCCAAAATCTATGACTTAAGTGTCACTAGATTCTACAACTAAACAAGTTTTAATAACCAGAAGATCACACCTACCTCCTTAGGAAATGAAGTCCTTATAATTCTTCTTGATGTGCCCAACCTTCCCGTAGAAAAAGCACTTGAGCTTCTTCGGGTTCTTCTTTTTCTTCTTCTTATTCTTGCCATTTACAGGAATAGAAGACTTCCTATTCTTAGCCCATTGCTTCTTTCTAGACCCTAGGTTGGGATTGGAACCAGAAGCAACCGCCAAGTTGGCCTTGCCACTTGTAGGAGTTTCCTTGATCAGAAGTTCAAACTCCTATAACTGCTTTATCAACTCAGTTAAGGTCATATCCTGTCAATTGCTTAAATTAAATATAGCTTTAAATGGAATAAACTCCTTAAACAGAGTCTCAAAGACCATAGTCATTTGTGTTTCAGCATCAATGTCAGCTCCATTGGTTTGAGTCTCAATGAGATAACCCATGACTAACATTATATGCTCCTTTACAGATGTCCTCGATCCTTTGTTAGTAGTTTAGAAGTTTTTAAAGGGCCCTTTGCCGTTTTGTTAGGGCCTGGCCTCTAACATATCTTCAAGATTATCCAAGATTTACCTAGCAGTCTCATAATCTTCACGTTGATCTTGCAGCACGTTATTCGTGTTGGCCATAACATAACAATGGGCCTAATCATTAACATCTTTCTAGCGATCATACACTTGGATTTGCTCATTAATGGAATCTCCCGTAGGCTCGGGAGGACACGAAATTGTCAAGACAAATTTAAGTTTCTTAAAGGACAAGACGATGTTCGGGTTCCATTTTCAATCATTATAGTTTTCACCGGTTAATTGGTTTTTGTCAAGTATCGAAGATAAAGCGTTTTTAGACATTTTTAATCTACAATAAAGAACCATATACCAAACATAAGCAAACATACCATAATGACTTGGTAAGATAACACAATCATGTAAAATATATAAAAATGTGTTTATGTGTCAAAACCTTAAAAATATCACAACCATACAACGATAATTCCCAACTAAAAATTCAACATGCTGCCTAGGGGAGACTTGCCAAACTTAATTTGGAACACAAATTCCCTTCTAACTAATATATGTCATCCAGGACCTGTATGATCCAACATATATTAATAATTGTTTCTTTGGCCATCAATTTTATTAATAGAGCTCCTAAGGGAGGTTAATAATAAAATCAACATGAGTGTATAACCATCGTTTCAATATGTTATCCATGATTTATAATCACCACTTAAGGGTGTCCAACTATAAATCATGCTAAAAAACCTTATCCTCTCGGAGTTCCAACCTGGTATATGATGAAGTCCCTTCCTAGGGGTCGGAACCACCATATGCTACTTATGGACTAATGATGGAGGCCGTAGGTCCTCTCTTTGAAAACCTTCTCCCACTCAATCTTTTAAAATCAAGGTTTTATTTTAAGAACATGTGTGAATAATTTTTAATGAGTGGCACTCCTTATTTTATATGACATGTTATCAACATATATGGTAAATCATATTATAATACAGACAAGCAAAACAATCATGCAATGCTACAAGCAAAACAAATAGCTGTAATGTTATGGTCCCACCTTAGAGACAAGAAAATAAAGATTACAAGAGATATATCGAAACGTATTATCAATTCTTCATCCTTGAATCTTCATATTGTAACATTCTTTATGTTTAATCCATCTTCAAGTCTTCAATCCTGTATAGATCAAAAACTTTATATTTTCGGTCATATCCATATTTAATGTTTCTCAGAATTACTTGTAGTGAAAAATGCACCTCTTTTGAAAATCCACAGCTTTCTGCCGACATGCCGATCTATGCAATTGGTCAGCCAGTTATGACCCTTCAGCCCGCCAAACACCACAGTTCAGCTTGTTGGTCATGACAGATTGGCCTACCGAACTTGAAATTCTAGCCTGCTAGTCTATGACCATCGGCCTGCTGAACCTAAAGGTTCAGCTTGCCGATCGAGCTGAATTCACGTTTTCTAGAAAATACACTTTTTATGCAATTTTTTTAATTTTATTTTTAACAATTCAAAAATATAAAATTAGAGACTCAGAAAATACCTGTGGAACTCTATCATCCTTCTTCTAGATCTGTCTCCTCCGAATGATTATTGAATTACAAAATTCTTACAAATTTAAAATTAAATAATAATTCCTAGATGGTGATGATAGACAATAATCTAATTACATGAAAAACCTAGATACACACTCTAACCTTTAAGGAACCATAACAGGGCATAAATTAATTAATTAATTAATAATTAAATAATAATTTAATCAACCATAATTAATTAATAAACATTCACTATATAATATATGACAACATAAATATATAGAAACCCTAGAGTGTCAACTCTCTAAAAAATTAAATTCAAGCATAGGAGAGATCAAGATCACATAATTTTTACATATAACATGATCACAAACTCATAAATTGACGTAAAACCGTGGCTCTGATACCAATTGTTGGAAACAATAGTACGCAGCAGAAATTTTAAAAATTTTAATCAGCGTATTTTTTAAAACACAAGTTTGACACATTACATGCATAAATTACTAGATCCTACTAACCTTTTAATGCTAAAGAGCTCCTTGCAATCTGTGAAGAGAAAGGCGTTCCAAAAGAGTCTCAACTAACTGATCTTTTTTTATATTCTCTATCCACAATCGGAGTGCGTGTGGGCGCACAACATACAACTCTTCCTAGATCACTCTCCTTCCAACCAATTAAGAAAACCTAGAACTAAGATTCGTGATTTATGAACAATAGCTCTCAGGAGAGTTTCAGAGACTTACAGACAAAGTGCTCACTTTAGATTTCTTAACTGATCTAAATAACATATGAGTTAGTCCTTATCAGATAAGGCTTAAAAAATTTGAATCTAGATCAATATCTGAAAAATTGTATAAAAACATGTGATCAGATTATCATTCGGTCAGTAGGTTGATCTGCCAATTCGGCCTGCCTAACTTACTCCATCAGTAGGCCGAATCAAATAATCCAATAGAGAAGTTATCTCATTAAAACAACTTTATCTAGACAATTTCTAGGAGAATAAATATTCTCAATAATTCAACAAGTTTATCTTGAATTAATTTCTCATAAAATTAATTCAACCAATAAACATATATGAATTATCTGATTCTATTGAATTTTAGCCAATCTAATAATTTGACATAAGTCATCAATTTATTAGAAAAGCATGCCGTATCATTACAGAATTTATTATGAGTTAGCAAAGGGACCTGATGGACCTATATAGTTCAAGCTCTTGATAATTATGAAACCCAATATACTAGATATACATTTCATAATTATCAACTCTAATGCTATTCTACTAAAGCTTAGAGCTACACTCTCAAACTATATAGAATTGCGAAGCCCAAATAGCTAAGTCTCTATGGCATATCATAATGTGGCGTATCCCTATAAGATTATCCATAATAAGCTTAAGGATAAATTTTATCTTACCTTCCTAATTATTTTTCTCTTACGTTTCATTATCTCACCATCAGAAAACTTACCATCTAAAGACAATATACCACTCGGTTACACCTATGTATCTAAATGGTTGAGCACTCTAGTTTTTCAATTACAGGATAACACATATAAGAGGATATCATCGACTCCTAAAGAAGAGCTATGGATTCCGTATCTATAAATAACAAGTTTACGGTATCTAGAGTTATGTCTCCAACGTACCAACATGCATACCAACATGAATTGTGGATGTCACCCTTTGGTACATCAAAAGACATAAGTCAAGACAATCGGCCCACTATTTATCTCAAGATTAAGATATAACACATATAATTGTCTAAAGTGAATTGATTTGTCGAGACAAAATTATTAATCTAAATCAATTACACTTTATGCCCTGATCCAATACATTGCCGCCTATGACAATGCACCAATGTTTCTATTTATAGAGTCCTCCTTCGATGATCAAGACAAGCCATCTTCCATTAGGGATATAGACAACATAACAATCTTTACATGAATAAAGTACCCAACTTTAGTCCCTTAATTGCAGATCTTATGATTTAGACCATACCTTTAGAATCATGCCTTCTGCATAATATGTCCATCATATGCTTAATTCTAAAGGCTTAGACTAACAATCTTAGACTTTTATTTGCTTATCATACATTCAACAAATATGAACATAAAGAGGACAATAATTTAGTATATGAAAGATAAATAAACTCTTTATTGATAAAATGTCTCCAAAAACATATTATATTTTTTCTCTTTAGGGCATACATGTCTAACACACCTCAATTAAAGGCTACATCTAATAAGATTTTCTTGGGGAAAAGGATGTTTACGATAAAAAAATTGATTACAAAGTTAATATTTGGACTTGTGCCAAAAATTTGACTTAAGGCTACATCCCAGAACTGGCCTCTATTTATAGTTTTGTAGGTCAATTGTTACCTGATTTCTAAATAATAATTCAAATTCAATATTACAAAATGAATCTCATATTTGAATAGTTTCTTGATCTTGATAGGGCTTCCAAGTTGAATTTATCTCTACAGCAACTATAGAACCTTTTTTATTCTAATGAGGCCTCTTGCATATCATAATCTTAGAGATCTTAGACTTAAATTATTACACATGATCAACCAAAAGAAAATATTACACATGTTTTTTTTTTATTTGCCCTCCTCGAGTATTATCTAGAATATGCGCTTTAAGAGATGCATCGAGATAGAATACGTCAAGATCATTCTCGAGCCTTACTAGGCCTCGTAGTAGACTTGGGCCTTCTTGGTGACCCGACAATATTTGCCCCTAGATCGGTGAGTTTACTTAGTTGGTAGCTAAAATTCCTCAAGCTCTTCTGCTGGTGAAACCTAGTCAAAACTTTAATGGAGAAGGAATGGTTACCTCTGACTATGTCATCATTAGTATGGAGCTCGAGAACTTCCTCGATTTTTTGGAGTTGTTAAATTGTAGTTGTCAATAGTCATGTCATATCTTATGACTACATTTGAGTTATTGATTAGAGGTATCAAATTCCTGCCAAATCTTGGCTGTTGGATCGAAATCTCACTATGGTTGTTGCATTGTGCTTTTTGTAAATTGTACGGAAAATATCTAAGGAGGCATTTCATTATAAATTCCCTATTTCTTTTTCCTTTCATATCTTTGAATTCCTTTACCAAAGCTTTGTTAAGATTCCCCCAAATCTCCCTCCTTTGATTTTTTGCAACATTACTAGCAAGTTTTGAGGGATTTTCTAACTACGACCTATAAATTCTATCTCCTTTGCTATTTTTGTAGAAATTGGAGGCTATTTGATTCTTGTCTTTTTGAGAGTGTTAGTGATTGAAAATGTGCTCTTAGGCCTAGTTGATCATCTTTAAGTATTTATCGATGACTTTGTCGTATGGTGATGGATTTTGGTTCTAGGTTTTACTGTTCTTTGGATAATCATAAGATGAACTTAGTCTCCTACTTTATAGGTGTTTTGAAGATTTAACATAGGCTTAAAAATCATTTGTAGAGACTTTTTAGCTATTATGACTTCAAAAGAAAGCTCTTTGGTTTTTGTGTTGTCCAGATAATCATGTTGTCACATAAGAGTAGTGCCTGAGAAGTTAAAAGGGCCATAATGGTCCACACTGTTCTTGTCAATCAACCTAGCTCGTTGGGTTAGGTTACTATCACTGGCTAGCTCAAGATCCAATGTTGTCGTCACTTGATAAAAATGGAACTTGAGGATGTTTAATGATAGATCGACTGAATATATAAATTAATCGAATCGAGAGGATAGTGATACAAAGATGGTCGATGACTTTCTTGAAAGGATAGTTGTTGACAACAGAGATGAAATGGTTGTACTTAAGCTATTGTAGAGGTATAGAGTTCTCACCTAGTAACCTCAGGTGACGATTTTGCTGAGGAGGTTGAGCTAATGGCAGAAGGTATCTATTTTAAGGCCCTTCATGGGTTATCTATAAGAAGTTTGGAGAGAATCGCTTATAATCCCTAGTGTTAGACATGTATGCCATAAGGAGTAAAAATGTAATATGTTTTTGGAGACATTTTAATCAAAAAAAAGTTTATTTATTGTTCATATACCAAATCATTGTCCTTTTTACGTTAATATTTGTTGAATGTATGATAAGCAAATAAAAGTCTGAGACTGTTAGTCTAAGCCTTTAGAATCAGGCACATGATGGGTAGATTATGCAAAAGACATGATTCTAAAGATGACGGCCTAAATCATAAGATCCGCAATCGAGAAAATAAAGTTGAGCGCTTTATTCAAGCAAAGATTGTTATGTTGTCCATATCCTTAATAGGAGATGGTTTGTCTTGGCCATCGGAGGTGGACTCTGCGAATAGAAACATTACTGCATTGTCATAGGTGACAATGCATTAGACCAGGACATAAAGTGTAATTGATTTAGATTAATAATTTTGTCTCGACAAATTAATTCATTTTAGACAATCATATGTGTTGTATCTTAATCTTGAGATGAATAGTAGGACCGTTATCTTGACTTATGTTTTTTGATATACCAAAGGGTGACATCCATATTTAATGATGGTATGCATGCCAATACGTTTGATACATGACTCTTAATAGCGTAGACTTATTATTCATGGAGACGGAACCCATAGCTCCTCTTTAGGAGTGGATGATATCCTCTTATGTGCGTTATTCTGTAATTAGAAGACTAGATCGCTCAACCATTTAGATACATAGGTGTAACTAAATGGTATACCATCTTTGGATGGTAAGTTTTCCGTTGGTGTGATAATTGAACATAAGAGAAAAAAAATCAGGAAGGTAAGACAGAATTTATCCTTAATTCGATTATAGAAATCCTATGTGGATACAATACATTATGATATGTCACAGAGACTTAGCTATTTAGGCTTTGTAATTCTATATAGTTCGAGAGTACAGCTCTAAGCTTTTAATGGAGCAGCATTAGAGTTGATAATAATGAAATATATATCTGAAATATTGGGTTTCATAATTACCAGGAGCTTGAACTATATAGGTCCATCAGGTCCCCTTTGTTAGCTCATAATAAATCTTGTAACGATACGGCCTACTTTTTCTATAAATTAGTGACTTATGTTAAATAATTAGATTGGCTGAAATTTGATAGGATAAGATAATTCATGTCTGTTTATTGGTTGAATTAATTTTGTGAAAAATTAATGCAAGATAAACTTGTTGAATTATCTGGAATATTTATTTTTCTAGAGATTATCTAGATTTTGTTGTTTTAATCAAATAACTTCTCTATTAGGTTATTTAGATTAAAACTGAAGCTTTATCCAAAGAATCTCAGGTGGGAAAATAAAAGATTCGTAGGGATCATTTATCATAAGTTTGGCAAGCCGATGTTCAAGTTTGACTTGCCGATAAAGTAAGTTCGGTAGGCCAATCTGCCAATTCGGTCTGCCGACTAAACAATAATATGATCACATGTTTTTATGCGATTTTATCATATATTGATCTAGATTAGAATTTTTGAAGCCTTAGCTGATAAGGACTAACCCCTAGGTCCAACCTTTATAAATAGGGAGTAAAACTCATAAGTTATTCAGATCAGTTGAGAGATCAAGAGTGAACACTCTATTCTGTGAGTCTCTGAAACTCCCCTAAAAGACTATTGTTCACAAATCACAAACAGTAGTTTTCGGTATTTCTTAATTAGTTGGAAGGAGAATCACTGATGAAGTGTTATACGTTGTGCACCCACAAGCACTCCGATCATGGATAAAGAATAGTAAAGAAGATCAGTTAGTTAAGGCCCTTCTGGAACGCCCTTTTCTTCATCGATTGCAAGAGCTCTTCAGTATATGAGGTTAGTAAGATCTAGTTAGTTTATGTATATAGCATGTCAAACTTGTGTTTTAGAAAATACTCTAGTATAAAAAAATTTTAATTTCTATTGCGTTTTATTTTTCCAACAATTGGTATCAAAGCCATAGTTTTTACATAAATTTACAAGTTTATGATCATGCTATATGAATAAATTATGTGATCTTAATATCTCTTATGCTTAAATTTAACTTTTTAGAGAATTGGCACTTTAGGATTTCCATATATTTATATGCTGTCATGGAATTATATGGTGAATGTTATTAATTAATTATGGTTGATTAAATTATTATTTAATTAATTATTTATTAATTAATTTGTGCCGGTTATGGTTCCTTAAAGGTTAGAATGTGTGTCTAGCTTTTTCAAAAAATTAGATGGCAATCTAGCATCACTATTTAGGAATTATTATTTAATTTTAAATTTGTAATAATTTTGTAATTAAATAATCATTCAGAGAAGACGGGTCTAGAAGATGAATCTAGAAGATAGATGATAGCATTCCAAAAGTATTTCCTAAGTCTCTAATTTTATGTTTTGAATTGTTGAAAATAATATCGAAAAACTGCATAAAAAGTGTATTTTCTGAAAGAAAAAAAAAAAAAAGTGATTTCTGTTTGGTCAGTAGGCCGATGGTAGCAGACAAATAGGCCAAACCTCTGGGATTGGCAGGCCATCTACAGAGTAGAATTCTAACAGCTTTGGCGACAAGCCAGACTTTCAAGTTTGGTAGGTCGATCTGTTATAACCGGCAGGCCAATTTCACAGAAGCAGAGAGTTGTGAATTTTTAGAAAATGTGCATTTTTTAGTACAATTTTGATTTTATTTTTGGAACAATTCTAAGAAACATTAAATTATGATATGACTAGAAATATGAAGTATTCGATCCATGCGAGATTGAAGACTTGAAGATGGATAATACATGAAGAATGATACAATTTGAAGATTCAAAGATGAAGAATCAATAATATGTTTCAATTTATCTCTTGTAATCTTTATTTTCTTTTCTCCAGGGTGGAACTATAATATTATGACTATTTATTATTATTTTGCTTGTTGCTTTGCATATTTCTTTGCTTTTTTACATTATAATATAATTTGCTATGTATGTTGATAACACGTCACATAGAATAGGGAGTGCCGCTCATTAAAAATTGTTCATGCATGTTCTTAAAATAAAACCTTGATTTCAAAAGATTGAGTGGGAGAAGGTGTTTGAAGAGAGGATCTACGGTCTCTGTCGTTGGTTCATAGGTAGCACATGATGGTTCCGACCTCTAGGAAGGAACTTCATCATGTACTGGGTTGGGTCTCCAAGAGGATAGGGTATTTTAGCACGATTTATCATTACACGACCCTACGTGGTGATTATAAATCACGGATGAAATATTAAAACAATGGTTATACACTCATGTTGATTTTATTATTAACCTCCCCTAGGAGCTCTGTTAATAAAATTTATGGCCACCAAGACGATTATTAATATGTGCTGGATCATACGGGTCCTGGATGGCATTATTAATCAGGAAGGGATCTGTGTTCCTAATTGAGTTTGTAAGTCTCCCCTAGGCGGCATGTTGAAGTCTAAGTTAGGAATTATTGTTGTAAGGTTGTGATATTTTCAAGGTTTTGACACATAAACACATTATATGTTTTACATGATTGTGTTATCTTACTAAATTATTAAGGTATGCTTGCTTATGTTTGGTATATGATTCTTTATTGTAGATTAAAAATGTCCTAAAAACGCTTTATATTCAATACTTGACAAAAACCAATTAACCGGTGAGAATTTTAATGATTTGAAATGGAACCTAGATATCATCCTGTCATTTGAGAAACTGAAATTTGTACTAAAAACTTCATGTCCTCCCGAGCCTATAGGAGATTCCACTAATGAGCAAATCCAAGCATATGATAGCTGGAAGGATGCTAATAATTAGGCCTGCAGTTATGTTATGGCCAGCATAAATAATGCGCTGTAGGCTCAACTTGAAGATTATGAGACTGCAAAGCAGATCTTGAATAATCTTAAAGACATGTTTGGAGACCAGGCCCTAACAAAGCGGCAAGGGGCTCTTCAAAAACTTCTAAACTGCAAACAAAGATTGGGGACATCTGTAAAGGAGCACATGATGTTAGTCATGGGTCACCTCGCTGAGGTTCAAACCAACGGAGTTGACATTGATGCTAAAACTCATATGACTATGGTCTATGAGACTCTATCTAAGGAGTTTATCTATTTTAGAGCTACATTTAATTTGAGCAATAGACGGGATATGACATTGACTAAGTTAATGAAGCAATTACTAGAGTTTGAAAATCCGATCAAGGAAACTCCTATTGGTGGTGAGGCCAACTTGGTAGCTACCTCTGGTTCTAATCCCAACCTTGGGAATAGAAAAAAGCAACAGGCTAAGAACAAGAAGTCTTCTATTCCTACAAATGACAAGAACAAGAAGAAGAAAAACAAGAACCCAAAGAAGCTCAAGTGCTTTTTCTGTGGGAAGGTCAAGCACATTAAGACGAATTGCAAGGACTTCCTTTCTCGAGGAGGTAGGTGTGATCTTCTGGTTATTGAAACTTGTTTGGTTCAGGAATCTAGTGACACTTGGGTCATAGATTCTAGAGCAACGAATCATGTTTGCATTTCTCTGCAGGGGTTCTAAGAAAAGAAAAGTCTTCTACATGAAGACTTCATGCTTCGGATGGGCAAGGGATCCTTAGTGTTGGCTGAAGCAGTGGGAGACGTCTATCTTTATTTTGATAATTATAGGAGTTTATTTTTGCGAGATTGTTTTTATGTTCCTAAACTTAAAAGGATTTAATTTCTATAGCTTGTTTTTTTAAAGACTCTTATGTAGTTTCTTTTAATAATAAAGTGGTGATTTGTAAAAATTAATCTTTTATCTGTAATGGATGGATGCAAAATAATCTATATTTTATCAAATCTAAGATGGACTTACTGTTAAACATTAAGGTCAATGATAATAACCCTAAAAGACCTAAAACTTCTCACTCTAATAAGACTTATCTTTGGCATTTACGATTAGGTTATATTAACCTAGATAGAATTCAAAGGTTAGTAAGAGATGGACCTTTAAGTCACTTAAAGGTGGAATCTATACCACAATGTGAATCTTTCTTAGAGGGTAAAATGACTAAAAGACCATTTAGGTTTAAGAGCAATAGGGCCGAAAGGAGTTTTAAAACTTATGCATAGCGATGTTTATGATCCTATGAACATTTGGGTACATAGTCGAACAGATCCTGTTCTGGTCGGACGGGTCCCTAGTTGGATGGATCTTGTCCTACTCGAACGGGTACCTGGTCGGACAAATCCTATCTTGGTCGGATGGGTCCTTGGTTGGACAGATCCTGTCCTGGTCGGACAGACCCTGGTCAGACAAATCCTGTCCTGGTCGGATTGGACTTTTTAGCCAACTTTTTTGGGTGCTTGGTTTAAAAAAGGTATGAACTTCAGACGGTTTTCTCTTCGTGAAGATTTCGCCCAATAGTAGCCCCTCAAGACTTTGCGATGGAGGTCCTCAGCATCAAAGTCTTGATGTGGTTGGAAAATATTTTTTGTGACCGTATCCTTTCTGGACTCTTTGTCTTGGACCTGATCGACCGTAGCTTGAACCTAGTCTTCTCTGGTCGTCCGTAACCTTCTCAAACCTGGTCGGACTCTTCGTCCTAGACCTTAGGTCTCCTCATCGGTCGTAGCCTGTTTGGACTTTTCATCGTAGACTTGGTCGGCCGTAGCCTGGACCTGGTCTTCTCTGGTCGGCCGTAACCTTCTCAGACCTAGTTGGACTCTTTGTCCTGGACCTTAGGTCTCTGTTGGTTGTAGCCTGCTTAGACTTCGTCCTGGACCCGGTTGGCCATAGCCTGGACCTAGTCTTCTTTGGTCGGCCGAAACCTTCTTGGACCTGGTCGGACTCTTCGTCCTGGACCTTAGGTCTCCGTTGGTTGTAGCCTGCTTGGACTCTTCGTCCTCTGGTTGGCCGTAACCTTCTCGGACCTGGTCAGACTTTTCATCCTGGACCTTAGGTCTCCATTGCTCGTAGCGTGCTTGGGCTCTTCGTCCTGGACCTGATCGACTGAAGCCTAGACCTGGTCTTCTTTGGTCAGTCGTAACCTTCTTGGACCTGGTCAGACTCTTCGTCCTGGACCTTAGGTCTCCATTGGTCGTAGCCTTCTTGGACTCTTTGTCCTAGACGTGGTCAACCGTAGCCTAGACCTGGTCTTCTCTGGTCGGCCGTAACCTTCTTGGACCTGGTTGGACTATTTGTCCTAGACCTTAGGTCTCCGTTGGTCGTAGCCTACTTGGACTCTTCATCCTGGACCTGGTCTTCTCTGGTTGGCCGTAACCTTCTCAGACCTGGTCGGACTCTTCGTCCTAGACCTTAGGTCTCCTCGTTGGCCGTAGCCTGCTTGGACTCTTTAGCCTAGACCTGGTCTTCTCTGGTTGGCCGTAACCTTCTCGGACCTGGTCGGACTCTTCCTCCTAGACCTTTGGTCTTCATTGGTCATAGCCTTGTTGGATTCTTCATCCTCTGGTCAGCCATAACCTTCTCAGACCTAAGATCTAGGAAGTTGGGCTCTTTGTCCTAGACCTTAGGTTTCCATTGGTCGTCCAGGGAATGGCCGAGGGGAAGAGCTGAGGCCATTGGAAAGGTACAGGGCCCTCGTTCTAGTGCTAAATATTGATGCTTGAGTTCAGCTCAACACCATGTGAGGGCACACAGTGGTCGGGTTCCCTATTTTGTCTCCTGTTCTGCTTGGCTTGACTTGGTCTAGTCGGATCTACAAGATGAGAGAAGGTCTCGAAGTAAGGGGACACCGGTTTGGTGCCTGCCAAGAGCACTCCTACGCTCAAGTCAGTGTTCTGACTAGGAAGAACTAAGGGAGAGGCAGAGTAGGCAAGGGAAGAATGCCCGTACCTTTGTGGTGGAGTTGATGCTCCTATTTATAGAGTTTAGCTTGGATCCAGGTATGAACCGGTTTGGTCCGTAACCCAGGTGTCTAGCGACAGTTGTCACAATCTCCGGAGAAGGAGGATTGCCCAACGGAGGGTTGAGATGGTGCCACATGGTGATCTTTGGGTAAGTTGGACAGAACCTACTCAGACGAGTCTTGGTCGGATAGATCTTGTCCTGGTCGGACGGATCCTGGTTAGACGGATCCTGGTCAGACAGATCCTGTCCTGGTCGGATGGGTCCCTGGTTGGACGGGTACCTGGTTGGACGGATCCTACCCTGCTCGGATGGGTACCTGGTCGGACAGATTCTGTCCTGGTCGGAGGGGTCCTTGGTTGGACGGATCCTATCCTGCTCGGATAGGTACTTGGTCGGATAGATCCTGTCTTGGTCGGATGGGTCCCTAGGTTGGATGAATCTTGTCTTGGTTGGACAGACCTTAGTCGGACAGTTCCTTTCCTAGTTGGATTGGACTTTTTAGTCAACCTGTTCGAGTGCTTGGTTTAAAGAGGGTCTGAACTTCAGACGATTTTCTCATCGTGAATATTTCCCCCAACAAAGAGGGTATGAGTATTTCGTTACTTTTATTGACGATTACTCAAGGTATAGGCATGTGTACCTAATGCACCACTAAAGCAAAACTTATGACAAGTTCAGGGAGTTTCGGGCTGAAATGGAAAAGCAATTGGGTAGACCCATAAAGTTACTTTGATCTGATCGTGGTGAAGAATGCCTTTCTGAGGAGTTCTTATGACACTTATTAGAGAATGAGATTCTATCCCATTTGACTGTGCCGGGTACTTCGCAGCAGAATGGCATAGCTGAGAGAAAGAATAGGACTTTGTTGGACATGGTCAGGTCTATGATGAGTTAATTATCATTGCCTTTATCCTTTTGGGGATTTGCACTACAAACCGCATGTTATCTTTTGAACAATGTGCCTTCAAAATCAGTTCCTAAAACTTCTCATGAGTTGTGGATGGGGAAAAAGACATCCTTAAACGATATTTATATATGGGGATGTCAGACTCATGTCCTATTTAAGGAAGCGAATAAGTTGGAAGCACGTTCAGAATTTGTGTGTTTGTAGGACATCTAAAAAAGACTAAAAGGGGTTATTTCTATAACCTAAAGGAAAATAAAGTCGTGGTTTCAACTAATGCAACTTTCCTTAAGGAAAGTTACATGGACAACTTTAAGCCTTGAAACAAAGTGGCGCTTGAGAAATTGGGGAGTGATTTGATCACTCCTGGGGTTCCAAATGAAACTGTTCCAATCAGTGTAGAAAAATTAACTGAACTCACCCTTGTTGATTCTTTCGCAAGCTATGATCATCACACATAGGCATACTACCAAAAGGAGAAACTCAACAACCAAGAAGTACACGATCGAAAAGAATGACGTTGATGATCTTCTAGCTATGAAGGTTAAGAAGGTCGAGTCCCTTTAAGTCGAGGTTGAGCAGCTCAAGGAAGCTATCGTGAGGTCAAAGGCCAAGATCGAGAATAGGGTCATTGCTATTCAGGCTGAGGTTTTTGAATAATTCAATTCTTTGCTTGAGTTTAAGGATATTAAAGATATCTTATTTGAGAGTGGTTTTCAAGGAATGTGTGAAAAAGCTTAAGGAGAAGTTCTCAGACATCGACTTGAGCTTTATAGGGTGGCTTGAGGAAGAGGAGACCTTAGCTAAGGAGGGCAAGGCTAATAAAGGCATGGGCATTGAGGAGCCTACTGCCAATGCTATTGTTGGAGACGCTTATTCTTTGCTCTTCTTCTATTGTTATTTTGTCTTTGTTTCGTTTTTAGGTTGTAAAGGTGAAGACAATGGTCTCTATGCCTAATACGCATCTAAGAATTGTGTAAATTTATATATTTATTTTGCTTTTTAATTTTATATTTTTTGTAACAAGGATGCGTAATTTATGCATATGTTTTTGATAACTCTCTAAAAATAGAGCTATATTGCATCTAATTACATATATTATACTATGTCCTAGGAATTTTATTTTATTTTATTTTATTTTATTTTTATTAATTTTATTTTTATTTTATGCAATTCAAATTTATTTTATTTTTGCTCTAATTATTTATTTTATCCTTATTTGTGCATTTAAATTAGGCATGAAGGTAAATATAGAAATTTAGAGCCAAAATGAAGTAAAAACGAAAAGAAGATTTAAAATTTGAATTTGATCCAACACGCCCGGATCAAGACCACCTACATGACAAAGAGAGAGGTTATACTCTCGAGAACAACCGTCCAATCAGCTCCAAAAGATGCTGATGCGTGCGTGCATTTAATACTCGACAATGGCCTTTATAGATAAGGTTTTTAACATAGCAATAAATCTATGAATAGTCCTTGTAGTTAATTTTGACAGATAAAGAGCCCTGAACTTAGCGGTGGCAATAAACATGTTCGTGTCGTGTTCATGTTGGTATGTTTATAACACAACACGTTTAACCCTAAACACGAACATGACATGATTAATAAACGTGCCAGAAATGTAAACACGAACACGACAAGTCTATGGCATGTGTAACACGGCATGACACGATTAACACAATTATTAAACGTGCCGTGACAGGTTGATACGATAACAACATACATATGACACGTTTATGACCTAGTTAACTAAAAATTAAAAAAACACAATATCTAATTAATACTAACCTACTACAAATATTTCAAATATTTTTATTTTTAAGTTTAAATGTGTTATAAATGGGCGGGTTGTGTCGTGCCGTGTCGACACGTTTACGGCCCAGTTTAATTAAACGTGTTAATGCGTGTTAACACGAATCTAGCTTGTTTATTTTCGTGTTATTCGTGTCAACTCATTTATGGCTCAATTAATAAACGTGCGGTCCAAACCCATTTATCTAGTGTTGTTTTCATATCGTGTCATCGTGCCGTGTTTGAAATTATCGGTCCTACCTGAACTCCAGAATTGTCTCAATAGTCCTATTGTTAACTTTTGGATGAAAAACATTAATTTTGAATTATAAATGGGCAGTTTCGTATTGTTTTTAAAATAGGTAAAAATGTTTTCATTTTGGAAAATGATAATTTTTTAGAAATTATGCTGAGAGTGTTTTTAAAAATTTTGCCTCAAAAAGTGTACGAAAACATTTTCAAAAATTTTGAGAACGAAAACAAACGGGGCCAAAAGTTCTTGGAGATATGTCCTTTTTTTTCTATTGAGGAGAAAAGGTATTTGATGCTTTTATATAAATAATAAGTATTGTTTATTATCATGCTCATGTACCTTTATTTAATGAGCAGTCTTATTTAACCTTTTGAGTTATAAGCCCATTATTAGCAAAACAATATTACTTAATCCAAAAAGTATACCGTATTTTAGACCGGGACTTATAGTTTTGTGAGTAGTGGGATTTTAACTCCATAGGAATGAAAATGATTTTTCTCATTGAACAGTATCCACACCATCAATGATATTCACTAGAAGCGAACAATGCATACAATGAAGAAGTTTGAGGGTTATTTTTCATTTTAATTTTTTCTTAGACAATTAGGCAAGTGACTCATACTTGACCACCTGTTAAATTAATGGCCCAACTTTTAAAACATTAAAAAAAATTAAAAAAAATTAAGAAAATGACCTTTTTTAAATAGCAGTATATCATTAATTAACATTAAATATCATTTATTAACATCGACATATTACTGATTAACTACAATTTATAATTGATAAAGTGGTTCATGATTGACCTACTAATGATTTATCATTAACAATATGGTAAATTGTTGAATGAAATTGGTTAATCATTGCTAATATTAGTCAATTATTAAATTATCAAACTAATCAATGATAAACTACAAATTAGTATATTATTGATTAATATCAATGCATCAATGATGTATTATTTAAAAAAAAAAACATTTCTTTAATTTTCAAAAACTTTGGCGATGTACTTAAAAAAAATTAAAAAGGCATTTACGTCCAAATCCTTTTTTTAATGGATCTAAAAATTGTTTGAACTCCCTTATTTATATTGTTCTCTCATAGCTTTTTTGTTCCTCTCCTTGTTCTTGCCTCATTGGTCGTATCACTTTATAAGGTTTGAAAACACAACAAAATGAACCTTCTTGCTTCTTCTTCTTCTTTTCTGTTTTTAAAATATGGTAGTGAGTAGGGGAATAAGATTCGGCATATGTGTACAATCGAGACCGCAATATAATATCGTATGTGGGTGTACTGACTAAAGTATTGTGACCACAGTCCGAACTCTAGTAAATTATTTCCCAAAAAACAATGAGAGAAAAAACTCTAATATGATTGTACGCATAGTCTAATAGTAAAATAATATTTGATTCTACTTAAAAATAAACAATTTGAATCCTTTACTTTTAAAATTTTTTTTAAAAAAGCTCTAATTAATTTTACTGTGTTACCTACACAGAAGTACATATGAATATACATCGTGGATTAAATATGACAAAGCCCATAGTAAGGTTGGCATTTTTGTGTATTATAAATTAATTGTGAATTAAATTTTCAACAGTTTTATACACAAATATCGATGTTAAGAGATTATCATATGCAATGCATTATTGCTTCCAGTCATATGTTAAACAACCTAAAAGCTAATTTAAAAGTTAAAATAACAATACTAAATAGTAAAATAAAAATGCTTGTCCTGCAAAACACCTTTTAAATATCATATATATTTCATACATATAAAATTTCATCTAATAAGATATTTAAAAAATAGTTAATTTAAATTATTAGTTTAAATTTAAAAACTATAACATGTAATAAATTTTATATCCTCCAAAGTTTAAAACATTAGTGTGCACTACTTTTCCGTTTATGTCAACATGACACTAATAGGGATTAGTGTCAGTTCATACCAACATCAAATAAATTAGTAAGTGGTGGACTATAGTCATATAAAAAGGAAAGCTTAAAAAAAAATCCTGAAA
Organism: Artocarpus heterophyllus; assembly: GCA_025403435.1. Classification (NCBI taxonomy): domain Eukaryota; kingdom Viridiplantae; phylum Streptophyta; class Magnoliopsida; order Rosales; family Moraceae; genus Artocarpus; species Artocarpus heterophyllus. The sequence goes on from CM046337.1 coordinate 19,696,899, forward strand.
TTCTTGATAATAGATTTGGTAGGAGTTGGTTGACCATAGACCACATAAATGTGTTATGTATAGATGACGAGTTGAAGGTTTGATTAGGGCTTTTGGGGAGGGAGGTGAGGTGGGGGGTCCATATGCATGAAGTGTAGTGGCTCTGTGGCCACCGAAGCCTAATAAGTGAATGCCTACAAAGCAGATATAGGTGATAGGAGGAAGAATTTAGGCAAGTCATTGTCGAATCTAACTTTCACCACTGCCCATTTTGATCTTTATTAGCTTGTAGCATCCTTAAAAGCCTATTTGAACGCCAAAGCAGCTTGTGACTTCTGCTTTCCTTGGCAATATATTGATCCAACAACTGGCAACTACTAAATCTATTTTCCTATTTTATATGCTCTTTTTTTCAATTTGCAGCATGAAAATGGTTTTTTTGATATTTCCAAGTTTTTCTAATGGGCACCTTTAATTGATTTCCAATTGCCAAAAAATTGATGACAAGGAGAAGCTCGGCCGATATTTTAGGGTTCTTTATATATATATATATATATATATATATATATATATATATATATATATATATATATTGTAGCAGTTTTTTAAATTAAGAAAAGGAATTTAAACTCTTCATCTTCAAGTACAATCAGGTGTAATTTTATTATTAAGCTATGCTTGTAACTAATACTATAACGGTTATTTTTTTTGAAATAAGTCAAGGGTAAATTGTCCCATGTACAATTAAATTAATTTTCTTAGATGTTATATATTTAATTAGGATAAACATGCAAGGCTTTTATATGGTCTGCCAGTTGTTTTTCTAACATAACATAACATATATAAGTGTTTAAGAGAGTGAGTGCAAATGTAAACAACATAATACTCTAATATGTGACAGTATAAAACAAAAATATGCTATAATATATAGCTCTCAGATCCTACAGTATATGATTCAAACTTTAAAATTAAAACCCTTCTTTTGAACACCATAATAGAAGTGAAAATGTAACATAATATTTTTTAAACAACATTAATTAACACTAATTACTGTTAAAGGAGTGTTACAATATCTTTTTAATAACGGTCTCACCTTAAATAAACATCATATATATTACACTTTGGGGTTGTTTGTTTTGAGTACCTTTGGTACTCAATCGACTCAAATTTAGATTCGAGTATCAAGAATCATTTGGATATGTATTTGTTTCCTTTAAAATTTGAATCCTTTAAGTATCAAGAATCCAAGTTTTTAGAGTTTTGCTCTCTCTTAAACTTTGGATACTTCCATATCTCCGCTACAGCAAAAACTGAAGGTCTCTCTCCTATATTTAAGGAAAAAAATCATAACTTTTTCATTTGATCCAATTGAGATGATTCTTTTTTCATTATGTTCTTAGTGAAGAGAGAAATATATTAAGATCTATATTGCATATTTTTTAGAATTATTAACATTAAGATTTTATTAGATTTGTTAATAAATTAAAAACTATTTTGATTACCTCTCTAAACACAAATTTTAATTTTATTTCATACTCAAATTAAAACTTAAATGCACATCCAAACGCCAATATGGATAATAATTCAATCACTAATTCAAATCTTAATTTAAATCATACTAATTTAAATCAAATCATTAATTTGAATCTATTTATTAAATAAATCCTTTGTGTTTCTGCACGTTATGTGGGAAGTATAATACAGCCGAAGTAACAAAGAAAAAGTCAATGATGTTAACGTACCTTGTATTCCTCATACCGGAGGGATTCTTTTGTGCTATATAAGCTGCTGAGCACTTGTATAACTATTTATTCTTTAAGACTTTATGCTTCTCTCTCTTTATTATTATTATTATTATTAGCGCAGGAGAAAAAAACATTGTTCAAGATTGAACCTAGAGGAACCAGAAAGATAAGCCAGCCTCAAACAAAGGGGGCAAAAAAAAAAAAAGAAAAAGAAAATAAGAGGATTGAGCCAAGAAACCTTTTTTTTTTTTAATTAAATGCCTCGTAAGAATTTTTCCATATAGAGCAACTATTTTGGCCCTAACTCCTAAAAGAGTATTTAGAAACCAATTTAGAAAAGTTGAAGTATAAACACTATATAAGAGAATTTTACATTGCAATATATTTTTATTATGTGAGAATTTTATACTATAAAAGTCGAAACTTTGATGTTAGAACTTGATTCTCAAACTCTTTCAAACCAACTATTGTTATAAATACTAAACTATAATGCCCTTTTCAAAAACTGATTTTAAAGATGTCAAAATCTGAAGAACTCTGCCGCCATGTTCGTATTTTTATCTTATTTTTGACATCGGTTTTTTAGAAAAACAATGTTAAAAATGAACCCCTACCATTTTTTAAAATGATTTTTGCAGTAGTGGCCATTGGTACGTCTGTCCAGAGTGTTAATATATAGGGAAATGCATATAGAGCAAAATATATTTGTTTGGAACCTTTCTTATTTTTATTTTTGATTGTCGAATTGAAATTCAATGTTCTAAAGTCTTAGTCTCATAAAAACAAAAATAAACATAGTTTTACCCTATTATTTTTTTTTATTTTCACCTTTTCATTTTCAACATGACAAATAAAAAAATAATTAAAAAACCCAAAATATCAAGAAAAGTCAGTTGGGGGTGGGAGTCGTCATTTGCAGGGGTAAGATCTTTTAGCGAAAGGGGGTGACGGGTGGAGAAGAGAAGGATTGACTATCGATGAACTCAAGACGCTTGCTTGACCTCCAAGGGACAAAATTGTAATACCATTCAACCTCTTATGACAGGACCATAACCTCCTCGCAACCCAATCTTGACCTATATAGGCGGAGCCTTTGCTGCACCAGGATCGCAAGCCATGTAAGGATCTACAGTCAGAACTAGGAGGAGGGTTGCAACCTCCCTCTACGTGGGTGACGATGACAAATGTCGAGGGTTAGCAGCGTGCCTTTTCCAAATCTGTCGAGATCTAGTATGTTTGGCTCATGTTAGCATTAATGAGCTTGTTGAATTTTTAACTGATATTAATCTAACAGATAGACAAGGCTCTTATTAGTGAGACCTTTTAAAGGGTCTCATCGTAGCATTCCTCAAATAATAGACATACATATTCATGCCATATAGGATGCCAAGAAAATTTAAAACAACTTGAAAATATATGTTATTAATAGGTATGTTTTTATAACTATATTGGAGAATTTTCCTAATAATTGTTCACAATACATACCGTTTTAGAATGCGTTTGACAACATAGTTATAATTAAATATTGGAACGAATTTACTGTTTCATATAAGAGCATTACATTACAACCTACTTTTGCTTTATATTGTAGCATGTGAAAGTTTTACATTATAGTTGTTGGAATAATGTTGCCGAACGCTTTCTTGTTAGGCCTCTGTCAAGTGATTAAAACTGATTACTAAGGTGTTTGGGAAAGTTAGCTAAAACTCATGAGTTCTAACTTAAATATTGAAAAAGCTTTCACATATTACAATAAAAAGTAAAAATTATTACAATATAAAACTATCATATATTATAATATTTTAAATTAAAATTAATTCTAACTTACTTTGTTAAATATTTATACATACAAAAGAGTATGCATGTGTTTGTGGAATTTTTTGGTGAAAGTTTAGAATAATTGTTTGGTTTGAAAGTTTAGAACAATTATTTGGTAGAAACCGTGATTAAAAAATAATAAAAAATCCGCAGATCCTCCTGGTTAGGACGCTTTCAGGACTGACAGTTTCTTTTTCTTCTTTTTTGTTTAATCATAGAGCAGGACTGACACATTATTGTCTACTGTTAAATATCTCCTTAAATGGGCAAATATTGGAATCGGCAGGATCGGAAACAGTGATGAACATATCCCGGAAGGGAATAGATAAAGTAGGTAAACGAGTAATAAAAAGACGAGAGAGAATGAAAATCGGGATAGGAAATATGATCAGGGGCGTAACCAAACATGCCCTCTGGATGTTGACGCTCCAAATGACGAAAAAGGAAACAGCTTGGCTATCGCAATCATCCGAGTCACATCACTACGTTAAGTCCAAAATCTCAAAATAATTATCATCACCGTCCAGTCCCAAGCTCACTCCCTGCTCACCGTTGACCACCAAACAGTAACTTGCCAAAAGACAACAGAAAAGAAAAGAGAGATTGCCAGAAACATTATATCATCAACTTCATTGAGATTTGTGACATTCTTCATCTCTTTTCTTTTTATCTATTGGGAACTGTTTCCTTTTTTAAATTTTCTGTGAAGTCCTTGACAGGTTTCCATCAATAATTGAAACTTTTTTTATTCTTTGCCCGGTTTGGAAAAGGATTAAAAAAAAGGGTTTTGAGTGGGGTATCGGTGTTGGTTTGATCAGTTTTCGTTTTCAATTAAAACCACTTATCCCAAAATAAAAGTAGGAAGTAAGAGTAAAATAGTAAATTTAACTTAAGGATTTAGTAAATAATTTTATATATTTTTAAATATATATAATACAAAGTATATTATGAGAAATTATTTAACCAGTAAGAAATTAAAAATAAAAATCCTAAAATATTTTTATTTTTTTCTTTTGTTTATCTTCCACTCTCTTTTCGCTTGTCGACATCAACAATGGTTGAGAATATTATAGTATTTTCTCAAAAATACAATATTTCTTTAAAAATATACTATTTCTTCATATCGTAGGACATCACTAGCACCATCGACGTCGCTTGCGGCAACGGTTAGGAAATACACCGTGTTTGTTAACCATGGGTGAAAGAAAATGAAACAAAACAAAAAAAATTGTAGATTTTCTTTAAGGATATTTTTTATTTTTGTTTATTTTAAAATACTAAGAGCTCGTTTGGTTCGAGTATTTGAATAGAGAAGATTTAAATTTTTGTGAGAGAAAATACTGTAGCAGAATGATTCGAATCACAAAACAAACGGACCCTAAATTATTTGAATATGCTATTTATATCACATTTTCAAAACTTTTGACATTATAATTAATAAGTGAATAACAAAATCTAGTTATTTGTCACATTTTCTCATAGAAAGGGAGATACTTTTCTTTGGGGGCTGGGAGAAGGGAGTGGGTGAAGGAGTGGTCTAAAATCAGGAAAAATATGAGTACATGTTTGATTCTGTGGGCGACCTAGTAGGTCACATTATACTAATGGTATGATAGACAAAATGTAGTTTTGTTTTGTTGTAGCGATGACGACCATAGTTGACTTGATGATCTGTTGCGTAGTTTTTCCATATAGACAAAAATAGAGTTAACATTCATCAACAGTTGAAAAAGAGATATAATTTTGTCATGCTTAATTATATTTTTCCTAATTTTCATCATGCTTAATTTGTTGATTGGTACACCTTCGCATGCTGGCGTAACACATTACTGAGGATAAGTTTTTGTTGATACTCTTACTTTCCGTTGAAATTTAATTATCTGAATTTTTTGAGTTCAAATATTTATGTAATCCTTGTTTAAGTAAAACTATGAACAAGTTACAAAAACTACTTATGGTTACTCTTGCGATATAATATTGTAATTAAAATAAAATACGTATAAAAATTAAGTAGACAATTTTAGCAAATGGCATTGCACTTGATATACTCTTAGTACCAAATTTCACATCAAATATAGCATAGAACAAATTTAACATTAGGTATGGCATTACATCGGATAATGGTTTATAGGTCAACTTTAAGATTAAGTATGGTATTACAGCGGATAATGGTTTTGCCACCCAAATGTCAACTTTTGGCTTTGACATAGAGATTTGGCATTGCATTGATGAGCTTGTTTGATTAATTTTACTGCAAATGTTAATGTCAATGTTATAATTGGGAGAAAAAAGATTTTGAAATTGGTATATTTGATATGGTTGTTAGACTTATGCTTTAGGAGCATCTCTAATGTAGTATTAAATTAGTGTGCTAATGACAAATTTTAACATTTATGTAGGAAAATAACTTTATAATAAATGTTTTTTTTTTCTTTGGTGCTAAATTTGACATATGTGATACTTTGTGTTTAGTTTAGTGCCAAGTATAGCAAACAACAAATTTTGATAGTTAATTACTATAATTTTTTTTGAACTTGGTAGTGGAGGTATTTGGACTCATCACATTTAGGTACAGTCAGGTGTGGTTTTGCCGTTAGGTTATGTCTGTAACTACAATTACTATTAGTTGATGAATTTACCTTTTCATTAAGTCATATTACAACATTATAATTATTTTTAAATTACAATTTACTTTTACCAACTCTAAAGCTTAATAATACTTGCAAAAAGTAATAATAACAATTGAAGTATTATTAAGCATTAGAGCATAAGGTAGAATGTCTTATCAAATAAGGTCGTGTTTGAAATTTTATTATTTGGCACCAAATATAGCGTAAGATAAATTTCAACATCTTATTTATTGATTTTTTAATTTAATTATTACAATATTGATATTTTACAATGTTTTTATTTTACAACTTTTATAAAAAAACTCTTACATATTACAGTAAAAAGTAAAAAATTATTATAATATAAAACTCTTGTATGTTACAGTATTTTTAACAAAAAGTGGTTCTAACAATTATTCCCACTTACTTTGCTAAAATACCATATTAATAGGTTTTGTTTATAATTTTAACAATATAATCATTTTTTTTTCTCATACACATTACTTTTTGAGCACTTATTCATAATAATCCCCGAAAAATAAATAACAAATAAATGTCTGCTTATTAGAATTAAGAGACATTGTGTTACTACCCATCACATTTCACTGGCTTAACCTGCCAATTATGAAATTCTATCACACGACACTTTGACATCTCCTATGATTCAACGTCACGAAAATATGAAAACTGTAATTATTCAATTGCCGGCGTGGATTAAAGACATCATTATTTTTTAGAAAGCTTCTAATTTTTATAATCATATGATAGTTAGGACTTTTAAGAGAGGATCCACATTCAGATTTTAGACGCGACATTTGTCCTTTTTTAACCGTACGTAGTACTAAAGCAAAGAGTTAAATAACACGATCTTAAGAACCTACATTTTTTGTTCCATAATTTGACTGTTTATATTATTGTTGTACTCAATATCCTCCCATAAATTTCATTGAAAAAAAATAATTTTGTACGAACAAAAATCCCACTCAAGAACAAAAAATGAAATTAAGGTTGAAGATTACTTTGCCGTGGTTTTTACATAAAAGTACATATTCACAAACAAATGACATTATATATGACATATACAGTTATATGTATTGTTCCAGAGCCAAATTCTAATAGTAATCGCTGCTACGTACAATATGAGTAAAAAAAAATATTGCTTAAGAAAAAAAAAAGCGTAAATAAAAAATAAGAAAAAAAATATGGTTATTGATCGTCTTCATCTTTCTCTTTTATTGAAAAGACACGAGTTTCAAATTTGTTTTTCTTTTTTGATGGACGATTTTCTAGTTAAATGTGTCATGTACATCAAGTTTGTTCGAATACATGATATATAATCATGCACTTCTGTGTACTTTTATATTTTTATTTATATTTCACATAAATTGCCAAAAAAAAAACTGAAACTAGATTACTATATAATCTTTCCGCAAATGCCCGATTTATCACAAACATTAAAAAAAAAAAAAAAACTGTACTAATGTTACAGTTAAACCTTCTTTCACGGAAATGATTTTTAAAATTACTTATAGGGTGTTTGGAATGGTGGTGGGAACCACTTTTACTGTAGCATATTTTTTTATTGTTACTGTAGCATGTGAAAGCTTTACATTGTTTATAACTGAGATTGTGGTGGGAACTGAGTGGTTCCTACCATTGCCAAACACCCCCTTAAGATACTCCTAATATAAGATAAAAAAAAAGAGAGAGAAAATTATGTTTTGTGCCACATTTTTAAAACTAGTGTTTATTCATGCTAAAATCTGTATAAAACAACAATTTATCAATTTCAAACCAACAATTACACTAATAGCACCTGATTTTTGATAATATTGTTAACTCATAGTTCACTGAAACAGTTTATAAACATGCAGGAGGTTTTTGTTATAATCCCAAATTCCCAAGTAAAAATTAGGATGATACTCCTTGATCACCGAAATAGTTTCTAAATATACGACTGGTTTTGTTATTATCCTGACAATTCTTAAGGAAAAAGCATTCTGATACTTTTATTTATTTTTTTTTTACTAATATTACAGTTAAAACTCTTTGACTTAAATGATTTTTAGAATTGCTTAATATGCCCTGAAAAAGAAAAAACAAATATAGTTCTAGCAACTAAAATCAGTATTAAAAAAATTAACAGAAAAGAGACCGAAATTTATGGAGCAAAATTTTGAAACATGAAAATAAATGAATAAGTTGGTTGTATAAATTAGCTCAAAATTTGCAACTTCTTTATGCAGAATTTGGGACGAAGTTGTTAAAATTAAAAGACGAGTCTCGTTCAACCCTACTCCTTGAGCTTATTTAAAGCCTTGTGTTTCTGTTTGTGATTTGGAATTGTTTTTGTTTTGGTTTCTTACTTTAGTTATTTTATATCAGATTTTAATTTTTTTAAGAATGTATTGTCTTTTCTTATAAATTTTGTTTTATATTGAAAAGATTAAATTTTCTTTTTCAAGTTTTAAAAGAGATTTCAGGGTACCAGTGCTATTATATTAACAATAACATACACCTAAATGGAATTTCTCAAAAACGGAAATGCCAAATTTTAAAAAAGGTCAAACTACAGTGTACCAAAATAATATCATCCTTCTTTTTTCTCTTAACACAATTATACAGTATAGAACTCTATTAAACTACTTCACTTAATAGGGTGATTTTTACCTTCTGAGCGGACCAAATACATTGAAGGAGCCTTCGTATTGGTGAAGTCGACAAGCAAGCAAAAAAGAAAAACAAAAGCCTATAAATATCCAGGCTAAGGGTTGGCTATACATGACCTTTCCGGACGAGTTTAACCTCATAATTGATTTGACAATAGAAAAACTTGATAATTATCTAATTACTTAGAAAAATAGAGATAGTGGTCTTGGAATCTTAGGACAAATTGGACATTTGCGGAAAGTTGTGACCTCAGATCTTGAAAAATAAAATGCCTATGCTCTTTATGTTAGAAATGGAGGAGTTCTCAAGGCTTGATAAATAATATCAGATTGGATTGTTTCTTACATTATGGTTGTTTCTTTCTTTCGTTTCATTTAATAGGTTTATATTTTGTGTTGTCTTTCTAATATTTTTTTTGTTAACACTTATATTGCAAAAATAGAACCAAAAAAGTAGGAAAGAAAGTGACCGAAAAGTAATCTTAACATTTCTACATGAAATGAAAATATTAAAGTTTCTTTGATTCAATCCAATATGTATAAGATATGACTCTATAGTAAACTCAAAATGTAAGATATGAATGAAGAAAACCCAAATAAAACAAGGGAGTGAGGGTGCCAAAATGTATTTGCTCATTGTAATAATTCCCCATCAATTATAACGCTTGAATATAATATCTCTTGAACTTCAAAACGTCATTTGTTCTCTCCGATCTATAACATATTGATAAGAAAACTCATTGAATTATGATTTTAAGTATAAATAACATAATATTACACAAATAATAGGATTATTGAACATTTTAATGAACTATTAGACTGTTACTTGTCTTGATGCAGTCACATGAAAGTGAAAAACAAAATATTTATTTTAAAAATATTTAAAGTTTTTTGGTTTATATTTTTTACTATTAAAATTTTAAATTATATTAACTTTTAAATTTAAATCAACTTTAAGCATTATAGAGTTACCAAAATACGTTTATACTATATATATATCAAATTTTAAATATGTATCAAGATTTATTAAAACTTTTAAAAAAATTGTTTTTGTTAATATTTTAAAGTTTAAGAAAAAATGTTTGTTATGTTTTAAAGTTTAAAAGAGGTTGCATTGTGAGGGTTATTATTGTGGAGAATTTTGTAATTAATTTAAAAAAAAATTGCCAAGAAGAATACAAAACCATATACTAAAAAAAACAAGAAAAAAGCAAAGATACGGTGCAAAAGGTGTCATAAAAAATGAATAAAATTAATAATAAGTGGGACCTGAGAGTTGTACGGAATAAAGTGCTGACAGAACACGCCACCTCCGTAAAATTAGGTAGGCTTGTTCCCCTCAATTATTGTAGGCTCTGTAGACTATCTATAGCCCTTCTCTCTCTTCTCTCACTCTCTCTCTTTCTCGAGCACCGTGCTGTCACCTCTGTCTCCTGCCGTGGTCCTTACTTTCTCTCTTTCTTTTGTTTTTTTAATCTGTTTTATTTATGCTCTCTTTTTCTTAAAACAATAATTTGATGTCTCAAAATAATTTATTAGTTCTTTTGTTTAGTTTATTTGGAAAACAGAATCAGAAAGTGCAATCACGTGCGTACAGGTTTTCTTTGGATCTTTCGCTTTAATAATCACCGACCAATGACCAACTTAGCTTCGCCTCTCAACATTGGCCCATTTTTTTTTTTATAATTCTTTTTCTTTCTTATAACGATTAAAAATTAAAGTAATGTCACCCTTTTCAACTTTCAACTGTTTGTCCCTCAATTTTTTTCTTAGTTTTGAATTTAAAATAAAGAGCTCACTCATTTTGTAGGCTTAAGGCTAATCAAAATTCAAACATTTTCACTACATTATTTTCACATACATAATTTAAATTTATAGTCAAGCTTTTTGTTTAAACTTATAAGCATGAGTAGAAAAATCACCCTATAATGAAATGTTATCTTGTTACTAAATTTGACATTTGTTAGATTTGGTTGATGTAATGCCATTTTTATTTTATTATTCCAATATTGATACTTCAAAATATTTAAAATTTTAAAGTTCTTTTACATCTTCAAAGGTTTAATGATTGCAACATAAAATAGATATAACATACCAAATAACCCTGTTCCTTTAAACACAAATCAAAAGACCAATAATGCCGTTTTCAAACTATTTGATGTTAGATATAACATATTATCATTATCATTTGTATTACAATTGGTCTAAGTTTGGTATTTCTATTATTCTTTTGTTTATAGTTAAGTATTACACAACCTTTTAACTTGTCCGGATAAAAGTCCAAAAATTATAAGTTTAATCTGGTTAATACAAATTCTTGAGAAAGAAAAAAAAAAGGGGATGATTAACACCGACAGTCTCTAACTATCCGTTAATGATTTTAGATCTCTAAACTTTTAATTTTAGTATATTACGCACAGAGTTTTTGCTTTTGCTTTTACATTTGCTTTTGCTTTTTTTTGTTTTTTGTAATTTTAGTCTCTAATTATATATATATATATATATGATTGATGATGGATTTTTCTAATTTAACAAATGTAGTCACTGTCCATTGCATGATAATTTAAAATTTTACAGATTGTTATATTATACGGAAAATATTCTCTTCACTACTGTTAAAGGGTATCAAAAACTATTTTTTCATTTATTGTAACTATTTATGTAAAGCTTATCGCAATACTCATAGATAGGGCTAGTAATTTCAATAACCTAAAAAAAAATAAAATGGATGTGTTAGATTTAGCTTATACAACTTTTTTTTTCTTGAAAATTATACAATCCACTTGGTAATTACAAAGCCAACTTTTATGAGGTATTTTGTCTATTTTTAATATAAAATTTATGATTTTTACAGTAAAAATTAATTGGGGCGTATTATATTGAATTCATATATTTTTTGAATCTTAACTTCAATAATAATTTAGCTTGTTTACTTTTGGCCTCTTGTCAACCATTGACAGTGAGTGCGGGAATAATGAGACTACCAAGTCAAACTTTGATTTTTATTAGCAGAAATAATGAGCAAGACTAGGAAACTTTAATAGTTAAAACAGAAGAAGTCTCATGTTTCGTTAAGATTTAATATGAAAAGAAAAAATAACTTCTTCTATGATCTCGATTTCGTCATTTATTTAGAAAATTGTCAGGAAAAAAATACACACTCCACTGATCAGGTCTTTTAATGATGACAAAAGTCACCGCCAAAATAACCATGGCTAATATATTTTTAGTGACAACATATCATCGCTAACACGTTATTGTTACAAATCCATCACTAAAAGATATGACAACAAATCCTTGCTATGTTTTAACGATAACAAATCATCACGATTTATCATCAATACGATGTGTATCGAGCACATGGACACAAAAGAACAAACAAAATTTAAAAAAAATGTTGCAAAAAATTTTGTTCAAGATTATAGGTCAACACTCGTTAACGCTAAAATCACAATATTGAAGTTTTTGATGATAATCAAGATACGTCTGTGAAAACTGATGAAGTTAACGAGGGTATGGTGTGTTAAAATTGATCATAATCTACAAGAAATTACATAGATTTAGTTGCTGAAAATTTTACTACTTTATTGACGAATTATGAAGATCCAAATAATTCAAAGAGATAAATAGTCCTAAGGCGTAAAAAAATATTAATGATCGATCAAATCATTTTCAATTTAGGTAACACCTTAAATGGTAGTTTTATTGGTACTTTCAATGTTGTTATAGTCTACGAACTAGATGCCATACAAGAGACAAATATATATATGGCAAGGCAATCTTGGGGAACATAGGCCATGGCGAGACAGATATTTTTGAAATGTAAATCATTGAAGCGGACAATGCTCTAATGATCAACACTAAGACTGTTGCTCGTAACAATGTCGAGATTGTAGTAGAGATGTCAAAATGGGCCGGACTTGGTAGATCGGTAAGAGTACGGCATGTTAAAAAATAAGCACAACATGATTATTAAATGGGCATAGCCAATCTTGCTAATTAAATTAGCGGGGCTTGGTACAACTTTTAGACACGAAGCATATTAAGGGCATGACACGGTAGGGCCTAGCATGAGCATGAGTACAAGCATGTTAAAAGCACGATTAGAGTCTAATTATAAGCACGATTAAAATATGCAATTTAAACCAAATTTAGTAATATATTTAATACTTGTATAAATATTTTTTTATAAAAATGTTTTAATTTCTAATAGATTTGATTGAAAAAGAAAAAAGATTAAATAGATTCTTTGTTGTTGGTAAATTGTCAATTGCCAATATATACTTATCCTCTTTGATTAATATGAAAAACGAAATAATGGAAACCACACCGTATAAGATTCTATAATTTTTTTTCCTCAAAAAAGATTTTTTTTATCAATAATGCACTTTCTTTTGTTACAATTTAGTGTTTTATTTTATTTTATTTTTTGTAAATTTAAACATTAAGCAGAAGAAAGACACATTAGAGCTAAAAGAACAACAAAAAATACGAACATAGATACAGGCACAAACACAGCCCAAGTACTTTATAAGCATGGCTTATTAATAAATAGGACATAGGTGGGGTTTGATGCTACCAAAATTAACTAAGTCGGGCTTAACATAAAACGATATTTAAATAGGCAGGCCCAAGCATGGCAGGCCGGGCCAGACTATTTGACACCTCTAGATTGTAGCATCGATTGCTTAGAATAAATATTTGATGGAACTTGATTGATTGAGAAAAATATAGAGCGATGACGCTGCAAAGAGACAACGTTACAAACATGGATTTCAAAGTGGACTTAGGGTTTTAAATTGAAGAGATAGTTACGTTTTCGCCCCTCTCTTATAGTTCTTCTTTTTTAATTTTGTTTAAATAGGTTGCCTTCTTTTTATTTTTAGCTCCTTAATGCTTTGGTTTTTGACAATCCGGTCTTTTTTAGTTTTTAATGCATTTTACTCTTCCTAAGAGAGAGTGAGAGAGATAATACATCAAATGTGATAATTTTCAAGTAAAGTGTCTTTAATACAATGTTAAATGGATGTGCCCATAACAAATTTAGCATATGAGTGTAAAAAATGCTCAATGCAATGTATCACAAAGTTTAGCATATAATAAATTCTGCATTTGATTCTTATTGGTCGAATAGATTAACTTTTTGCTTTAATAATTACAACATTTTACTTTTTAGTTAATTTAATATTAAAAGTTTATTTTTACAAGTTTCAAGATTTGATAATTATAACAAAAGACAAGTATGGCATTTCGAATAGCATTATGCATTAGATTTAATCATTTATCAAATTTTAGTGTCTCAAATGGGGGTCCAACCAATTCTCTTATGACACATCATTTAAAAAATTTAAAATAGCATTTAGTTAACTTTTACATGTTTTTTATCGAATGATGTGTCATAATATGATTGGTTAGATATCAATTGGAACGCCAAAAATTGGATAAACAATTTAGATCCTTATGCATTAGATAACAAAATAAAATAACACATAAAATTTGCTATTTTTACACTTTTTGGTGGTAAATATAACACTGATATTAGCATATGCATTAGGGATGGTAAAGTGAGTTCTTTTGCAAGGTTTACATTTAGAGATAATTAATAGGTAATTTACAGTGATATTTGGGGATTTTAAATAATATGGAAAATTGTATCAAGTACTAACTCAGGCAACCACCAAAGCTACAAAACACAGAGCCAAAAACGTCTGGAATTGAGGAAAGGCCCCATAAAAGACTACGTCAGAAGAATCAGAAAAAAAAAAAAAA